>JARHVA010002818.1:397500-735000 GCA_037957365.1 Torreya grandis | reverse complement strand
ATTTTATTATTCTTTTTTAATAATCTTTCTATGTATATAAAGTGAAAGTTCCAAATAAATAAAATAAAATATTTTAGAAAAAAAAATCTTAAAAATTATATGCTTTTACATAACTATTAATTTGTTAAACACTAAAAAATTTAAACATGTCCGCGTACGTTCGCACACACATAAGATTTAAAGAAACCTAAAATCTTAACATTACACTTGAATTTAATAATCTATATTTGATAAGCATAATAGTTTTAGCATATTAAATATTAAACTTCACTTAAAGATTATCATGGCGAAAAAGAGAACAATAAAATAACATTTTTTTATAATTTTAAGGAAATATATCAAATTTATTATATACCAAATTTAATTTTTAATTATTTTTAGATGAAAAAATACCCTAAAACAATAAAGAAGCTTAAAATTATATTTAAAAATAAAAAGTAAAAGATTAAAAAAAAAAAATCTCATTGATTAATTTTGAAACTCAAATTAAATATTATCTATTTTTTATATTTTTTAAAATTTGATCTTGCACTTTACCATCACTTATATTAATTTAAAAAAATATATTTATCTCAAAAAAATAATGCAAATAATAAAAAAAACTACACATAAATAACAATATTAACTCTAACCTCATAGTTTATATTCATAATATAGTTTATATTCATAGCATGATACATTTGAATTGATTTTTTATAAAATGGTGCCATTGAAATAATATATCATAATTTTCTTTTTGTAAGGCATCTTTGAACATCTCTTCAGTTTTTTTAACCTTCATTTTCTAATTAACAAACACTCAACTAATACAAATCATCTCTTTATATATATTGAGATGAAATTCTATAACACCAAATGAAATTTTATAACACTAAATATCCCAATAAAACTGTAGACTAATTTATCTCTTTATATATATTGAGATCAAACTTTATAACATCAAATGAAATTTTATAACATTAAATATCTCAATAAAATTGGAGGTTAATTTAAAGATTTAGGTAACCATAACATGTTATTGTAAAGAATAGGTAAAAATAACCCACAATATAAATATTAAAGTAGTATCTAATCTCCTTGTAAATTTCCTCTAAAGTAGAGAAGTCTTCACAATACTTCTTCCATGAAATATGCAATCCTTGACAATTAGGTCCATTAAAACTATACCCTATAATTAACCTATTAGAATAATTTAAAATACTGCATGAAAGCATGCATTTGATTTTTTTTTCGTTCTTTTTATTTTTAATTTCAAATATTTTTTTATATATAACATCTCAAGATTCACAGAAGTCATAAACGCTGTGACATGAGACATTCGTAAAGTTTATGCATCCTAGAAGATCCTTGCCTAGCGGTGATAGTGGTGAAGGTAATTTTGGATACATGGTCCTTGAGTTCAGTGAATAAGAATAATAATAATAATAATAATAATAATAATAATAATAATAATAATAATAATAATAATAATAATAATAATAATAATAATAATAATAATAATAATAATAATAATAATAATAATTCAATTTTTACCATCTACTCTATCAAACATGATGAATAAGAAAAAGAAAAGGAAAAATTAACTAACAATAACAAGTGGAAAAGATACAAGATAAAGAAGATCATTTTGAAGGTAACAAGCCTAATGATCTTCTATAACCTTCCACTCCTCTAATTACTAGTGTTACTTACAAGCCTAATAATTCTTTCTAACCTTCCACTCCTCTAATTATTAGTGTTGTGTTGTTTAATGGCCATATATGATATATTTTGGTTTCTCAAAAACCTTTTTTATATTATTTTTGTTAATAAATTTTATTTTTGTTAAAAAATATTAAATTATTTTAATTAACTTTATTTAACTATGTTAATTATATTTATTTAATATTTTTTGGATTTCCTTTCTTCTTTTAAAGTGTGATTTCATTTCACTCATTTATTTTTGGATATAATTAACAATATATTTTATATATAATTAATTAAAAAATATATAAATTCACTACAATTCTTTATTTTATTTTTCAAAAAAAATTATTAAATTAGATTGGAAAACTTACACAATTAAATGACATTATTGTGGTTCTGTTGTATGCAACTGGGTTACAGTTCAGTGGATTACAAGGTAGAATCATATTGGTAGCTCCCAATAAAAACAAAAATCACTTCATAGTATAATAAACAAGAGGTTTATCAAAGCCATGCCATAGAGAAAATTAAATTTAAATTACTATAATCAAAGGCACATATATATTCTTGATAAACTAGCTGTGGGTATCCTATAATAGGGTCATATCTCTAGGATTTTTAACTAGGCTAGCTTCTCTAATGCATCATTTTAGATCATTTCCACTACTAAGACCTACTAATGACTAAGGAAAAGGGAGAGAGATAACATGAAAGGGAAATCTAAGCTAAAGATGGTGATGTACCTAAATTATAGTTGACCCACCTTGCTTGACTCAAAAACACTAATGAAATAAGAAAAAGACTAGATCTAAGACTCCAAATATCTGTCATACATAAATATTTCATGCAAAGGTTCACCAAATGATCAAAATTTGAGGAAAGTGATGGAGAGGTCTAATTCAAGACACTAACTAGTCAAAGTATCCACATACGGGCTTCAATCAAAAGATATAAACACTAAACATGACCTGCATAACAAGATCAACGAGTAACTTGGTGAGATCAGGACTTGAAGAGGGAGATATTTCTACCACATATAAAAATATGTACTAGAACAATGGAATCTGAAAAATAGTCTTGTATTCATTTCAAGAGGTTACAAGCTCCATTTTGGTAGAGTTTAGTCATGTCCAAGAGAAGGAATCGAGAAAATACGGAGAGGATCCATTTTTTGGCTCAAAAGCCTCTATATATAGAAGAAAGAGAGAAAGAAAGATGGGAAAAATGAATTAGAGAGTGGAGAAAGAGTCCTTGAGATCAAGAAGTGAGGTGATAGCCTTTGATTGTCTCTTACATACGTGTCTTGAACAACAAATAGATCTCTTGTTGTCCCACTAATCATCAAGCTCCTCTCATTATCTGAGAGTGTTACACGTAATGACCATGTCTACATGGGTAGAATTAATACCCCTAACTATTTCTCCAAGCACTAGTCCACCACCTTGGGACCCTAAGCCCACTTGACATATTCATGAGGATCGAATCCTCGAATCTTGAAACTGACAATCATGTCATGCCTTGAGCATTGAAGTATCTATTTTGTCAAGGATAAAGCCATGTCTTTGCATTAATCACCCATATCTTCCCCATGATCATGGTCCACTATAGATGGAAAACCAATCTAATATTCTTGGTATTCTTATAGTCTTTATATAGATCTATAGACTATATAGCCCCTTTTGGACTCTCATTTTATCTTCACAGAGCTCTGTTGTCAATACATGGTCCTTATGTTTATCCTAGCTCAATTTGGGTCCATGTCAAGCTCCGTTATTTTTCTTATCATTTGCTTGGGTCAAATTTTGACTCCTCGACCTTCATTAAAATCTACCTGAGCTCATCCTTTACTCATTGGTTATCGACAAACTAACTCAAATACTTGACTCATTGACCTCATCTTGCTCCATCAAATCTTCCCTATATGAATGCCTACAAGCCCTTGGATCCATATTTGAATTGTCAACTTTTTTTCCAGTGGGGCCACTTGTCAATCTTGCACTGATCTTTGGTTTTAGCCTTTAACAGTGTGACACTTGTCAATCCTTTGTGCTCTCTTATTGTCTGAAAGCTAATGGCTATTCCATCGTATTAAAATTGATAATCTATGGGACATATTTTGACATTCACATGACCATTGATGATGATCATGAGACCATAAAATTTAAGATCAAAAAGACTTACTTTTTTTGAGCTTAAACTTGATGTTAGAGTGAATGTCTTCCTTTTTTTAACCAACTTCGAAGGCTTGGATCTTGAAGTGCAAAATTCATGGAGGCACCAAATTTGTAAGGGATGGTCTTAACATTAAAAGGGATGAACCCATTTGATCCATTGGTCCTAGTATCTCTCTAAGTGAACTTATAAAATCCTTAAGTGAGCCAATCCATTTGGAAATGCATGATGTTTACATGCCTGTCACAGAAAAGGGTCTCAAGCTACCTTGGAGGTCTGCTTTGCACTGGCATAATTTGAGCCAAAGAGATTTCATAGGCATGAAACTTTTAGAGCATGTTCTTGGCATATAGAACTGCATTTGTGCATGATTTTTTGGCTCACTAGGGGCTTCCTGAGTGAAGATAAAAAATTTCACAAGTGGACTAGTTCTTTTGATTATACATGACATCCTAGTCCTCCAACCTTGCCAAATCTATCCTTTGATCAATCCTTCAAGGTTCTAATGGATTCTTCATATTTGTGCAACCAGGTCTATGCTTATAAATAGTTGTGCACCATGAAAATCAACTTGGACCTCCCTCTTTGTAAAGCTCCATATGTGGGTCAAAATGGATAACATCTTTGGCAAATCATAGAGGTTGCATACTTGTCTATGCAAAGAACCCAAACCATGTGCTTTGTCTAGTATATTAGACATGGAGCCTCTACTTGGATCCAAAAGATTGACTATCAATCTTGCTCTAACCTCTCTTGAAATAAAACAAGGACCAAAAGGATTAAAAAATAAGATAGGGTGCCCAAAGCACTTATTGAAATGGAAACTAACCTAGAAAAAAATAGGGACACTGAACAAATGTGCTAAAGCAACACTTAGAGGAATTAAACAAAACTATCCTAATATATATATATAGCTTAAAACTATGTGTACCTTTCCTCCTGGATCAAAATAAAAGTTTGACAATTTTATTGCCTCTTGGGATGTGGAATTGAATGAGGCATGTAGCTTATTGACTCTTGGTCTTGATGTCTAACTCTTCTTTGTTGTATCTTCCAACATCATTGGCATGATGATCAGTGAGAACTAGGCAGCTCCAAATAGGTCATCTATCTGAATCTGCATAGTCTCAATTTCTTCATATGGATCCTTAACTTCAAGCTCCAATGGTGGTACAACTAGACATACCTCTTTGATTCCCATGGTGTTCTAAATAAGATCAGGCTTCTTCTTTGGTTTTAATTTCTTTGGGCTCATCAAGGAGTTGATAGCCCATTTTGAAGATCTAAAACAAGTCCATGTCTGTAATGAATTCTTGAGGTGGTAGAGTTGAAAGAATGATCACTCCATCCCCTTTGATCTTCTTGACAAGGTTTCTCTCTTTGGATGCAACTAGACCATGGTCCCCTTGTAGAAGAACATATCCTGCTCTCAAGATCTCAAATAAATCCTCAAATGAGCCCTTTATCTGATTGGTAGCCTTTGGCTGCCCCACAAGTTTATCAGTTTGATTAGCTATTTCATTTATTTCCTCATCCGGTACCTAACATGGCAAGTCATCATGCTCATTCTTGAATGTATAATTTCCTCTTTCACATCCAAGAGGGGTACCAATAATAAATTCCTACTCATAAATGCTTGCATCCTCTTTAGCAGATTCTCGTTGAAGCTCTTTTGAATCTATAATTTCCTACTCTAGTTCCCACATGACATGCTCCTCTTCTTGAGTGTGAATGGTATAAATGCAAGTGGTTCCACTTCTAATATAACTTAAATTGTTTGGGTAGCCTCTCCATAGAGGAAATTCATGAAGTGTGAAACCTTGAAGGACTCCATAAAGGATTCTTGAGGGAGGATGGAGTATTGGATCTCAACAATAGGTTGTTCCACAATAAGCTCTTCATTTATTTGATAGTTCCCTTGGATGGATTTCCAAGAAGGAAAGGGATGAGGAACATATGAAGAACTTGGAACATTCAAAGGAGAACTTGGAATGGTCTCTTGAGGAGGAAGAGTTGGCATATAAGAAGGCTATGGTGGTGTATATGTAAGCACAAAAGGTTGGTGAGATTGGACCTGTTGTTCCTCAAGGATTTTATCTTATCCTCAATGATTTGAATGTAACCACCTACATCCATAATCTCACCTGTGAGATTGTTCCAATTCACTCTCTCAACAAGTGCCCATTCTTCTTTTATTTTTTGTAATGACTCTCTTACATAATGGATTTGATGAGAAGGGACATCTTGGCCATAACATCTCTGTGAGCACAATTCTAGTGCATGCTTGTCAAGGTTTATTAAATTTTTCTTAAGTGTTGGTATGGATATCTCATGATAGGATCGATGAGGACTAGTATTATGATGGACTTGTTGTTCATATGGAAGATCATGGCAATATTCTTGCATATATGATTGAAATAGGTCCTCATATTGTTGGTGAGGATCATGAGGTAGGTAAGAGCTATTCCCTTGCTAAAAAGGGTTATGAGAAAATTTCCAAAGCTCCTCATAACTTCGACATAAATCTTGGTAGGGCTAATTAGACTCATATGGATCATGTTGGGGTTGTTGGTAAGGGGGTTGATAATAGGAGTAACCACCATAGCTATTCATATTGACCTCATATATCAAATGAGATCCAAAAATTGATTAGAAACTTTGTTTATACATACTTGGTCTGCTCATACTCAGAAGCTTGATTTGGAGTCGCCATTGTCACTAATCTACTTGATTCCAAAAGCTGATAGAGGAAAGACACACCAACAATAATCTTCTTTTAAAACTATCCCATCAGGCATGTCAAAATTGTTAAGGACTCGAATTGCACCCTAGCTGAGAAGGGGAGTGTTTAAGTCCTCTTGCTCAAAATCTAGTCCAACATGGGAATGACTCCAGGCTATGGGTATCCTATAATAGGGTCAGACCTCTAGGATTTTTAACAAGGCTAGCTCCTATGATGCATCATTTTAGGTCATTTCCTCTACTAAGACCTAATAATGACCAAGGAAAAGGGAAAGAGAGATAACATAAAAGGGAAACCTAAGATAAAGATGGTGATGTAACTAAATTATAGTTGACCCACCCTGCTTGACTCTAAAACACTAATGAAATAAGCAAAAGACAAGATTTAAGACTCCAAATATCTATCATACATCAGTATTTCATGTAGGGGTTCATCAAATGATGAAAATCTGAGGGAAGTGATGGAGAGGTCTAATGCAAGACACTAACCAATCAAAGTATCCACATATGGGCTTCAATCAAAAGATATAGAACACTAAACATGACCTTCATAACAAGATCAACTAGTAACTAGGTGAGATTAGGGCTTGACGAGGCAGAGATTTCTACCACATATGCAAATCTAACATGTACACACTATACCAAAACAATAGAATCTGAAAAATAGTCTTTTATTCATTTCAAGAGGTTAAAATCTTCATCTTGGCATAGTTTAGTCATGCCCAAGAGAGGGAACTGAGAAAATACAGAGAGGATCCATTTTTTAGCTCAAAAGCCTCTATATATAGAAGAAAGAGAGAAAGAAAGATGGGAACAATTCATTAGAGAGTGGAGAAAGAGTCCTTGAGATCAAGAAGTGAGGTGATAGCCTTTGATTGTCTCTTACATACGTGTTTTGATCAACAAATAGATCTCTTGTTTTCCCACTAATCACTGAGCTCCTCTCATTGGCTAAGAGTGTTCCACATAATGACCATGTCTACATGGGTAGAATTAATACCCCTAACTATTTCTCCAACCACCAGTCCACCACCTTGGGACCCTAAGCCCACTTGACCTATTCATAAGGATCAAATCCTTGAATCTTGTAAATGAAAATCATGCCATGCCTTGAGTGGTGAAGTACTTGATTTGTACCGAGCTTGCCCTTTTCTCATTTTTATATTATTTAAAGATAAATAATTTTTTATGAGACAAAAATAAAATAACTGAAGAGATCTTTAAGAACTAGTAATGTTTTCCTCTATAAAATACACATCTTCACATTAATCCCACTTAAAACATATACTTCATAGCTCCTCCATATAACACACATAGCATCACCATTAAACCCATTTAAAATATACTCTTCATAATAATTATGACATGTTTACATATTAATTAGATTATAACTTCTTGTTTACTAAAATGAATATTCTCGATTTTTCTAAATCAAAAAAGAATATTCTCTATCATTTATTTTTTCCCCTTATGATATCTTTGTACAAAAGCTAAGAACACTAAGTTTCTTAAATCAAACTTCGAGTAAACACAAATTTAATTGAAAACAATTTTATTAGAATTAATATGTGAAACAATTCAAGATATTTCACAAAAGCATTTTTTTTTCAATGGTCTCTTTATACATAGATCTGTAAAACAATAAGTAACAATTTTAAATAATGTTCAAAATTTTATATTAGATTATTTTTTTAATTTTTTCTAATATTTTTTTTTATAAATAAAATGAAAACTTAAAAAAAAACTAAAATATTTTAGAGAAGAGCTTAAAAATTAAACATTTTTACATAGCTATTGAACATATTTAAACATGAGCTCTCTCACATATTAATTCCAATAGCATCTAAGAGAACTCAAAATCTTAGCATTCCACCTAAACCTAGTAGTCCATGTTTAATAAGCATAGTAGTTATACTACATTAAGTATCAAACTTCACTCAAAAGATTATCATGGGCCAAGAAGAGAATAATAAAGTGACATTTATTTATGTTTCCAAGGAAATATCACAAATTTATCATCCTAAACAAAACAATATATTAGATTTATACAAAACAATATATCAAATTTCTTTTTTAGTTTTTAAAGGTGAAAAAATAATTTTCAACAATAAAGAAGTTTAAAAATAAAAGATAAAGGGTGAAATGAAAAATTATTGATGATTAATTTTGAAACTCCAATCAAGTGTTATATATTTTTAATATTTTCTAAAATTTAATATTACACTTTAACATAATTTACATCAATTTTAAAAGAATATTTTTCTCAAAAAAATTATATAAATAATTTTAAAAAAGTACATACTTAGATAATAATATTACCCCTAACCTCACAATTTATATTTATAATATAGTCTATATTCAGAGCATGGTATATCTGAATTGATTTTTTAATAAAATGGTGTATGTTAAGAAAATAAGCATTCTTATATGTGCAAATAAGTATAAATTATGGAAATTAAAACAAGCTACAATAAAACAAAAAATAGGAAAGATAAACCATAACATAAGATATACGTGAAAACCTTACTAAATCAACAAAGGAAAAACTATGGGGCAAATGCAACATCCAGAATTCATAATTGTCGAAAAAAATCTCTACAACATCAACTCCTTTTAACAACTCTTTTTCAATGCTTGCAAGCACTCAGGTGAACCAAGCTTGCAACTAAGCCTTATAGGCTCCAACCTCCAAGATGCAACATGTAACTCCATCATGATGCTAACACCATAACATCCAAGGTGAGCTCCAAAACATCAACCTCCATCTCCATGAGCTAAGCTAACAAACCTCCAAGCTTCAACTAGGTGAGCCAAACTAACATAGCCTTTTAGGCTCTAACCTCTAACCTCAAGGATCTCCATGCTTACGTATATATATTAGGTGAGTCATGCTCTCATCTAAGCTTTATAGGCTATAATATCCCAAATAGGATATTTGTTACAAACATATAAAACTCTAACAATCTCATACTTAGTGGTATCCCCAAATACGAATATTATTCAAAACACTCACTATAACAAAATACCAACTCACAATATACTCAACACATTCAACACTTTTGCTAATAGACTCACTCTTATAATCAAACATGAAAATAAACATACACATAGACTCAATTTTGCAAATAAATTCACACTCAAACACTCAACTGATTATATTGAAAATGTTTGATTACATTGAATATTACTAGAGATAATACCATAACAATGCTTACATAAATTGATTATAGTACTAAAATAATACCAAACACTTACATATATATTGCAACATCAAATCTCCACACAGCATCAATGGAGATCCTACAAACAACACACACTAGACTTGTAACTTTGATTTTTAATTTTCGAAAATTAAGATCTTAATTTTTAATTGGTTTTCATCCAAGGAATTTGAAAGAGTGAACATAAGTTCAATCCTTACAAAAAGGGAGTTTATAATTTCAAAGATGATTTTACAAAGGGAGAGAGCTCTCCATATATAGAAATTGAGAATGGAGAGAGAGAGAGAGAGGATAAAAATTCATCCTCAAGGCAAAAATGTACCACACTTAGTGGCACCACTATTATAGAATAGTGAACAATTTGGAGTCTTCTTCAAGGGTCAAAAGTGGATTCCCCACTTTTGACAAATCTTTCTCCACATGTATAAGCCTCCAAAATTCGTCCCACTCACACATGTAAGCTCATCTATAATAATGCAATGTGTCTCCCACTTGTGCCTTGGTCTCCCACATGTACTAAAGGTCTTCCATATGTGCCTTGATCTCCCACATGTGTCAAAGATCTCCCACATGTGCCAAATATCTCCTACACATGCTTTGGTCTCCCACATGTGCCTTGGTCTCCTACATGTGTCAAAGATTTTCAACATGTACCAAATGTCTCCCACATGTGTCAAAGGTCCTCCACATGTGTGCATGTCTCCCACTAACAAAAAATATTTCACTCTTTCAAATCATCCCTTTTATTCAAAGATCCCTCTATGGGCCAAGCCACCTCATCCACAAGACATCTCAACAACTACATCATCACTTGTATCACTTTCCATGTCACCATGAATAGTGAATCATGAGTAGTGTCAATGAATAGTGACAAATAAATAGTACATATGAATAATATCTTGTGAATAGTGATCCCACACTAAAATTTTTGTAGAACACCCAAAATAGCCTATGAGAATAAAATAGGCTATTGGTATTCATCAAATGTTACATTTAAAAAAAGGGAACATTACAAATCCTCCCTTCTCAAATACTACTTGTCCTTAAACAACTAGATTAACTTTAGGACTCCAAATACCTATATCCTAAATTGGCTATGGGAATTTGTAATTCACAATCTTCAAACCTCTTTGTGATGTAGTTGTTCCATCATGTAACTATTGCACTACTTTGATATAAATAGGAACTGGAAGCCATGCACCAAGTAATGTTGTAGAAAACATTATCTCCACCCCAACTACAACACTCCTATCTGTACCACATGCTTGGGATGAAAATAATCTCAGTTGCTCTATGTCAATATTTGGATTTCAAAATCTTGCATCTTCATTATTACCTTTATCATGGAAGATATGAAGTTGCTCTTGGGGAAGCTATTCTTCCACAACTTCCTCTTTTGAAGATTCATCTTCATGCTTCTCAACATTTTCATCCTTTTTTGGCTTAGAAAATTCCACAATTGGATGCCCCAATATGCTTGATTATTTTTCCCTAATATCTTTTACTTGCATTTCTTCTGGCACTTGAGAAAAATTTGCAAGGTGACTTTGCTCTCCACACACAACACTCATGGTTGGTGTTTCATTGTGTGCATTTTCATGCACCACCTCCACGTCCAATACTTCCACCATAGAGAATTGATCTTTACTTGGTTTCTCTAAACACTTGTTTGTAAATCTTCCTAATGTGGCATGGATTCTCCTTGAATAGGAATAACTTATTCAACTTTTTCTTCTTGGATGGTGGATTCTCCAGCACTTAGGTGCAAAAGTTTCTTCTTCCATCACAATTTTTTTCTTTTCCTCCAAATTCTTAAAGACCTTTACCTACAATTATTTTTCTTCCATCTATTGAATATACCTATCAAAGAGTTGTTGTTGTCATTAGACCAATTCAGTGAGTCTTTATAAAATGCTATCATTTCATATTTGCCTCAAAACATCGTTCATGGACATCAAATTTGGAAGTTGTCTCCACTCCATGATCCCTATAGCTTTATCAACAAACAAATCTACAACATAACCTGCACAAGCTGATGAGATACATAACTTTGATACCACTATAATATCTCAAATGAGATTTTTGCTACAAACATATAAAACTATAACAATCTCACACATAGACTAAAGATCTGATACCACTGAAATATCTTCAAATGGGAATATTGATAAAAACACTCACTATAACAAAATACCAACTAACAATATACTCAACACATTCAACACTTATGCTAATAGACTCACTCTTATAATCAAATCTGAAAATTGACATACACATAGAATCAATTCTAAAAATAAACTCACACTCAAACACTCAACTAATTATATTACAAATGCTTGATTACATGGAATATGGCTAAAGACAATACCATAAATATAATTCTTACATGAATTGATTACAATATTGAAATAATATCAAACACTAACATATATATTGCAACACCAAATCTCCACACAACATCAATGGAGATCCTGCAAACAACACACACTAGACCTACAACTTTGATGCACAATCATAATCTATACATGAGATTTCCCTACTAAATCAAAGGGTTTTCTTCATATGATTCAAGATATCAATGGGTTTTCATATAATGATCTTAATTTTTAATTGGTTTTCATCCAAGGAATATGAAAGAGTGAACATAAGTTCAATCCTTACAAAAAGGGGGTTTGTAATTTCAAAGATGATTTTACAAAGGGAGATAGCTCTCCATATATCAAAATTGAGAAGGGAGAGAGAGAGAGGAGGAAACTTCAACTTCAAGGCAAAAATTTGCCACACTTAGTGGCACCACTATTCTAGAATAGTGAACAGTTTGGAGTCTTCTTCAAGGGTCAAAATTGAATCCCCCAGTTTTGACAAATCTTCCTCCACATGCATAAGCCTCCAAAATTCATCCCATTCACACATGTGAACTCATATAATAGTTCAATGTGTCTCCCACTTATTCTTTGGTCTCCCACATGTGTCAAAGGTCTCCCACATGTGCCTTGGTCTCCCACATGTGTCAAAAATATTCCACATATGTCAAAGGTCTCCCACATGTGCCAAAGATATCCCACATGTACCAAATGTCTCTCGCATGTGTCTTAGCCTCCCACATTTGTCAATGTCTGTCACATGTGCCAAAGATCTCTCACATGTGCCAAATGTCTCCCACATGTACCAAAAGTCCTTCACATGTATCCATGTCTCCCACTAATCAAAACTATCCCACTCTTTCCAATCATTATTTTCTTTCAAATATCCCTTTTTTAGGCTAAGCCACCTCATCCACAAGACACCTTAACATCTACATCATCACCTGCATTACTTGACATGTCACCATGAATAGTGATAATTAATAGTGACATGTGAATAGTATCTATGAATAGTATATTATGAATAGTGATCCCACACTAAAATTCCCATACAACACCCAAAATAGCCTATGAGAATAAAATAGATTCATCAAATATCACATTTGGGAAAATGGGACATTACATAAGCACTAACCACATAAGCATGAATGATGCTTACAACCCAAGCATCTAGGTGAGCTAATCTTCCATGACTCCCAAGCTCCAACCTGAAATAATGATCCAAGAGTGGATAGCTCCAAATGGGTTTCTCACAAAATATAAAGAGAAAGCAATGCTTTATAACATTTTACATCAGAGAGAGAGAGGGAGAAATGCATAATGGGCCCTTAGAAGTTTGACCCACACATGAGTGGGGTGTCATGTGATCTTAAGATGTGTTTGTCACCATGTGTAAAAGTCTTCAAAGCATATTCACTTTAGATAAGAACATGTGCCACCTCCATGTGGCTCCAAAACTTGCTCCCCACTTTCACAAGTGAGTCTAAACACTCAATAGTGTTCTTCTTGTATTCATATCCAAGGGTCAATAAAGTGGATGCTCCATGTTAGAAAAGATCTAAGCCACGTCATGTGACTCTTAGAATTGCACCCCACTCACACATGTGAGGTCAATTTGTAATAATGTATTCCTGTCTTCTTATTCCATGTGACCACACAAGTCCAAAAGGTATTGCAATCACCTTTTTAATTTATCTACACATGTGAATCAGGGGTCCCCTTAAAAATTCAACCCATGCATGACCCTTTGTCTTTTGTACCATGTGACAAGCCACATGTGACTCATTAAGGAAAAAATTCATGTCCTCTAGTCAAGTACTATGCCCCACACCTATCACATCATCCTGATCACATCTTAGAACCCACAATGGGTCCACCTAATGTTGACCATTTTGGTCTTGCATGACAAAAAAATCTATCTCCCTTCCTTCCCTACTATCTTGAGTAGTCAGTCTTTGATGTATTCACCTTACTACAATTGTGTCTTCCCCCTTTGTAATAGACCTATTTCTATAAATATCCAAGTGACTTGAGTCTTGTAGATGTTTTGGTCTTGTAGATGTTTTCCTTTGATCCAAAGGCTTATCTTGCTTTGGGCAGTTGGTTTGCACAAGCCTTTTGGTAAAGGAATGGGTCAGTTTCAAAGGGATACAAGTCTTTCAGCAGGCTTCGGAGGACAAGTGCCCTTGCGGAGGGCAGGTAGGTGAAAATTTGGACCATTCAAGCAGGCTCCAAAGGGCAAATTTGGATCCAAAGTGCCCTTGCGGAGGGCAGAGAGCACCTATGAAAAAGAGCAAGGCATAGGGCCAAAAGTGAAGTTTTCCTTCGGAAATGAGAACAAGGCAAAAGATAAAGGATTCCTTCAGAATTTTTGTCCAAAAGAAATCCAAGGAAAAGGACAAAGGATTTCTTTAGACTTTTTTTTGAAGAAAATCAATGTAGAACCAAAGGGTGAATTCCTTTAGACAAAGTGCCCAAAGGAATTCCTTTAGACATTTTGTCTGAATAAATTCATAAAGGAAGAAACCCAAGGAAAATTCATTCAGACAAATGCCTGAAGGAATTCCTTTAGACTTTTATTCGAAGGAATTTACAAAGAAAATACTAGGACTTTGAAGGTTAGATTTCATTCGGGGAAAATGGTTGAAGGAATTCCTTCAAACATTTTGTCCAAAGGAATTGAGAAGACAAAGGAGCCTGAAGGGCAAGTGCCCTTGTAGAGGGCTCTCAGCTACCAAAAGGGGACCCTCTCCTCTTTTTTAAAAGATCACCTTCCCTTCATAAGGGTTCATTTTGCAAAAGGTTAAAGGAATTACCAAAGGGATGATGGACCTGAGAACGTCAACTTTAACATAATGAACTAGCCATTGGAGTTTCAAATATCTATTGATGTGCACGTGAACGTCAAATTCAAGGTAGCAAAATAGTTGTTGGTTTTCAAATGATGACAGGCTGGCAGATGTCAATTTTATGATGATGAAATAGCCATTGATTTTCAAATAGTGGCAGGTCCATAGACATCAATGTCAATGGGATGTGTCAGCCATTGAGGAGAAGCCAAGGGACCAATGCCTTCAGACAAGCACCCAAAAGATTTATTTTGGGCACTTTTCCCAAAATAACTCATGAGAAGTGGCCTAAAGCACTTACGAGCATAGGCCTGAAGGAATTCAAAGGTCACAAGGCCATAAGGAAACTTAGCAACCCACTAGGAAAGATAGCCCTAAGGGCCGAAGAGCCAGGAAAATACAAAAGCCAAGTGCAAGAGCCGATAGAATAGTCTAAGTGGCACAAAAAGTGTTGATAGAGAAGTTATTGTTATGGATGAAACAATCTCCACCAAGTGGTCATCAAGGGCAGCATGGGCATTCAATAGAGTGGTCCATTTTTCTTCATTTTAAATTAATGAGCAGAAAGTTGTGTAAACTTCATTGAGAAGTAGCCTTGTCATTTAAACAATGAAGCAACCCATGATTTTGTAAGAACATTTAAAATAGTTTAAGCTACAAATTCAATACCTGTGACAAGCGATAACATGGTTCTTTTAGGTTGTTTCTAGAAGGATGACACTAGCATGAGAAAATTCCTCTTTCTTAGGTTTTCAACATAGCATGGGATGCTTATTTTTGAAGGCACCAAAAGTCTTTCTCTTCATGTTATATATTGTAACCTCTTAGTTGAGAAATGGATCTCTCACTTGTGTAAAGTAAAGCCATATCAATTTTACCTTGGAATCAATATAATGTGTTTCACCTCTATCTAACTGGTTATGCTTTTGAATATGTCTGAGTATCAAGTTTGTGTTTAGTCATTTCATCTTGATACTTTCATAGGTTAACACTAATAAATCTAGCATGTCTATCACCATTTCTACAGGTTAATAATAAGTGCCTCATCTAGAGCATAAAGATAGGAGAGTAGTTATCTAATAGTGTGCTTTTGTAGCACCTATGGTAAATTACTTTCCTTTATATCTTCATTAAGCCCCCTGTTAAAGTGCCTATATAGTCTGGGCTTTGTTCATATGGAGTGTCTATTCACTCTTTGGTCTAAAGTGTAGATATAAGCTGAGTGGATCGATTATTTTTGGTGCATCACCATTTTTAGATAAGTTCTATTTTTTTATATCATTCTCCCTTTTCACCCTCCCCCCATTATTAACAGTAGTAGTCAAAGACCTCAAAGATGCATCAAAAGGAGTTAGCCCTCATCTAAATATTCTTCCCTCAGTTTTTCCAAGCCCACAACAAGAGGGAAGTCTCCATTGTGCTGCATAGAAGAGAGAAGCTGAGCCTTCTTTCAAGGGTGAAATCTACTACGTCAATAGTTTTTGGCATGCTTTATGTGACCATTTTTAATGCTCAGAGAAGTTCGAGGATTGGTGGTGGTCCTGTTACTACAAAAATGAACAACTAACCCAGCATCTAGTGACTCCATTTTTAAGAACATCAGTCTCTGGTCAGAGATCATCTTGACATCCCATGCCTAATGTCACCACAAGATCTTATACAAAGGGTGTCCCTTTCAAATTTATTAAGCTTCCCTTAAACTCAGTAAAGTGACTATGGTTTGCAAGGACTCATCCCTATACAACAAGTCATTTTCCTAGACCTACTATAAAATATACTTAAACAAGAAGGCCCTAGTTGAACCCGGTCATCACTATGGCTTTACCTTTTGTAGCATTCCATGGTTAGAGCCCTTGAAACCTTCTACATTATGACCTAATTCTAGGGACAACCCTTAAGAGTGTTCCTCCCTTTAACAAAGAGGGGCCTATTACCACTATTCATCATATTAGGAATATCGCCAACCTCTGTAACATTCATAATGTCACCAAAGAAAACATAGCCATCAAGTTGTTGGCATTGTCTTTTAAGGGTAAGGTTCTGGACTGGTATGGGACTTTGCCTATGAATTCAGTTGGCACATGGAATGAATTAGGCACTCTCTTGATAAATAGATTCAGGGAGAAGAATGACCACCTCTCTCTTGCTGAGAAATTAACCACCATGAAAAGAGCTCCACATGAATTCATGTAGGATTTCAATACCAAGATTCAAAAGACCTGGGACAGAATCCCAATTTTAGTGAGGCTGACCCCAAGCTATGATTTCCTCTATTACTTGAAAGCTTTGAATAGCAACATTGTTGTCATGATACAATGCATGGGAGGACAAGTGTTACCTACTGCTTATGAGATGGCCATAGCCACTAAAAATTGCCTAGTGCAAACAGGAAAGATAGCCCCTAGACCTCATATGTCACTCTTTCCTAAATTGCCACCTCTAGTTCAGACTGTTACACCCACCTTAGCTCTTCTGCTTGGCATAGAAAAGCTGACTGCTACCTCATCCAATGACCTCCATAAAATTAAGAGCTTGTTACAAAGCATGACCAATGAATTAGTGGCTCTCAAAAGGCAACAAGCTAAAAAATATTAACTGAATCAGGGATACCAGTAGTTAAAACAAACAAATAGACCCCCTTTTCAAAATTATAATCAAGGACAGGGTCAATTTACACAAGCTAGACCATATCAAGGTTATAATCTAGGTGCCCCTTCATCATCCAAAGCTCTAGTTCATGCACAAAATAATCTGGTGCAGGAACAGTCTAATTGCCCATCCCTGGGATATGGTCAAGAATAGGTTTCTTATACAATTGAGTTGCCAAATCAATATGTGAACATGCAAGACAACCAAATAGCCTAGTTCCAAAGTTTTGAGGCATCAATAGAACCTAGAATGGACAATAGGCAAGCTTAGTCTGATTCCACTCTCATGAATCACCTAGAAGGTTAATTCTATGCAGTAAATTATGTGGGTAGCATGAACAACCAAGGTGATTGTGTTTCAGCCAACACTAGGTCCAAAAGGAGAGCTATGGAGGAATCTCAAGTAGCTTCCCAAATGTCCACATCATCTTCTTCATCACATGTGAACTATAAATTTCCAAATTATAGGCCGCTAGTTGCACCCTTAGCTCCTCATCTTGCACCTCAAGCTGTAAGCAGCCCCAAAGAAAATTTAAAAGGAAGCAACCCTCAGATCAATGTGGTAGACCAGATGAAGAAGCTGCACATGAATATCTCTTTGTGGGATTCATTAGCAATGTTGGGACAAAAGGACATACTCCAGAAGGAATTACATGGGCTAAATGAACAAGTTGTCCCAATAAAGGCTGACAATGTTTTGATTATGAATGGGCACCCTTCCATAATAGGCCAAGTAAAGAAGGATGAAAAGGTTCCTCCTTTCTACCTATCCTTAGTCATTAGAGATTTATTGGTTCACAATTGCATTATTGATAGTGGGGCCAACACCTCAGTAACACCCAAATGTATAGCAGATAAGCTGCGACTCAAATATGAGGAGATGACCAAGGGAGTCCTACAGCTAGATGGATCACTAGCTAAGACATTAGGAGTGGTATGAGGCTTGAATCTAATGCTACGTACCTATCCAAATTTCTTAGTTTCCCATGATGTGGTAGTGGCAGATGTTCCTCCCTACTTTTCTCTCTACTTATCCAGGGATTTCACATCTAAAATACGTGGGTACCTAGTAGCAAACTGGTCTTACATGGTTTTTAGAACCAAATATGGAACTAAGGTCAAGATTGAATCAGAGCCAATCCACAAAGATCATCTAGATTCATACTTACTCAAGGTGGTAAATGTCAGATATGCCATCATTGATGAAGAAGAATTCTAAATGGACCAATCTCTACCCTCTTATCTTGAAGGAGTTACTGACCTACTCTTAGACGAATGGGGAAGTGATAACTTTGAACATGACCCATACAAGTTCATAGAAGAGGTAGGTCTTGGAATTTATTGCATGCATGAAGAGGGTACTTTCATACCAAATTTGATGAAAGAAAACCAAGAGAGCTCATGTTTATGGAAACTCTTCTTTGATTTCTCAAGAAGCGAATTGGGAGCTAGTGGTGGAGTAGTGCTAATTTCACCCTCAAAGGAGAGATACTTCTCAACTTTCAGATTCCAATTTTCCTACACTTATAATGTTGTAGAATATGAGTCTCTCATTCATGGTTTGGAGTGGGCAAGGAAAAGAGGAATTAAAGAACTGTAGGTTTTTGGAGACAATGAGTTAATCATAAATCAGGTGAGAGGCTGAAATTTGACAAAGAATTCCTTGCTTAAGTCTTATAAGCATAGGGTGTGGGACTTAGTGGGGAGTTTCCTTGCTTTCAATGTTAATTCCATTCCAAGATAGAAAAATAAGCAGGGAGACAAATAAGCAATAGTTGGTGACTAGTTTGACATTCCCAAGGAGATAGTCTAAAACAATAGTCCATGCCATTTAAAAGTGATAATCAAACCCCCTGTGCCTGATAACATCACCAACTAGCAGGTGTTTAACAGTGATTAGTAGATAGTAATCTTCTTACAGGAGGAGGCTGAGTTTTCCTCCAAGAATCAAGCCAAACTGCAACAACAGTATGGTGGCCAAATTATTTAGATAAAGAACAACAAACTTCCCAAAGGCCTGGTCACTCTTGAAAGCATATTCAATGAGGATGACCAACTTAAAAATGATAAAGCAAGCATCACAACCAAGAAAGAAAATTATGAAAAAGTTGAAATATTCAATAACAGGCTGCTTGCACTTGGGAAGGTATGTACGAAGGATGACAGGTATTCTTTCATTTTGATATGTCAAGAGTTTGCTGATGTTTTTGCCTAGGAGTATAGCGACTTGAAGGGTTTTGACCCAAGCTTAGCCCAACACAACATTGAGCTAGAGGAAGGTGCCAAACCCATCAAACAAAGACAAAGGCCTATTAATCTGAAGAGTGAGCCTCTCATGCAGAATGAACTCACCAAACTATTTGAGTGCATAATTATATTTCCTATCAAACACTCTTCTTGGTTGGCCAATCTAGTCCCCATTAGAAAAAAGAATGGGGAGATCAGACTATGTGTGGATTTCAGAGACCTCAATAAAGTCTCATTGAAATACAACTATCCCCTCCCAAGTATGGAATAGATTCTCCAAATGGTGATAGGAAGCGAACGTTTCTCCATCCTAGATGGGTATTCAGGGTACAATCAGATTCTAGTGAAAGACTGTGATCAGTATAAGACAACCTTCACTACCAAGTGGGGAACTTTTACTCACCAAAAAATGCCATTCAGATTGTCCAATGCTGGAGCCACCTTTCAGCAAGCCATGGACATGGCTTTCTAGATCCTGATAAATAATATTGTACTGGTCTATCTTGATGATGTGACAGTGTTTTCTAAGGAGGCATGCCAACATTTGAAACACATTAGGAAAATATTCGAGAGGTGTAGAGAGTTTGGTATCTCTCTCAACCCAAAGAAATGCGTGTTCATTGTCTATGAAGGTAAACTCCCTTGCCATGTTATTTCAAAAGGAGGTTTGACCATTGATCTAGAAAGAGTCCACGCCATCTTAGTGTTGTCCTTACCTAAGCATAAGAAAGGTCTACAAAGATTCTTTGGTAGAATAAATTTTATTAGGAAATTTATCCCAAATTTTACTGAGATAGTCAAACTGATGACCTCCATGCTGAAGAAAGATGAGAAGTTTGCATTGATAGCACAAAGGAAGGATAGTTTTGAAGGGATCAAGAAAGATATCACCTAGGCTCCTACCTTGATCAGTCCTTACTTCTCCAAGGATTTCAACCTTTACACCTTCGGGAATGAAGAGGTAATCTCTGCCATGCTTACCCAAGTAAATGATGAAAACCTTGAACATCGTCTTGCATTCTTAGCCAAGGTCTAGAAGGTTTTGAAATTAGGTACACATATGTTGAAAATCAAGTGATTGCAATCATACGAATCCTAAAGAAATTCAAACATATGCTATCAAATATCAAGGTTCATCTCATGGTGCCACATCCCAATGTTAAAGATTTTTTTATTAGCCATGATCTAAATGAAAAGAGAGTAGGATGGATCACCAAGGTAATGGAATATGATGTGGATATCAAAACCACCAAGCTAGTAAGGGGAAAAGGGATATGTGAGCACCTTGATATAGACCTTAAATATTAGAAGGAAGGCATTTTGCTACTCCATGATGAAGCTACAGTAGAGGAACCAGCAGTCATGAAGGACTGGGCACAAGACATGAAACATTTCCATCTCACCAGTGAGTGCCCATAGGGCCTTGATAGGATTAAGAGGAGGTATTTTAGACTCCAATATCTTCCTTATGTCAAGATTGATGGGGTGCTATTTAGAAGGGATTGTTTAGGAGTACTCTTGAGATGCATAGACTCAAGTTAGGTCGACAGGGTACTATTTGAGTTTCACTATGGGCCAACTGGTGGTCACTTTGCTCCTAAGCCTACAGTTACAAGGATTATGAGGGCTAGTTACTTTTCACCCACCTTATTCAGAGACACTCATGCCTAGATATAGAGGTGCCAAAAATGTGCTCTCTTTGATGGAAGGAAATGGCTGGCTGTAATGCCTCTACAGCCTATTCAAGTAGAACAACCATTCATGCAATGGGGCCTAGACTTCATAGGAATGATCAACCCTCCTTCCAGTGCTGGCCACAAATAGGTCTTGACTACTACAGACTACTTCACAAGATGGGTAGAAACTATTGCTTTGAAATAAGCCAACGAAAGTGCAGTCCTAGACTTTTATGAAGCCCTAGTGACAAGGTTTGGAGTTCTAGCTACCATCATCTCAAATAATGCATTGGATTTCTTGGGAACCAAAACAAGCGAGTGGGCATTGGGATATGGCATCTACCTTAGCACTTATTCCAATTACTACCCACAAGGAAATGGGTTGGTTGAGTCCACCAACAAGAATCTGATTAGAATTATCAGAAGGACAATGGAGGAAAATAAGAGAACTTGGCATGCCAAGCTGAAAATAGCCGTATGGGTAGATAGGGTTACTCCAAAAAGGGTAGTTGGAAATTCACCATAAACACTTATATATGGAAGGGAAGCAAGACTTCCTATTTCACTTGAATTTCCAGCATTGGATCTTTCTCACTAGCTTCAATTGGAATAAAGTGACAGCATGGAGGTTAGGTTTTGTGAATTGATGGAGATTTAGGAGGCAAGAGACCAAGCCATGTCTTCCATGACCAGCCATTAGTAGCAAATGAAGAAGAAATTTGATAAGAAATCCTCATCAAAAGGCTTCTCTAAAAGTGATATCATCTTAAAATGGGATGAGGACCGAGCTAAACCTAGAAAACAAATGAAGTCCGATGCCTTATGGAGTGGTCCATATGTCATCACTCAATGCAAGTAGCATAATGCATTCCAACTCTCCAGGTTGGATGGTGGGGAACTACATATCCCATTAAGCATTGTCACTGAGCTTTTTTCATTATGTACATATTTTCCCTATCTTTTTTTCCCTATTTTCCCTAAGTGATTTTGGTGCATGTTCATAGTTTTTTGTCCTTGTGTGTGTTTTTTTTACCATTCTGGGGTAAAATCTTCATGTTGATTCTTTAATCTCTCAAGGTTATTACCAGCCTTTTAAGATGTATTCTGACTCCATTCCCAATGAACTTGTAAGACACTAGTTTCCTTAAGCATAGCAGGCATGCTTCCCCTAGGAATCACTAAGTTTGTTGACCATTTTGGTCCTATAGGCCAAAAAATTTGGTCTCCCTTCCTTCCCTAATGTCCTGAGCAGTTAGTCTTTGATATATTAACCTTATTGTAATTGTGCCTTCCCCCTTTGTAATAGACATGTTTCTATAAAAAGCCAAGTGACTTGAGTCTTGTAGATGTTTTGGTCTTTTAGATGTTTTGGGTTGATCTGGAGGCTTATCTCGCTTTGGGTAGTTGGTTTACACAAGCCTTTTGGCAAAGGAATAGGCCATTTTCAAAGGGATAAAAGTATTTCAACAGGTTCTGAAGGACAAGTGCCCTTGCAGAGGGTAGGCAGGTGACAAATTGGACCGTTCAAGCAGGCTATGAAGGGCAACTTTGGACCCAAAGTGCCCTTGCGGAGGGTAGAGAGCATCTTGGAAAAAGAGCAAGGCATAGGGCCGAAAGTGAAGTTTTCCTTCAGAAATGAGAACAAGGCAAAAGATAAAGGATTCCTTCAGACTTTTTGTCTGAAGGAAATCCAAGGAAAAGGACAAAGGATTTCTTTAGACTTTTATCCAAAGAAAATATATGTAGAACCAAAGGGTGAATTCCTTCAGACAAAAGTACCTGAAGGAATTCCTTCATACATTTTGTTTGAAAAAATTCATAAAGGAAAAAACCCAAGGCAAATTCCTTCAAAAAAATGCCCAAAGGAATTCCTTCAGACTTTTGTCTGAAGGAATTTACAAAGAAAAGACTGGGACTTTGAAGGCAAGATTTCCTTTAGGTAAAATGTTCGAAGGAATTCCTTTGGACATTTTGTCTGAAGGAATTGAGAAGACAAAGGAGCCTGAAGGACAAGTGCCCTTGCAGAGGGATCTCAGCTGCCAAAAGGGGACCCTCTCCTCTTTTCTAAAAGATCACCTTCCCTTCAGAAGGGTTCATTCTGCAAAAGGCCAAAGGAATTACCAAAGGGATGATGGGTCCGAGCACGTCAACTTTAACATAATGAACTAGCCATTAGAGTTTCAAATGTCTGGTGACATATATGTGAACATCAAATTCAAGGTAACAAAATAGCCATTGGTTTTTAAATGATGACAGGCCTATGGATGTCAATTTTACGGTGATGAAATAACCATTGATTTTCAAATAGTGGCAAGCTCACAAATGTCAATTCGATGGGATGTGTCGATTATTGAGGAGAAGCCAAGGGACCAATGCCTTCGAACAAGCACCTGAAATATTTATTTTGATCATTTTTCCCAAAATAACTTATGAGAAGTGGCTGAAATCTCTTACGAGTTAGGGCTTGAAGGAATTCAAAGGGCACAAGGCTATAAGGAAACTCAACAACCCACTAGGAAAGATAGCCTCGAGGGCCGAAGAGCTAGGAAAAGACAAAAGCCAAGCATAGGAGCAGATAGAATAGTCCAGGTGGCATAAAAAGCATCGATAGAGAAGTTATTGCTTTAGATGAAATAGTCTCCACCAAGTGGTCATTAAGGGGATCATAGGCATTCAATAGAGTGGTCCATTTTTCTTCATTTTACATTAATGAGTAGATAGTTACATAAAATTCACTGAGAAGTGGCCTTGTCATTCAAACAATGAAGCAACCCATGATTTTGCAAGAACATTTAAGATGGTTTAAGTTGCAATGTCAATACCTATGACAAGCGACAACATGGTTCTTTCAGGTCATTTCTAGAAGGATGACACAAGCATGAGCAAATTCCTCTTAGGTGTTCAATGCAGCATGGGCCACTTGTTCTGGAAGGCACCAAAAGTCTTTCTCTTAATGCTATATATTGTAACCTCTCAGTTGAGAAATGGATCTCTCACTTGTGTAAGGCGAAGCCCTACCAATTTTAACTTGGAATCAATATAATGTGTTCTACCTCTATTTGATTGGTTATGATTTTGAATATATCTGAGTATCAACTCTATGTTTAGTCATTTCATATTGATGCTTTTATAGGTTGACACTAACATATCTAGCATGTCCAAGACCATTTCTGTAGGTTAACAGGAAGTGCTTCATCTAGATCTTAAAGATAGGAGAGTAGTTATCTGACAGTGTGCTTTTACAACACCTATGGTAAGTTATTTTCCTTTATATCTTCATTAATCCCCCTATTAAAGCACCAATATAGTCTGGTTTTTTTTTCAGATGGAGTGTATGTTCACTCTTTGGTCTAAAGTGTAGATATAAGCTAAGTGGATCGATCATTTTTGGTGCATCACCATTTTTAGATAAGTTTTGTTTTGTTATATCCTTCTCCCTTTTCAAACCCCCCCCCACCCCCGCCCATTATTAATAGTAGTAGTCAAAGACCTCAAAGATGCATCAAAGGGAGCTATCCCTCATCTAGAGATTCTTCCCTCAGTTTTGCCAAGCCCATAGCAAGAGGGAAGTCTCCATTGTGCCACATGGAAGAGAGAAGCTGAGCCTTCTTTCAAGGGTGCAATCCACTGTGTCAACACCTACCACATCACCTTCTTGCCACATCACATGCATGCCATGTCACCTACATGCCATTTCAACTATACACCTTTATGTCGCATCACCAAAATATCATCTCAACATGCCACATCACCATGAATGATGCATATGAATAGTGGCTTCACACCTTAATGATCTCCCACTTGAATTTATATACAAAAGATTTACTACACCTATGTGTTTTGCCAACTAGCTGCTATCAATGCCATTGACCACTGCTACTCCATAACAAGCCCAATTTAAGTTTTATGCACTACTAAAACATCTTTGCCTTAACTGGCTTTGTCAACATCTATTTCTCTAAAGCAAATTGTAGCAACTTTAAGTGACTCCCACTTCACCATAGACCCATCTGTCTTCAAGATTCCACCATGAACCACTCACTACTTCCACTGCTAAGAAGTATCTGGTTTAGTGTACACCATGTCTTTTTTGAGGCTTTCCTACTCTTGATGAATATAATACACAAGACATCCATGTCTTCTCCTCCTCTTTTCTTGGACACTCTAAAAGATAACTTATAAAATTATAAGAAGAGGGATACTTGACTTTCTTGCTTTCATGTCCACTATGCATCTCCATCCTTGGTTTGCTCCTTCATCTCATCACTCAAGCCATCTTGTCATTGATCATGTTGGGATGTACAACTAACATGCCATTTACACATACCATTAACCTATGCTAAAACTTGGCTCTCCATGAAGGTATTCTTGTACAACATCAACATGTCTATTAGAACCCATACATTCTTCAATTCTGCAAACTAATAACTCTTGCCTCATACACATAGCCTCCTAGATACTCCATTTCATCATGAAATCACCATGTAGAATGATGCTTTTGCATCCCACTATTCCAACCATGAATAAAAATAAGTGCACACCACACTCTTGACATTAGTCTACAATTGGAGAAAAGAAACCACATAAGTAAAAACCCTGACTTTACATGTAACAAATCACTACACACCATGATCAATATGGTACATACCAATAGTTCTTTAGAAGTCATCATGCTACTTAGTGCATCACTACACCTACCAAGTGTTTGAGTCTCAAAGATATAGTCAAGCTGCAACTTGCTCTACTGCATGTCCAACCAACTCATGTGCAAAGTTACATCATGCATCGGTCTACTTGGTTACTCACATGAGCTACACCATAACCCTCCTAACTACTTGCTTCTGCTATACTGCAATTATCTAGTACTTCACTCAATTTATCTGAGTCTCTAAAAGATTTAACACTGACCTTCTTCTTTCATGGAACTTTAGGTCTCAAAATTATTCTTCTCCATCCATTAACTACTCCAACAGGTACAGATTCATGTTTGTGGTACCTCCTCCTCTACATAAAATTTATGCATCATCTCGACTCACACATTATGGTAGTAGGATCCCATAACTTATACCCCTTCCCTAGTTGAAAAACCACAACAAGGTAACTTCCTTGTCATCACCCTCCACCTACACCAATGGAGACTAGCTTACTTCATGACAAGCTATACAGTTGATTCTTCAACAGAAATATTGTGTTAGTGTTGATCCATCTGGTAAAGCTTTTTCAACTTATCTTCTACTCTCCATCTGCATCTCCCACAAAAAGAAATACTTGACATGCAAACTTTTTTTTCATATCTTTATCTCTCCACTTGTATCTCCCACTTGCACAAAACCAAACAACCACCATGCCTCTGATATCACTTGTTAGGAAAAAAACATTTCTACATATGGAAGTAAATATATATTATGGAAATTAAAATAAGCTACAGTAAACACAAAATAAGAGAGACAAAGCATAACACAAGATATACGTGAAAAACTTGCTAAACTAGCAAGGAAAAAAACATGGGGTAAAGGTAGCATCTAGACTTTATATTCATCATCAAAACTCTCTCTACAACATCATCCTCTTAGCAACTCCTCTTTAGTGTTTACAAGCACTTAGGTGAACCAATCTTGCAACCAAGACTTACAAGCTCCAACCTTTAAGATGCAACATGTAACTCCATCATGATGCTAACACCATAGAATCCAAGGTGAGCTCCAAAGCATCAACCTCCATCTCCATGAGCTGAGCTAAAAATCCTCCAAACTCCAATCAGGTGAGCCAAGCTAACATAGCCTTTCAAACTCTAACCTCTAACCTCAAAAATCTCCATACTTACGTACAAACTCGGTGAGCCATGTTCTCATCTAAGCCTTACAAGCTCTAACCACCTAAACATGAATGATGCTTACAACCTAAGCATCTAGGTGAGCTAAGCTTCCATGCCTTCCAAACTCTACCCTGAAACAATGATCCAAGAGTGGATAGCCTCAAATGGGCTTCTCACAAAATACAAAGAGAAAACAAAGCTTTATTGCATTTTACATGAAAGAGAGGGAGAAATGCATAGTGGCCCCTTAGAAATTTGACCCACACATGAGTGGGGTGTCATGTGATCTTCAAAGGTGTTTGTCACCATGTAAAAAAGTCTTCAAAACATCTTCACTTTAAACAAGAACATGTGCCACCTCTATGTGGCTCCAAAACTTGCTTCCCACTTCCACAAGTGAATCCAAACACTCAATAGTGTTCTTCTTGTCTTCATTTCTAAGGGTCAAAAAAGTGTATGTTGCACTTTAAACAAGATCCAAGCCATCCCATGTGAATTCTAGAATTGCACCCCACTCACACATGTGAGATCAATATGCAATAGTGTATTCTTGTCTTCTTATTCCATGTGACCACACAAGTCCAAAAGGTGTTGCAATCACCTTTTGACTTTCTCTACACATATGAATCATGGGTCCCCTTACAAATTTGACCTATGCATGACCCTTTATCTTTTTCACCATGTGACAACTCACATGTGACTCACTAAGGACAAAACCCTTGTCCTCTAGTGGAGTACTATGTCCCACACCTGTCACATTATCTTGATCACATCCTGGGACCCACCATGGACCCACCTACCACATTACCTTCCTACCACATCACCTGCATGCCACATCACTAAAATTCCATCTCAGCGTGCCACATCACCATGAATAGTGCCCATGAATAGTGACCTATAAATAGTGGCTTCACACTCTAACAATACCATTGAAGCAATATATCATAATTTTCTCTTTGGCAGGGGTTTTTTTATTTAGGCAACTCATCACAATTATAAATGTAATTACACGAGGAATCAAACTTTTAATTTTGTGTGATAAAATCAAAACACTTTTTGTACATTTTTTTAAATTATTATTATTTTTTAAATAAATTTTAATTTTATATTTATTTTTTAAAAATATAGAAAATTAGGTTTATGTTTAATTCATAGTTATTATAATTTATAATTTTTCAACGGAAGAAAAAGAAACCCAAA
Source organism: Torreya grandis (assembly GCA_037957365.1). Lineage (NCBI taxonomy): Eukaryota > Viridiplantae > Streptophyta > Pinopsida > Cupressales > Taxaceae > Torreya > Torreya grandis. The sequence continues at coordinate 706,381 of JARHVA010002818.1, read as the reverse complement.
AACACAAGTTTTGAACTTCCAACCTCCAACTAACAAACACTCAATTGATACAAATCATCTTTGTATATATAAAGATGAAGCCCTATAATACCAAATATCCTCATAAAAATACAAGCTAATTTAAAGATTTAAGAGTTACATAAATTAATTATAGGGTATAGCTTCAATGGATCTAATTGTCAAGGATTGCATATTCTATGTGGAAGTGTTGTGAAGACTTCTATACTTTAGAGGAAATTTACAAGGAGATTAAATACTAATTTAATATGTAGTTTGAGGGCTATCTTTACCTATTCTTTAGAATAACAGTTAATGTAACTGTTATTCTAAAGAATAGGTAAAGATAGCCCTCAAACTACATATTAAATTAGTATTTAATCTCCTTGTAAATTTCCTCTAAAGTATAGAAGTCTTCACAACACTTCCACATAGAATATGCAATCCTTGACAATTAGATCCATTGAAGCTATACCCTATAATTAACCTATTAGAACAATTCAATACTACATGAAAGCATGTCTCTAATTTTTTCAGTTCTTTTTATTTTTACTTTTAAATATATTTTTATATATAAATTCTTAGATTCATAGCGCTGTGGTCATGGAGGTTGTGATAAGGGTAGGTTGTGACAATGGCCATTCCTAAATTTTCTGCATTCTAGACAGTCTTTACCTAGCAGTAATAGTGGTGTTGGTAGTTCTAGGTACATGGTTCCTAAGTTTAGTGGGTGGGAGCTATCGTCATAAAAAAAAAAGTCCAAGAGTTCAGTGGGTGGGAGGTATCACCATAAAAAAAGTCCAAGAGTTCAATGTTCAATGGTATTGCCATTAAAAAAGTCCAAAAGTTTAGTGGTATCGTCATAAAAAAAAAAATCCAAAAGTTTAATGGATGGGAGGTATCGCCAAAAAAAATATTAGTTTTTACTATCTCCTCTACCAGATATAATGAATAAAAAGAAAAAAAAATAATAATTAACAATAATGGTTGAGAACATATAGACAATACAGAAGATCCTCTTGAAAGTGATAAGCTTAATAACTCTCTATAACCTTTCACTCCTCTAATTACTACTGTTGCTTAATGGTCTTACGTAATATATTTTGATTTCTCATAAAACTTTTTTATATTATTTTTAATAATAAAATTTATTTTTATTGAAGAATATTACGTAACTTTAATTAACTTTATTTAATTATGTTAATTATAATTATTTAATAATTTTTTATTTGTTTTTGACTATAATTAACAAAATATATTTTATGTATAATTAATTAAAAAAAACTTTTAAATTAAAAAAAATGTTATAAATGTGTTACAATTTATTTTTTTTCTTTCTTTAAAAAAAATTATTAATTTAAGCTGGAAAACCTACACAATTAGACGACATTGCTGTGGTTCTGCTGTGGTTCTAGTGGGTTACACTTCGGTGTATTACAGGTTAGAATCATATTGGTAGCTTCCAATAAAAACAAAACTGACCTCATAGCATAAAGGTGTGTTCTATTTCGAGGTCATTTACATTCTAGACAGGGAAAAGATTGCGGACAGGTTGATAAAATAGCCTAGTGGCAGTTTATCGTCAATGAAACAAAATGGCAAAGACTTAAATGACTTTAGACTGTTATCATCACAGACCGGCTTTAAATTGGAAAATTTGCTCCAACCTCTAGTTGTCTCCACTAAAGACAAGGCAATAGAAATACTTCACTTTAGTCATATGATAAACAGGAGGTTTATCAAAGCCATTCCATAGTGAAAACTAAAACTAAATTACTATAATCAAAGGCACATATATATTCCTGATGAACTAGCACCCCAGAGTTTGAAGCACTTATCAGATACCTTTAATCAGTCCATTGGTTGGTGATAAAAACAATCTGAAACGACAAAGAAGCTCCAAATTCGGCCAAAAAAAACAGTAGATTAAAAATATAATGGTTTAGAATTGAAACCTTCTTTTGTCCATACATTCCAGGTGAAATTGGAGTGTTGAATTGCCAGACCCATCAAATGTTGCCATGTGACAGAATTCTAGTCTAAATTCATTTATTGTACTTCTGAATTATTAAAACCTTACAAATATCTTCAAAGTCTTTTATTTGTTTCTTCCTCATAAATTCAGGAAAGGCCAGATGTCTGCATATGATATAGTCCATGAAAATTATGATCTTAATTGAACACTTCTTTTACACAAGTGGTGGCAGCGGATTAAATTTTTTATTTTGATTTTTTAGGAAATATGTATATGAATTGGAGATAATTTATATTGATCTATATTTCATGAGTAGTGGTTTACAAAAATTTAGAGAATTGATTGTGAAGGAAATTTCATGATTAAATAAATATGAATAGGAGTAATATTAAAATGGCCTCCTAATGTTTCACTCATGTAAACATTACCTAGATACTATGAGTGTCAAATGGACTCGTAATACTCATGAGAGATGGGTTTTTGGAAACTGTTACTGATAAAACACAGATCAATATAAATTGGCTCGAAACTATACACCTGACCTAAAAATCATATTAAAAATTTTGAACTTTTGTTTACTAAAATCACCCTTCTCCATGATTCCCTCTCTCTTTTTAGTTTATTTTTTACAATAGTCTCTTTGTAGAGATAGAAAGGGAAAGCTGCAGAAAGCCAAGTATCCCTGTGGTACTAAAAGTAAACATGGGGACTTATGTGACTATAGCATGTTGTTATAATTAGAATATGAGAAACAACTTTAAAATATTGCAGCAAAGCATATATCAGATTTAATCTTTCATGTTTTTTAAATTTGTTTTTCCTCTCCGGCAATCTATATGCAATACCCCTTGGTTTTCACCATAGTACCAACATCCAGAGTAAGCCAAATCTTATCATTTCCAGCTATGCTGCACGGCCCATATGTAACAACTTTACCACACTAAGTATTAAAAGCCACTTGAAGGTCATCATGAGCCAACGAAACTATTAAGTGAAAGTTGTTTGTTCTGCAAGAAACTATTCATAATTCTGTTATAATGTATTATAATTTTTCACTTTCATTCTCTTTGAGTGAAAAGGATTAATCACGTTGGAAAATTTACACAATTAGATGGTACTACTATTCTTGGCTTCACGGTCTACTTTTCATCAGTACAGTAGCTGCATAACAGTTAGCATATCAGTTAACACTTTAGTAGGGCCAAAAAAATGGAAGAGCTTATCTTGCTGAGATGTTCTATTTCCAGCTAGCACTATGGGTATTTCAAAGTCTCCCAGTAGACATCCCTTACGTCCTGGTTTGGGTTGAGCTACCCGATCTCCCAATCCCATTTTGGTCTTTTTTTTCTCAATATCGTTTGTCCCATAGGGCATGTGCAATGCGTCTGATTTAACGAAAGACTTGAAATAGCTTATCAATATCTGGATAGGGACTGAGCACTTTACATAAAAAGTAACCTATATCAATTTTAGGAATACTTACTTTCAATGCCAATCTCCCGACTATAGGATTTATGATTGCCCCCTCATGCCCTGCCCAAAACATACTACTGCCAATTAAAAGGAAAATAGCATTAAAAAAATGATGGTTGGACTATTGTTTCAAAAAAGGGTCCACCAAGAATAAAATCCAGAATAAACTAATGCGGTTCCCAATGATAAACCTCGGAAGAATAAAAAAAATGTGGAGAGTGTTCTCCCTCCTTCCTTCTCTGTTCCTCAAATCCAAGTTCCTTCGGTCATCCCTCAGAGCCAAGTTTCTTAAGAAAACTCTATGCAGATGATTATTTCAAGTGTTGGGATCTCCTTAGCTAATGGGATTTATTTTTCCAAACCAACAATTAATGCTAAGCAACTGTTTTACAGCTCTGTTTTTTAGGAATGATTCGGGGATAAACATGGAGAACTTCACATGGAGGATTATTATTTTTGAATATTCTCTTATGGAATTTTTGAGGTCTCATAAATTCTTCACAAAAATTCTGTGTGATATGTTTGTTAGTGGCTTGGTGTTTTAGATTTCATGCATTTGCAAGAAGTTAAAATTATTGGTTTTCATCTACAAACATCTCTGAAAAGTATTTGCTCAGATGACACACAATACTCCACCTCACATGAGGGTGGATATGACAATGCCAATATTTTGATTGCCCCGAAATTTCAAACATTAATTGTTACACCAAGAGAAGACCCATCACATTGGGTTATTTAGGTCAACCTTTATATTAATGGTCATTCCTTAGGGATCATTAATGTTTATACACCCACTGATGGCCTTAATAAAATGGATTTTTGGTAATGGTTAGCCAAAAAAAATTCTCAATTCAATTGGCTCATTTGTAGTGACTTTAATATGATTGAATCCCCCGTGGATAAAGAGGGAGCTTTGCCTATGCAGTGGTGTGTTTGAGAATGTGAAGCCAAGTTTCATTTTAAAAATTGTTGGGGTTTGCTAGACCCACTTTATTGGCACTGCTTTTTAAGCTTCAAAACTTGGTTTATTTGGTCAAATTTCTAGGCTGTCATCGATCAAGTTCTCAAATGGCTCAACCATGTCGTGCTTGCCAAGCAAAACATGTTCTCTTTTTGTATTTCCAATGGGAAAGCTTGCACCATCCATCCAGAGTTTGTTATTTCCAACCATAGTCCCATCACTTTTCAATTGGAATGGGGAGGTAGCTATCATAAAGTTCCCCACACTCAATTCTATTTGAATACGTCACTCCTTAGCCACAAGTAAACAATTAGACTTATTGCCAAAGTGTGGAACTTGGCTTCATGTTTGCCTTATGCTACTAATAAGATTGAGTGGTCAAATGATGCAATCACTCACACCACCACTTTCAATAAGCACTTACGCCAAACAAGTGGCTCGAGTTCAAAAATGGATTGATGGCGCATTGATAAAGGAATTTCAAAGGGTTATTACATAGCTTAAGCAAAGTCATTTTGATGCTCAGTTATAGACTTTGGAAGTGAAACTTAAATACAATCTTAAACTTGTGGAAATCCACACTACTAGAGCCACTCAAATTCGAGCCCATTTGCATTGGCTCAAAATTGGAGATCATGACCCCAAATGTTTTCCCAAATCTCTTTGGGAAAAGCATGTTAAGTTGTGGAGCTAAAAGCTTCACCAGGATGCTAATCAGGAGGTTGCTGAGTTCAACCAGTAACCGGCATCGGCAGTATTGCCGACATTGGTCAGGCAGGGACCAAGGATCGGCCGACGTCGGTCAGGAGCAGACCAACAACAACTAACGTCGGTCACCTGTGCGTGTGCATGCGCTTGCATGTGTTTCCAAAACGCATTTCCAGAATTAGACTCGTCTAATTTTAAGAGGTCCGAGGGTGTTTGCATGTTGAAGACTAATTTAAGTCTTGAGTCTGTGTTTCTAATTATTGTAATTAGAAGTCTAATTATTGTATGCTTGGGATCCTATTTAAGAGACCCATGAGGCATGTATTGTAAAAAAAAGGCAAGTAAAGCATTGAAGCAAGAAAGCAAGGTCAAGGAGATCTGCAAGGTGCAAGGTCAAGGAGATCAGCTGAAGCTATCAAGGAGGGGATAACAACTCAGGTTGTTGAGTTAGTTGTGGTTGAGAAAGAGAGAGATAACTCTTGAGTGTGAATTACTGAACACTTGGTGTGGGAAGCCTGTAAGGTGGAAGAGTGTGGCGTCTCTTCATTGTAATTCTTTTCTGGAAGAGTATTAATATAGATAGTATTGTTTCTCATATTCTTTATTGTTTCATGTTTCTAGTTACTTAATCATTCTGGTTCAATTCCGTGTTTAATTGCTTATAGAAAAGTAATCAATTGTGCTTCCTAGATCCTGACAAAGTGGTATTAGAGCTAAGGTTGCAGGGACCAAGTTATTGTTTGATTACAGGTCATTCTCAGGGGTTTCTGATTGAGTGGGAGTATAGCAATGGCAGAAGAAAGTAAGCTACGAATGGAGAAGTTTAACGGCAAGAGTTATCAACATTGGAGGATGCAGATAGAAGATTATCTGTATCAGAAAGATTTTTACTTACCGTTGGGTGGGGTTGCATGCAAGCCCACAGACATGAAGGATGAAGAATGGAATGTTCTTGATCGGAAGGCTCTGGGATCCATAATGTTGAGCCTTGCATCGTCTGTGATTTCCAACTTATCACAGTGTAAGACAACGGAAGAGTTGATAGAATCTTTAGCAAATTTATATGAAAAGCCCTCAGCTTAAAATAAGGTATTTCTTATGAAGCAGCTATTTACTTTGCAAATGCAAGAAGGTGGATCGATATATAGCCATCTTAGTGATTTCCATGGTTTGGTAAACCAGTTAAATTCAGTCAATATCATTTTTGATGATGAAATAAAAGCTCTCTTAATCTTATGCTCATTACCTGAAAGTTGGGAGAGTTTGGTAATGGTAGTAAGTAATACTGCGTCTGCTTCTAAAATATTAAAAGTTAATGATGTAGTTAGTGTAATCTTGAATGAAGATATTTGCAGAAAAAGCACAGGTGAATCATCAGGGAATGCTTTAAGTGCTGAAAGCAGGGGAAGGCAAAGAGAGAAGGTTGAGTAGGGGAAATCAAGGTCAAAGATGGGAAGGGGATCCAAATCCAGAAATGGAGGTATCACCTGCTGGTTTTGTGGAAAGAGAGGACACACAAAGAAAGATTGTTGGTTAAAGGATAAAGAAAATCAACATGAAAGAAATGAAGAAGCAAAAGATGCAGGATTATGGCACAGGATGCTCTCATACTTTCTTTGGATAGTCAGCTAAAATCATGGGTTTTAGATTCTAGTGCTTCTTTTCATTCATCCCCAAATAGAGATTTGTTCCATGAGTATGTCCAGGGAGACTTTGGAGAGCTTTATTTAGTGGATGGTACGCCTTGTCAAATGGTTGGGAAAGGGAAAGTGCAGCTGGAATTGCAGACGGGCAACACATGGGTGTTGAAGGAGGTTATGCATGTCCCAGTCCTGAAGCAGAGTTTAGTTTCTATAGGAAAGTTGGGTGATGAGGGATGCACATTAACCCTCACAGTGGATTCTTGGAAGGTTTCCAAGGGTGCACTTGTTTTAGCAAGAGGTAAGAAAGTAGGTACGCTTTACCTATCTACTTGTATTACTAATTCTCCTTCTGGTTTATCTACTTCAGCTGTAGATTCAGAGATGTGGCTTAATAGGTTTGGTCACATGAATAAGAAGGAGATGCATGTTCTTGATTCAAAGGGTATGAGTTCAGATTCGGAGGGCATAGATCGAGTTCATTGCAAGAAAAGGAAATTTGATGCTTTTGACAAGAACAGGGAAGCCTTGGTGTTTATGAAGCAGATGATGGACAGAGATCAGTCACAGGGGCTGAATAATTCTGAGTGGGGCAGTATGGATAGAGTGTTGATCCAAGATGAGCTCGCGGGTAAAGAAGTCATCACTTACAGGAATACACAGTTACCGACGTCGGTCACTTGGAACTGATGTCGATCAGGCAGGTACCGACGTCGATCATGTGCAGACCAGCATAGTCGGTAGTGTCAGGTAGGTGGAACCGATGTCGGTCAGGTAGGAACCGACGTCGACAGACAGGTCAGTCGCATGGAACCAATGTCGATCAGGTACAGACTGAGAGATGGCTGAGAACAGTCACTAGAACGAATGTTGGGAGGATAACAAGCTGTCAAGGAGTCTCAAGCGCCCATATGGAGGACTGAAAGGGTAAGTAAGCCTCAAATTCATCATTTACTTTCTTTACACTACTTGTAGCTCACTGATGGTCAAGAACCAGGAAGTCATTAAAGAAGCAGAGCAGGTAGATCCAGGAAACGGTGGGAGCTTGGCATAGATGAGGAATGTGATTCCTTGGAGAAGAACCAAATGGGGTTTTTTGGGTGGAGTTGCTAGCTGGAAGAAAGCACTGAGAGACGAATGGGTTTTCAAGATGAAGAAGAGCGGGAATGGACACGTGGGACAGAAGGCCAGGGTATATGGTCTTGAGTAGGCTGCAGGATAATGAAAGTTTGACCATTGTGTTTCTCTTTACCAGGTTGGATAATATTAGCTACATTATCCTGTTACTATATTGTGTGCTTGTTGCAGGGTTACACATACAGGGAGTTACTGAGCTAAAGGTAAAGTTAGTTCAGATGGGTGTCATGAAAAATCTGGGAGCAACAAGATTCTTTGGCATAAGTATGTCCAGAGACATGGAAGATCACAGGTTGATTTTGTCTCCAGTGGGAGCTAATGTGAAGAAGGTGTTGGTAGGGTTCAATACGTAGGATGCAGAATGGGTAAGCACACCAAAGGCTGGATAGTTCAAGCTGAGCTTAGAATAGTATTCAAAATCGCATGAGGTCTAGTGTAGACCTAAGTTTTCCCAAGCAGTGGGAGTTGTCAGAAAGTTCAGATGTGGCAGGGGACTTGGATGACAGGTGTAGCATCACAGGATGTGTGGTGGTTGGTCTTCAAAATTGAGCTTGAAGATGAAGGTGCCTGAGATGGTTAGTGGATGTTGCTGTACAGGTGCCGCTGTTTATCTCCAAGTGGGAGATTGTTAAGTTGTGGAGCTAAAAGCTTCACCAGGATGCTAATGAGGAGGTTGCTGAGTTCAACCAGTAACCGGCATCGACAGTATTGTCGACGTCGATCAGGTAGAGACCAAGGATCAGCTGACATCGATCAGGAGCAGACTGACAACAATCGACGTCGGTCACCTGTGCATGTGCATGCGCTTGCATGTGTTTCCAGAATACGTTTCCAAAATTAGACTCATCTAATTTTAAGAGGTCCGAGAGTGTTTGCATGTTGAAGACTAATTTAAGTCTTGAGTCTGTGTTTCTAATTATTGTAATTAGAAGTCTAATTATTGTATGCTTGGGATCCTATTTAAGAGACCCATGAGGCATGTATTGTAAAAAAAAGGCAAGTAAAGCATTGAAATAAGAAAGCAAGGTCAAGGAGATCTGCAAGGTGCAAGGTCAAGGAGATCAACTGAAGCTATCAAGGAGGGGATAACAACTTAGGTTGTTGAGTTAGTTGTGGTTGAGAAAGAGAGAGATAACTCTTGAGTGTGAATTACTGAACACTTGGTGTGGGAAGCCTGTAAGGTGGAAGAGTGTGGCGTCTCTTCATTGTAATTCTTTTTTGGAAGAGTATTAATATAGATAGTATTGTTTCTCATATTCTTTGATGTTTCAAGTTTCTAGTTACTTAATCATTTTGGTTCAATTTCGTGTTTAATTGCTTATAGAAAAGTAATCAATTGTGCTTCCTAGATCCTGACAAAGCAAGCCAAATAACAAATCAAATCTACCCAATTTCTTCATAATCACCTCACTTAGTCTGCTTGAAATCTCCTTAGATTTTAGGTACCACTATAAATTGGTGTTCCAAGCCTAGGGAATCTCAACAAAGAGAGCTTAAGCATTGCAATAATGCTTAGATGTGGTTCCTCACAAACTAAACCATTCTGCTTAGAAGCTTTGCAATCACCCCCTCACTTTGAATGAGCTTTTTTTTTCTTATTTTGTGCATGGCTAATATAATGCACCGAGTGTGGATGGTTTCCCTTTTGAACTCTATAAGGCAACTTGGAACTTTGTTGGACCATAATTGCTTCAAGTTTATTGGAAACACTATACAAGAAATCTTTAAGGATAATTATTAACAAAGGCTATATAAAATTAATCCCTAAAGCATGAGATCCAGAGCTTATTATGAGTTGGAAAATAATCACCTTACTTAATGTCTCTTATTAAATCATTTCCAAAACTTTCGTGCTTTGCCTTCGCCACATCTTGCCTACAATCAGACCATAACAAACAAGGTTTATCAAATGCCAATACATTTTGGACAATACCATTGAAGTCTAAGAAGGAATGGAATGAGCCCATGCCTCTAGGCAAAGGACCATATTCCTTAATCTAAATTTTGAAAAAGCCTATGACCACGTTGAATGACCATTCATCATCACCATTCTTAAAGCTCAAGGTTGTGGCAAATTATTTCTTTTGGTTGTTCATAATCTCTTCTTTGATGCCTTATCTTGCTTGACCATTAATGTACATAAGTCATAAAGTTTTGGGATTTTTATATCCATCTAGAAAGGTTTCCCTCTTGCTCTATCCCTATATGTTCTTGCATCCAAAGCTTTTGGTTGCCTCCTTGCTCATAGATTTGAGCATGCCCTAATTTAGGGTATTATCCTTCCTAATAGATCCACTCAGCGAATCAACGGTCACTTCGTAAATGATTCTTTCCTTACAGTCACTGAAAATGAGGCCTCTTTCAAAGAGGCATTGCATTTCCTTGTCAACTTTTACAAAGCCTCAAGATCAAATCTCTAGTGGGTTGAAACACAATGTTTCAAATAGAGCATGATGCCCTTGCTAGATTGGCTTAAATGCTACTAGTGGAAATGGATCAAATGATGAGAAATTTAAATTCTTAGGCATTCATTTTTATTTTGGTAGCTCTCCCTTAAACTATAGGACTATGTGATTGAAAGAGTTGAAAAAGAATGCCTACTGGATCACAAAGCCTTTGTCTTTAGAAGACAAGTTTCAAGTTTGCACCAAATTCCTAGCCACCACTCATGTCTATGATTCTTCTTGTTGAGCTCCTTCTAAGGCCTCTTCTAATAATCTAAATAAGTTGATCAAAGAGTTTCTTTGTGCTAATGCTAAATAGTCTAGAGGAATTTATAGTGTCTTAAAAGATATGTTGCCTCTCTCGGGGTAAGGAGCACTGACATCATTGATATTTACAGACAAAGAATTGACTTATGTGTTACATGGGTTGTGTGGGATATTGAAGGGTGTGAGGCTTGGAAACTTTTGTTCAGACATGCTATATTTTTGCATGATCTGCCTATTACAAAAATTGTTTGAAAAATATAAGGTTTCATGCCTTGGTCATCACCTCTGCCCTAGTCAAAATTGAAGGGTCTTTTGTGGCCAAAGTCTTTTGAATTATCAAGCCTTACCTCAAATGGTTCAATGAAATATTTATAATACTTCTTTTTTTCAATGATCATAATCTATGGTAGTTTCTTATCATGACCAAAACCAACATCCCACTTGTTGAAACACCAAGAATCAAAGGTCTTCAACTTTATAGTAAATGCATTGTCACTATTAGAGATCTTGTCTCTTCTAGAGATTGGATTATGTGACCTATCTTATAAAAAAAATTCAAGCTTTTATATTTTTTCTTACCTTCCATCCTACATATCCAGTAGATTTTGTTAGATGTCATGTTACACAAATTAGATCTACAACCCTCGATTGTCTGGTAGGAAGATTGGTGGTGGAATTATGACCCCTATTTCATGAATTACTCTCTAAGTCTATTATATTATATTATGATTCTTTTATCTTTATCTCCTATAATGTTGAACAAATAATGAAGTTTGAATTCTTCTCACCACACATGGTTTGCTAGTCTCAATCATAAATGGAAACCCAGGCTTGAGCCCAAAATTACGTATAAAATTTTTTGCTAAGGGAAAGACTCAAACACACATGGATTCTTAATCCTAAGTGTCCTATGTGCACAAGCACATAGGGTATGCCTTGGCAAATTGTGCAAATGCTGCATAGGTTGGGCACTAACTAAAGAGGTCCCAACATTTGAGATAACTAACTACATAGAGTTTTCTTGTGAAACTTGGCTCAAAGGGATAACCAAAGGAACTTGGATTTGAGGAATATAGAGGAAAGGAAGAATAAAATGATCCACCTTTTTCATATTTTATGAAGGTTTATCATTGGGAACTACATTAGCCATTGTAAGGTTTTTATTCCCAATGACTTCTTTTCTCACAACAATAGTCTAATCATCTTTTTTTAGAGGTCGTTTTATTTTCAACTAGTGATCACCTAGAACTCTACTTTGGGCATGGCATGAAGGGACAATCACGAATCCTATGGTTGAGAGATTGGCATCAAAAGCAAGTATTAGGAAGGTTGATGAAGTTGAATTTCTTTATAAAGTGCTTAGTCCCTATTTGAAAATAAATAGACTCTTTCAAGTCTTTCATTAAGTCAACCTCAACATAATGACCTTTTCTTTGGCCGCATAATATAAAAATAGTTCATTTAATTTCATATCAAATATCCTATGAGATAAGTAATATCAAGTAATAAAAAAAACTCACAAAGGGATTGGGAGACCAAGAAGCTCAACCCTAACAGGACCTTAATGGATGTCTTCTTGGAGACTTTAAATCCATGAGATTCTAACATGTTGTTAGTAATCATTGTAATTTTGAATTTTATGATTAGTGTTTTTCCAACCCATCTTGTATTATGTATAAAGCAAACATTTCCAACATTGCAAACCAATAAGATGCATTGAGCAATTTTCTCTTAGTGCAACAAAATGCTAAAGACATAGGTAACTATACTGTGTTATAATTTTGAAAATAAACTTAAAAATGAAAAAAATATACCCATCTTGAAATTGGAAAACCTCAACCTTGACTTGGCCTCTATTAAAGAAAGGCTAATAGAAAAAATTCAAACATAATTATGTGATAAAACCCATATTACACCTATGTTTCGAGAAACTAGAATCAAAGAAACAACAAAAATGTAATGAGAAACATAATAAAAAAAGTTAAGTATAAAAAATAAATTTTCCATATAACATATATTTTCTATTTTTTAAATCTATATATTTAATTATATTTTTATTTTTAATATTTTCAAATTAACATTTATTATTAATATTTTAATATTTTTAATATTAAAATTCATCATCATCATCATCATCATCATCATCATCATCATCATCATCATCATCATCATCATCATCATCATCATCATCATCATCGTCAAATGGAGTACTCCATGACCTCTTTAGTTTGAACTAAAACACTTTTCAATCTTTAAAAAAACATTTCCTTTATTAAAAAAATCACCAACTATTTTAACTCCTTTAAATGTTAAGCCCAAACATCCCATTGTGCCAGCTATAACTAAGAACACACCAGCAAATTAATCCCTTCCCTTATTTGAAGGGTTCACAAGCCAAGGCAGTAAAAACCAATATAAAATAATCACTTCCCTTCTGTTATAAATTCAGTACAAAAACACTTCCTCTCTGTTCTGTAAAGTGGCGACATGATAACGGAATGCATCGGAAAAATAGCAATAGGTGGTGGAAAAACTACCAGCAAATATACAATTACACTGATATATCCCATGTTGTGGTTCCTTTCAAAAATCTGATATCAGACAGATTGAAGCCTTCGTTCAAAATTCACACAATGAAGAGAGAGGACGTTATAAATACACCTGGCTTCAGGGTTAGGGACTACATTTCATTTGTAGTTGCAACACAGCTTTAAGACCCATCATGGGCTAAGAACGCACCAGACTTGGTCTGTTAGCATTAGCATTTGAGAGTTAAGGATATTGTCCCATGCAAGGGGCTATAGCTCCTATTTATCCTCTTCAGGTGTTTCCATTTTAAGTTTTAAAACCTGAAGCATGAACAAACAAAAAGAATTCCTAAAATTGTGGAGCGGCCACTTCTCTAGCAGGGAAATTCGATTGGTTTTTCAAGGAGTGCCAGAAGTCAGTAGCAACTTCTAAAAATTTACAGGGTTTTTGGTGTTGTTATAATGGAAAATCGGTTACAATTTTTCATCCTGTTTGGCTTTCGCCATGTCTAGGTTTCCGATTCAGGTTCACATCCACTATAACCCATTCTCATATAGCAAGTGAAACCCCAGCTCCTGACTTCAAACTGACAAGTACTTGACCACATGCCAAACGTACTACCAACCACGCACTTTATAAAGTTTTTAAAACTAACTGTAAACTGCTGTATGGGTAGATTTTTCTGGAATATTAGTTTCAAAAACAAAATCCAAAAAGATGGATCCTAAAGAATAAAATCCTGTATTCCATGGTGCAATTCGGCTGCAAACAACTCCACATTTTACTCAACAGCATCCGCTGAGAAAAGTAAACGACGCACACTCCATAGGACCATTGCCTAGGTATGCTCTTTGTTTCCAAAAGTAGACTACGCACGCTCCATAGGACCATTGCCTAGGTATGCTCTTTGTTACCAAAACCGGTTTGCCAAATTGCCAATCTAAACAATATCTAGGGTTTGCTGTGGCAAGCTTGCTAATGTTGAGGTTAGATCTTGAAACGTGGCTCTTGCCAACAAGCCATTCCATTGACTTGGTAGCATCATTTGCAGACCTGGCTGTGAAAGGCACTGATTGAGCAGGAGTTTTTTAAAAATATTTTTCCATGCATTGGACATTCTGTTACCCTTTAGCCTTTTTCTTTGTGTGCATTTTCAGAACTCAAGATCAAGAGTCTGGGGACTCTCCATTCACTTCATGATCATTTGTTGCGACATGCGTTCATAATTTCCACATTCATTTGTAGTATCCCAAATTTCAGCCATGAACATCAAATTTTAACATACGCTTGAGACAGGGCTCTTGTCAACAACCCATTCCATTGACTTGGCAGCATCATTCGCAGACCTGGCTGTGAGAGGGACTGATTGAGCAGGAGTTCTTTATAAGAGTTTTCGACACAATGGGCATTTTTTTACCCTTTAGGTCCTTTTCTCTATGTGCATTTTCAGAACTCAAGACCCAGTATCTGGCGAGTCTCCATTTACTTCATGATTATTTGTTGTGAATACGTTCATAATTTCCACATTCATCTGTGGCATCCCAAATTTCAGCTATGAACATCAAATTTTCATACAAGATTTGATGTTTGTGGCTGAAAGTTGCTGTATCTCAAATATTATTTGTGGTTCATAAGTTCACAAATTATAGCAGTGGTCAACGAATTCAGGAAAGAGAAGGTAATTTCAAGATAACTGGCACAAAGAAAGTGAATTGATGTTCAAGAGAGAACAACTTATTTAGAATTGAAAGGCTGAAAGAGGGACAAATGATTCTACAGCAGATCTTAAATTACAACAATAGTTTATTTTCCATCTTTTCAATGTTACATGCTGCTTCATCGAACAACTGCAGACTTGGCTTAAAGAGTTAGTACCGATCATGTAAGAAGGCAGAAATTTTTCACATTAAATAAGTTTATATGATATTTTACTGAAGTTGATAGAAAATTGAAGTTTTTAATTTTTTTTGGTTTAAGCCATAAATGGCCACATTGCATAAAACATTTTACCATTGTAGCATTACTTTACAACTGAATGTTTGATTCTGTAGATGACTCATTCAACGTTTTGTGCAGTTATCTCCAATATCAGAAGAGCAGCACCCATCTATTACGCAAGGTGTGTAACTTTAAGATTTTCTTAATACTTTTAATTGAGGGCCTTGGAAATCTCACTTCCTGATACATTTGAGCTCTATCCAATTTGTTTACTTGGTCATGCAGATGCAAGATATATACAAGATGCACATGATACAGTAATAACAGGACAGAATAAGAGTGTTCCTGTTCAGGATAGGAATCTGGACATAGAAGAGTAAGCACTAAATGTTTCTTGCCCTAACGTTTTTTTCATTATGTAGATCCTAGGTTTGGTCCAGACCAATTTCGCCAATACAGAAAAGTTCAGGTTTGGGCCAAACCTAGGAAATGTCCTGCTGAAGCTGGTAAGTATGGTTACAAGTAGTTCTTGTTGTAAAGATGAAAGAGCGTTAAATTTTAAGAGAAATAAGCTACCCAACATAAAATGAATTTTTATTCGTGACATCATATTTTTTTTTTTTATTAGTAATTTTTTTTCATTCTTGGAAGATAATTTGTGTGTTTGTAAAATAGATATCGAACTCCAAAATTTGAAGCATGACAGTAAGATTAATTGTGAATTTATGACAATGATAGACATGTTCATTTGTATAGTACAAGAAACATGTGTAACATTTATGTATTGGGTATTAAGATTATCAACGAATACATACAATGAGTCAAGTCACTCTAGATGGCTAGTGGTGGAGATAGTACCATTAATTCCATAAGCGAATCACAAGGAATGGTAGCAACTGAATATGTTTAGAATTGATAGGACATGCCAAATGCAAGAAAAAACAGTGACAAGGGACTGCAATTTTGAGCCGCCAAGAAAAGTACATGGAACAACCAAGTAAAGAATTGAAGGAACATGACATTTCTCTCAAAGTCTATCATGTCAGGTCAAGTATTTGGACTGAAAACAAAACAAGATTGGTGCAAATCAAACTTGTATTGCATTAAAAAATGAGGAAAATATATATTACATTTATAGCTTCAAGATGGTTGTTCACTTATCTTTTATGGTGACTATTCACCTTATATAAAATACAAAAAAAATAATTGTTTTTATGGGATTATCACATATTATGTACAATAATATTACATCCCCTCCTTAATCTGTAAGGGTTATAGTGAGACCAAGCATGCCTCTAAACTTTTCAAATTTCTCTCTTCCAAACATTTTTGTTAGGATGCCATTTTTCATATAATGCTGAATCAAATAAAATTTTATGTTGATATGTTTGGTTAGGTCATGAAAAACTGAATCCTTTGTCATTTGAATTGTAAAAGTGTTGTTAACCATGAGTGGTGTTGAAAAAACCTATATTACCTACAAATTTGTAAGAATCCTTTTGAACCATATTATTTCCCTTGTTGCCTCTAAAGTTATCATATATTTTGCTTATGTTAAAGAAATAGTTGGCAGTGACTGCTTCTTTGACTTCCAAGAGATGACTATTGTTCCTAAATTCATTAAGAAATCTGAAGTAGACTTCCTATCTTCAAAACTACTTGCATAGTCGGAATCTGAATATCCAACTAAATTGAAATTTGTTGCCTTGGAGTGTTTGAGGCAAAAAAAATTGTTCTCTTGAGATACCAAACAATTTTCTTTGTTGCTACCTAGTGACTTTCTTTAAGTTGTTGCATGAATCTAGAAATAACACCAACAACAAAAAAAATGTCTAATCTAGTTGTGGTTATATATCTTAGACTATGATTTGTCTATACTAAATTGCATCTTCAAAATGTGTAGGATATTTTGATGTCAAATTGAAATTGTATTCCATGAGTGTATTGATTGGTTTACAGTCTATCATTCTAAATTTACTCGATATTTCACCAATGTAAATTTGTTGTGGGATTGAAATATCTCAAAATAGGACAATTTGTTGAATATTAGGATTAATTGAAAACCTTATTTCAAATAGGAAATTTTAATTTTAATTGTAACAAACCCTAGCTGCCAAAACACCTTCAAATATACCTATTAAATAGCTTAAAAATATGTCAAAACCTAAACAATCATTCGCTGCTCCAAACAAGATGTTATGACCTTTCAAAAATAGAATCTATTCTTCAAACCCTAGGCACCCTTGGGTGCAATATTAATCTGGGAATTATAGATGTATTATCTTGCAATAAATCTCATGAAACTCTCAATAAATTGCATCAATATTATTGCAATGAAAGAAATAAATTTTAATGAATTTTTTGAATGTCTTTATGGTTGAAAAAGCCCAAAAGGCCAATCACCTAAGTTGGAAAATTATAAGAAAATTACACTATTTTATTCAAGACAATTTGACCTTCACATAGGGTCCAAAACTCTTCCAAAGCAAGTCGTCACTATGCAGAAAAATACGATAAACTCCATATTTGTCCTTAGGCAACAAAAACCCTAAAAAAAAAAAGAAATCACCTCCAAACCAAGTTGCCACTTCGCAAGAGCAAGTCACCCTCTTGAAAATAAACAAATGGTGTCTAAAACACCCTTGTAGGAATAGATGACTCCAATAGTAACCTCTAAATGAAGCTACCTCAAATAATGAAGAGGGTTTTCATCTCCTAACTTGGTTGCTTGAAGAATTTCATCTTCAAAGCAAATGGCTTAGCATTTTCATGCTAATACACCAATTTTTAATATCCAAATCATAATATAACCTCTTCAAATGATTCTTATTTTACTTTTATAGCCCTCCAAATGTGGTGCCTAAAAGAGAAAGGGAGGGTAATTTAAATAATTTAAAAGACATTTTCTTAAAATCACTTAAGCTTTCATGACCCTTAAAGGTCCTCTCTTTAAGTGAAATAATAAATACAAAGTAACTTTCTAAAAAGATACTCTTTTACAAATATCCAATCAAAACATTCAATACTCTTTTCCCTTTATGCTTGTTCCTTAGCCCCTAAGAATAAGTTAAGGCTAAGAGTCTTCCAAGATGTCCCTATCAAAAAAGGGACATGACAATACTCCCTGTCCAAAATTTCTTGTTTTCAAGCAATAGAGAGTAGCCCACGTGCTATCTCCATCATGGGTTTTGTGTCAAAATCAAACCTAGGACCTTCCCAATAGAAAGACCCCTCTTGATGATGCCTTCTAAATAAACCTAGTCATTTAGGAAATCTACTATTTTCTAATTAATGGGTTCTTGGACTGTATAAAATTTTGCCTATGTTTTAATTTTTGATTTGGATATATGAGTGTATTAAATGGCACAAATGGGCCATGTAGATTTTATTTGGGTTATTATAAAATGACTGTATATTTTAATTAAATTTGAACCAATTAATAAATGAATGAAGTGTTAAAACCGCTCCTTCCCTTTTAGCAACTCTTTATTTACATTCCTTAAATAAATTTGATTTTAATAACATCCAAGACTTGATTTTCATCAAGGCATAAAATTTCACCTTCATGGAAGCTTCCCATTCATATTTTCCTTTGGCCTTTTCAAATGTGTTAGGCTCAAACACCTACGAAAAAACAAAAGTAAGAGCAAATTTACTTTCACACCACCTTGCACCATTTTATTTCCCAATCTTGTACATCAACCTACCATTTCTTGAGGCAATTTACTCTCCTAAAGATCCAGGTTCCCCTTCAGTATCCACTTTAGTCTCCATCAGATTCCCCCTTGGAACTTCATTCCTTTGATGTTTCTAGCTCCAAGCCCTATTTACTTTTAACACCATAACTTATTCTAGAATTATCAACATCAACTATCCATACATTAACATCTGTAGGTTTACCTTTATCTGTGAATTAAGGTATCTTCTCATCTAGAACATCTCCATTAACCATAATTTTGTAGAGACATATTGTAACTTGTATGCTTTTGACTGCTCACTATAGCCAACACACATATATATTTGGCTCTTTGCATCTAAATGACTTATTTTTTCACCAGGACTTACTGCAAAAGAAACACAACCAAAAATATGAAAGTCACTTACAAAAAGGGTTTCTTCCTGACCATGCTTCTTTGAGAATGACATCATGCAAAGCTTTACAAAGACCATTGTTAAGGATGTAGACCACTATGTTCACATCTTTTGCCTAATGCCGATATGGCGAATTCTAGCTCTGCACCATGCACCTTGCCATTTCAATCGTTGTCCTATTTCTCCTTTCCACAATTTTATTTTGCTATGGAGTGTAAGTAGTATATTGTCTATGTATACCTTCCTTATTGAATAATTTTTAAAACCATTTTGAGATAAACTTGCCTCTATTATTAGATCTAAGAGATTTGACCTATTTACTTGTTTGTTTTCTACCAAAAATTTCCATGCTACAAAATTAGAAGAACAATTTGACTTTATATTCATAAATTAAACCCGCACTTTCCTAGAAAAGTCATCAACTAGTATTAATAAATATTTTGCTCTAGACATAGTGTTTGTCTTCATTAGAGTATGTAGATCAACATGTACTAGATCCAAGATTCCTTTGGCTCTCTATGCTTTATCAGTATCAAATGGATGTCATTTTTTTTTTCTGTTTGACAACTTGTACATACATTTTGACTTTCCTGAATAGATGGAAGACCATCCACCATGTTAATCTTACTAAGTCTAGATAAATGCTAATAATTTAATTGTCCAGACCTTTCATGCTATTGATTAGTTTTGTTTATGTATTCCCTATTGTTATTAAATGATAGATTTAAATTCTATAAACCTTGTAATTTAATTTCAATGATTCAAGTTGTTGGGTTTTTCTATTTTATCTATCATGGGTATGTACTAATGGTTGTCATACCCTATTCTATTGGCAGCATATGTAGAGAGTTGATTCATGACTAGAATATGAAAAATGACTTGGTTGTTATATTAGTCCTTGGTAGATTGCTCTATTATTTTAATTATATTTTTCTATTTAGTGAATTGATTTGGGTTCTTATTACACCTTTACGTCAGATTTACCATTATCATTATATTTTTCAGAGTTGAATTAAATCAACTTGGAGTTTATGCTAAACCTTTTGGTGGATGTTATATTTATTGGAGTATTGAACCAAATTGACTTGGAGTATAATTATCTTAGGGAAGATTTACTGGTGGTCATTATATTTTTCTATTTTGGTCAACCAATTTGGTTTGTCTTAGTCAATCATGTGGATAATGTTTTGTTGTTGATATATCCACATATATATATTCTTTAATATGGAGAATCAACCTAGTGCTTTAATTTTTTAAAGAGTTGTACTATTTTCTAATTAATGGGTTCTTGGACTATATAAAATTATACCTATGTTTTAATTTTTGATTTGGATATATGATTGTATTAAATGGCACAAATTGGCCATGTAGATTTTCTTTGGGCTATTATAAAATGATTGCATATTTAATTAAATTTGAACCAATTAGTATATGAATGAAATGTTAAAACTAATCCTTCCCTTTTAGCAACTTGTTATTTACGTTCCTAAAATAAATTTGATTTTGTTACAAATATATTAAGGTACTTGTGAATAGAGACTTGTTTTTAGCTTCCATGAAGGTGGAATTTCATGCCTTAATGAAAAACAAGTCTTTAGATATAGATGAAGTTTCCTTATTTCTTAAGCAAGTTAAAAATGAAAGAAAAATAACACCTTATGTTTTTACTTCTTGCTCTTGAGCCCAAGTATTATAAAAATGCCCATAAGATGCTAAAAACAAGAAAATCTTCAAAGTTGGCATCACAAAAGTCACTAAAAAATTGTATTCCAGATAGGTAGTCTTCAAGTATTAGGGCCTTGATTGCCCTTGTATCAATATCTATACATGAAGTAAACACATTAGTCCAAAAATTTATCTTCCCCTTCACCTTTGTATTTTTTACAATGCTTTCTTTATGGAGTATAGCTGCAAACTCTTCATTGATAGGCATAGTGCAACCCCTAGCATCCTCCTTATCCACCCAAAAAATGATTTTTCTTTTCAATACCTTTGTGCCCCAAGCATATTCCACCTTATGCAACTTATAACAGTTGCATATACTCTTAATTATACCCATCAAAATCTCAAATTTGAATCTCCCAAGGGCTAGAAACTTATATGTGGAAGTGGTAACTCCACCTTTGACCCCTAAATTCATTGGTCTTCTTGTATTGGAGAGAACCAAATCTTTAATAAATCTAAACCAATTTTTATGTGGGATATTTTGACTTGAAACAACCCTACACATATTTATTGGGGCCAACCCATCCTCCACCAATGTGGTTTCCAACAACCCCTTCATGTCTATGACATATAAAAGAGACACTATGGACATAAACAAGCAAAAAAAATCTGATTTGGAAAATGTTAAAGAGCTGCCCTCTATATATACCTTGATTGTCTTGAAAGCCCAAAAACATGTGAGTTTCATACCTTGGAGGAGTGATGCATCAATTGGACCTTTTCCCTCAAAGAAAAACCAACACTTTCTTCTAAATTCAGAATTTCTAGGGTTTTGTTCATTGTTCTTTCTTACCTTGTTCTATGTGCATATGTTCAACTAAAGTTACTTATCTACCCATTTATTACCACCAACACCAAACATCCTCTTGGTTTCAATCGTTGGGGTGTATTTAACACATTGAGTTTACACTTTATTCACCTCAGTTTTAGAATGTATACTAGGCTAAAATGACATGAAAAACTCAAAAATTTTGAGTGTATTTGGAAAAAAAAATCCATGCAATTTTCAGAATTCCTTATTCTCTTCACATATGGAATTTTACTCCTCCACAACACCAATTTTAAGCTTACATTTTCAAAAGTTGTAAGTCTTAGAGGAAAAAAAGATAAATAATTATTTCCATACCTTGGTAACAAGCTAGCATTGACTCCCTCCAATAAAACCTTGTTCACTCTAACATGCCTTCAAAACCATATTTTATCATAACTTAGAAACCAACTTATGAAAATAAGAATTGAAATGTCCTTTTCATACATTAGAGGTTTCCCTATGTCCCCAACCTTGAGTTTTTTGTATGGGAAGCCTTTTCCCACTTTTCATCACCTCACATGCCATGTATGTGACTCTTTCCCTTCATGAGAGTTGGCTAGTCCAACTCGGAAAAATCCACTTGCCTTGCTGCCCTTACTAGATTTCTTATAAAAAATATTTTAAACCAAGGAAACATCATCAAACTTCCTAAATTACAGTTATCCGAGGAAAGAACTAGTATTACAACATGTAAAGTAGAGAGTATCATCATTTCATGGTTGTAGCAGTGCATCATCTCATGCAAAATTATAATAATGGTGGTTGGAATCAACCATACAGAGGATAAATATGATCCAACAACATCAACCATTGAAAGATTATCCTAATGTATGACTGAATTTACTTGTAGGAATACATACAAGTTGCTGCACTGTTAGGAAATGATGATGGCAACAACCTTCCTACTTACAATATAGAAGGTCTTTTGAATAAATACATTCCCTTTAAACTTATCTTCACACCATGTGATCAAAAGTCCCTTAAAATTATATTCAAACTTAAAATTTGTCACCTTAATGGCTGCAATTACTTGCATGGCAATAAGCTTACAATTTGGTTCCAATGAGTGACTCATGAATTTTGTGTATTGGCCCTTCAAAAAATTGTTAGAATTCACTACACTCCAAATATGATCTTTTAATAATTTTATTTTGATGTATAGGATGGAAAACTTATCATCCATATTGAAATT
This sequence comes from Torreya grandis, assembly GCA_037957365.1. Taxonomy (NCBI): domain Eukaryota; kingdom Viridiplantae; phylum Streptophyta; class Pinopsida; order Cupressales; family Taxaceae; genus Torreya; species Torreya grandis. The sequence continues at coordinate 683,492 of JARHVA010002818.1, read as the reverse complement.
AAGGCCTCTAACATCCATCTTGGCATGTTGCCCATCATGACCATAATCTCATGATAAAAATAAATCTAGAAGACCTCCATACCTTAGCTTGTGATTATCTTTCTCTTCTCCCTTTGCCAACACAACCTCTTCATCCCTATAACTCACATTTATTCTTTCATGAGTATGCTTATCTGCTAAACCAAAACCAAAGTGAAAGGAGAATGTTGCAGTACCATATAGCTTACCTTAAAACATTACTAAAGGATAATCATCTCCAAATACCAAAACATGTGCATGTTGTTAAAGATGACAAAAATATAGTGATGACATAAGTGGAAGCCATAAATCAGAATTATTTGTATACCTTTGGCTTCTATCATAATGCTCATCTTTCTTTGCTGAATAGACATGAGTTGAGATGTATTCCACACCCCCAATCTTGTGAATACCATGGTTTAAAAAAAAAAAAGCTTCTTTTTGTATGCCAACCTTCCAATGTCAACCTATGCATGCCTATACTCCTTCATACCCCAAATAATTTTGATTTTTTATTTATTTGCATGGAATCAACCATAAAGAATTTAAAATCAGAATTGAAAACTTTTGTAAAACTCAAAAAATTATCTGGATCCCATACCTCTTGGTACCAATAATTGTGGACCTGAATCAAGGAGTCCTCATGCCTTATATCCTTAAGATTTTTAATATTTTATTCTATCATGTGACTCTTTGTAGGGCTCTTATGAAAATCAATCAATGGATATTCAAAGTTAGGTGTAATTTATTCAAACTTGAACCCTCGATATACAACAAGTGATGCCCTTTTTTATTCAATTTCATCTTTCTTTAGCTCAATCTCTTTTTTTTCATATTTTGTGACTTGTTCTTTTGATGGATCATGAAGTTTTTGAACAACTTCCTATTTCACCTTGGGAAGTTCTAATTTTTATATTACCTCCATTTTAGAGAATAGCCTTTGTAAACCCATTGGTTGCTCCATAACTTGTTGGAGACCTTCACTCTACTACCCTTGAATTTTTGGTTCTTGTGGATTAGACAATTCAATCATTGGTTGTCACAATTTTTTTTAATTTTTGAATCTCATCATTCACATGTAGTTTAATCTTCTCTTCTTCTAAAAGAGACTTTTGAGGTCTAGGGTTTAACCCCATTGACTTTGCCACATCCTTGGGACTTAGTGCCTTTAGTTCCCTCTAATAATTCTCCATGGTTTGCAATAATTAATCCATGGCTTCCTCTTGTAATGTCACCAAAATGAATATTTAACCAAAAAGGGGTTTCCCCTAAAATCCACAAAATTCTAAATTTATGAAATTAGAAATCAACAAATCTTAGCATGCATGAAATGATCCAAAACCCTTACCAAATCCCAATAAACCCTAGGCACCAATATGCAATAGATATTTAGACAATTTCCAACAACCAATTCATCCAAAATTCACCTTAATACTTGAAAATATGAGCAAAATTTTGAAAATGGAAAAGATGTACCTTTTTGCCAATTTTTTAGGATCATTTCTATTTTATGATAGTTGAAAAAATATAATTTTTATATCAAATACAATTGTTGTTATTTGCTTATTTTTTACTTCAAACCCTTGCCAATAACATGCCACATGTGCCAAAAAAAAGGGAAAAAATTCTAGTGATCTCTTAGGGCATCCAAAATGGGCCAAAAATCTTTCCAAGCAAGTCGTCTAAGTTGCCAAGGTGTAGAATAAATTACAAAATATTTATTAGATAAAATTCCACCTTTCATAAGTTAATTTGATCAAGAATCCCTATCAATAAATTAAATAATAATATTGAAAATTATTATTTAATATCCTAGCAAATTAGAATTGATCAACTAGACCCCAAAAAGGATCTCATAACACTCCCAAGAGTTTCCCAAGCCAAGTCACCCTACTTGCATAATTAATATAAATAATAATCAAAATTATTATGCTCAAATTAGACATCAAATTGTTCACCAAACCCTCTCAACAAGAACACAAAGTAAATCACCCCACTCTAGGGCAGATATCAAATCTTCCTTAGTAATAAGTAGCGTCAAAAGACACCTTTTATAGAATAATCAATTCCAAATCTGCAAACACGTATTAGGCATACATCCCAATATTTTATTTAAGCATGAATAATTAATATAAATTTTCAACACATTTTTAATTTAGATCTTCATCATGTATTTGTACCTTCTAAAGTAGGGCGAGCCACCTTGGGGAGGAAAAATACCTCATAACCCTACATTGCCAACTTTTAAGATATCTTTTTATTTTCTTTGATTAACTCCCAAGCTAACATTCCTCTTTTTAGAATATAATATTAAATTAATTACCTTAATAATAAATAGTAATTAAAATTATTTTTAGGTAATAATTGAATAATTATTTCAATTTAATATCTTAGTGGTAAAAACCATTTTTATAAAATATTTTACTCAAATTGGGCATTAAACTGTTCACCAAACCCTCTCAACAAACACACAAAGTAAGTTTCCCCACTCTAGGGTAGGTATCAAATCTTCTTTAGTAATAAGTGGCATCAAAAGATGTCTTTTGTAGAATAATCAACTCCAAATTTTCAAACTCTTATTGGGCATACCTTCCAATATTTTCTTTAAGCATGAAGAATCAATATCAATTTTCAACATATCTTCAATTTAGATTTTCATCATGTATTTGTACCTTCCAAAGGGGGATGAACCACCTTGGGGAGATAATAGATCTCATAACCCTACCTCACCAACTTTTAGGATATCTTTTTCTTTTCTTTGTTTAACTCCCAAGATGACATTATTTTTTTGAATATAATATTAAATTAATTATCTTAATAATAAATAGTAATTAAAATTATTTTTAGGTGATAATTCAATAATTATTTCAATTAAATATCTTAGTGGTAAAAACCACTTTTATAAAATATTATATTAATCAACTAATAATTGTCTTATATAAGCAAATGATTAAAATCACTATTAGGGTAATTATAATTAATTAATAAAATAAAACCTCAAAAGGAATCTCTTAGTTTATGGGGAAAGTAAACTAAAGGTATTTATGACCTATTCATAAGTGATTTAGAAATGGGGGCATTACACATCCATTATATTCTTCTTCATCCCCAGCTTTCGAATGGGATTTTTGTATTCCTCTTTTGGTAAAAACCTAGGTCGCCAATCAATCGAAGTCACACACACCCTAAAACTAACCAAAAAATTGACTCTGATACCATTAAAATGTTGTAAAATAAGATGACTTACTAAATATTAGGATTATTTTAAAACCATACTTTAAATGAGAAATGTTGATTTTAATTGCAGCAAACCCTAACTGCCAAAACACCTTCAAATATATCTCATAAATAACTTTAAAATATGTCAAACCCCAAATAATCATTAGCTGATCCAAACAAGATGTTATGGAATTTCAAAAATAAAATTTATTCTTCAAACCCTAGGTGCTCTTGACTACAATATTAATTTGGAAATTATAGATATTTTATCATCCAACAAATTTCATGAAACCCTTAGTAAATTGCATAAATATTATTGCAATGAAAATAATTTTTTTCATAAATTTTATGAATTTATTTATGGCTAAAAAATCCCAAAACACCAATCAACCAAGCTAGAAAATTATAGAATTTAATTCAAGACAATTTGAACTTCACATGAGGTCTAAAACTCTCCTAAAGCAAGTCACCACTATGAAAAAAATAGGATAAATTTCATATTTTTCCTAAGGGCACAAAAGCCCAAAAAATATAAAAAAATCACTCCCAAACCAAGTGACCACTTCTTAAGAGCAATTTTTCAACTTGTAAATGACCCAATGGTGTCTAAAACACCTTTGTAAGAATAGATGACTCTAATGGTAACCTATGAATGAAGATACCTCAAAGAAGGAAGAGGGGTTTCATCCTCTAACTCTGTTGCTTGAAGGGTTTCATCATCAAAGAAAATGTATTAGTGTTTTCATGTTAATAGACCAATTTTTAATATATAAATCATAACATAACCTCTCCAAATGATTCCTCTTTTATTTTTATATCCCTCCAAGTGTGGCACCCAAAAGAGGAAAGGAGGGTAACTTAAATAATTTAAAAGACAGCTTCTTATGATCTTTTCTTAAAATCACTTAAACCTTCATGACCCTTAAAGGTCCCTTCTTTAAATGAAATAAGAAAATAAAGTAAGTTTCCAAAAAAGTACTCTTTTGCACATATTCAATCAAAACATTCAATACTCTTTTACTTTTATGCTTGTCCCTTAGCCTCCAGGAATAAGTTAAGGCTAAGGGTCTTCCAAGATGTCCCTATCAAAAGAGGGACATGACTGTGATGAAAATATATTTATGTTTTTGAATCACTCCAATACCCAAGTAGTAATGAAGGTAACCTAGGTCTATCATTTCAAAACCTTTCATCAATTTTATTTTGATTTTTGCAATGTATCTTTCATTATTTCCTATAATGAGATGGTCATCCACATAGACAACTAGAAAAACAAATATTTTGACAAAAAATGTTACATTTTAAAATTTAAAATGCTTAAAATTCATGCTTAAGAGGTGCTCAGTGATATTTTCATACCATGCTCTTTGGGATTTATTTAATCCATACATTTATATTACCAATCTACACACTTTGTTTTCTTGGACATCAATTAGAAAACCTTCTAGATGATTCATGTAGACTGTTTCTTTGAGATCACCTTTTAAAAAGATAGCTTTCACATCCATTTGATAAATTTTCCATCCGTTTTGAGGCATCAAATCTCAAATATTATTCCATTTCTCTATTGGTGTAAAGGTCTTCTTGTAGTCTTTCCTTTAATTTATGGAAAATGCATTTATGACAAATCTTGTTTTTTTTTGTCAAGTGATCCATCTACTTTATTTTTTTTTCAAAAAATCCACTTGCAACTAGTTATTTTATCATTGATTGGAGGATCAAATAATTCCTAAGTTTCATTCTTGACCAAAACATCATATTCACTTTTTATTGATTTTCCCCATACATCAATCTTTTTAGATTGTTTGAAAGAAGTAGGTTTTGAATCGAAAGTGACATCGACATATTATTCTAGAGGGTCATTCAAGATAAGATTTTCTATCTTATCCTGAAATGATTCTAGGACCTTGTTTGATTGTTGAGAGACTATTTGTGCATTTTGAGTACTTGTGTTTTCAACCTCATCAGGTCAGACATCTTTCAATGCATGTGTGGCCCATTTTGCCATCTTTTTTTGAGTTTCTTGTTGAATAGATGGTGTCTCATTTTTTGACATATGAGCACCTTTTGATAAAGTTCCATTTTATTTCACAAAGGAAGTGCTAGTTTCAATTAAAAGAGTTAATAGAGATTCAAATGTTTCCCAATTATAGGTTCCCCTTTCACTATTTAAAACCTCCATATCAATCTCCTTGGAAATAGTAAATTTAGCATATTTTAGAATTTGATTCAATTATCAACTTATGATGGTTGTGTCCTTTGTTGTTTCACAAAATACATCTTTTACGATGTTTTTGTTGTTGTTATTCTCATCATATAGTTTATACACCTTTGAGAATCATGAATATCCCAAAAGGATGCATTTACAATTCTCGTGGTCTACTTTATTCATTTTTTCCTTGGGAATCAATGCATAACAAGTGGATCCAAAAATTGAAAAATGTCTAACTAAAGGGAGATGACGACACCAAACTTCATAGGGAGTCTTCATTTGAAGAGTTGTTGATGGTGACATATTATGGAGATAGACTATATTTTAGCCACTTCTACCTAAAAATGTAGATTTACCCCTTTGAAATTGTGTGAAGGATTTTGGATAAATCAGAAGGGATATATTTAAGTGTGGCACAATAGATAAGACATCTATTGGAGGTTGGTACATAAGCTTTTTTGGAGTGGAAACTAGTTGGAAGAGACTTTGTAGGCTTACGCCACCTTTTAGAGGCCTAATGTCACCCTTGTGGGCTGTTATTCATGGCTATGTAATATTTAGGGTCAACATTGACATATCAAGGGATGATTCATGTTTGAAACAACCACTTTTGGCAATTGGATAGTCAGTATGGTTTGAAGATTTGTATTGGCATGGTTTGTTGTAAATTCATTAATTTACAGTGTAAAATGTTTATAAAATTTACATTTGTTATTGCAAGGGTTTATTATTGAAATAAATCAAATTCATAATTTTTAAGGGTTTCTATTTGACATATATTTTTTCTATGATATTTCATGATTTAAATTCAAAATTTGGTACTTTAAAGATTGAAATTTTATTAAAAATAAGATTTGATAATGTGAGGGGTTTTCCAAGGAAATTGATTGAACTTCCATATTTTTATGAGCATTTCTAGAGGCCTGAATTTTATTTTCATGTCTAACTAGATATTTTCAAAATTTTACAATTTATTGTTATGGTTTTATTAATATTTCAGAATCAAGTAAGGGCTTTTTTTTTATAAATTCTAGAATTGTTTAATTTGGCCCTAATACAGTGGTATCAAATCCATTTTCTTTCTAGCCTATAAACCATGGGGTAAGGATATTATGGATATTTTTGATTTATACAAAACTCTTCCAACAAAGATTCAAATAGAAATATATTTTATAAAATTTATGGAGTTAATGGAGTCACCAAATGGGAAAGGGCACTATGAGGAAGTGTGGTCAGATAAAGAGAAGAGAGAGCCAAGGTTTGAACCTCAAAACCCTACTAAGGAACAAAAGTAATTCCTCATACAAGTTGAACATAAAGATTGTTTGATAATAGAAATTTTTTTATTGACTTCTAATGATTATATTTATCAGTAAAAGAATGAAGAAGCTAAGGAATAAATTATGAAGGTGAAAGCACCATTGACTGATAACCCAAAGATTTCAATAGAAAATAAGTGCATAATTCCCATATATGAGGCATAATTTAATAATCCACCATCAACATCAAAAGTGGATCCTCATGTTGAAATGAAACCAACTACATTGCAAACAAGTGTGGAGGATGTGATAAGGACTGAGAAAAGGTGTGATGAATGGTTAAATAGAGCTAAGTAAACTAAGTTGATAGCTATTCAAGCAAAACAACACCTAAAGAAATTTAAAGAGGAAGGTGGCCTCTTGAATCATAATTATTACAGTTCTGAATATGAAGAAAAATCAGATTTGTAAGAGGTTCATGAAGGTGAATTCCAGGAAGACCTTGTTGTGAGGCATGCACATGAGAAAACTACCTCACTAGCTACTTATATTGGTCTTCAACTTGGTGGAATCTTCAAACCAAAAACTTGAAATGTCCCTAGATTGGACAATTTTTTAAAAACTGATTTTTTATGTCAAACCCTAGAAAAATAAGCAATTCTAATTTTTAGAACAAAAAACACTAACTTATTTAATATTCCAAAAAATAGCATAACATATGCTAATATTAATGCACTACTTAGCAACCCAAACTTTCCAAAATAGCCCTTCAAAGGGTGAAGTAGAGCTTCAAACCCTAGGTGTCCCCCTTTAGAAAATTATCATATTTATTCTCCATTGTTATGATAAATTCTAAAATGTTGTACTTGCTCCAAATTAGCATAAAATGTTATTCAAATATTATATAAAAATACAACCAATGTTGGGGTCCAAATGACCTTCCACAATATGTCAAAAATTAGAAATTAATTTAGAAAAATTATTATAAAATTCATAACCATGTTTGGGAAAAAGAAATCCCTTAAAATTTACCAAATAACCTCCAAACCAAATCACCCAATGCTAGAAAAATATATAAAATATTATAAAATACTCTAGGGCAAGAAATGACCTTCAAAACATGTCAAAACCCTTCCAAATCAAATCGTCCAAGTGTATAAATAGTACAATAAAATCAAAATATTATTTATTACACATAATCACCCCAAAGTATGTGAAAATCAATCTCCAACCAAGTCACCAACCTTCATAAGTAGTTCACCCCACTTGGACACCCCTATTTTGGTCCATTTTCTAAAATTTGAAGAACAATGGTAGCTCGTAAATGAAGTGTCCCCTAGGAATAAGGAGGGTTTGCATCCTCAATATCTTGATTGATTTTTTTTCATCTTCAAAGTAGTGACTCAAGCATGTTCATGCTCAAAGTCCAAGATTTGAATATCCAAATTAGCCTTCCTTCAATTAATCCTTCACTTTCTTTTTATACGCCTCCTCAAGGATGGTTTCCAAGTTGGAGGGAAGGATCTAATTCAAATCTACTAAGAATAACTTTTATAATTTCCACTTAAGTCTTTGGGTTCCCATGACCCTCAAAATAATGCAACTTAGGTAAAAATTAAAATAATAGAGTGTTTTTACAATTAATCTTAGAAACCAAGGTGTTTCCCTTTATTTTTCTCTTTTACCTTAACCCTTTGGAAACAAGTGAGACTATGGCTCTTCAATCACTTCATGTCCAAAAGGGGTACATGACAATCCTCCCCACCTAAATTTTTTTATCCTCAATCAATCATAGTAACCAAGGAGTTATCCCCACCATGGGCTTCATGCAAAATTTGATATGTGGTCCTTTTCAATGAAGAAAACCCTCATGATGAAGCATTCTACTGCTATAAATGAAGATTATTTTCTTTTTATACAAGCTCAAAATGAAAAAATATTAGCTCCTAGTCTTCTTTCTTTGTTCTCATGAGGCCTCATACCTCAGATGTATCAAACAGATGATAGAAAAAGATAATGCCTACAAAATTGTGGTATGGTAGTGGTTAGAAAAGGGATATTCCATCAAGACAATCTTCAACAATTTGGACTTTGATTTCCCCTAAATCAACTCTTGCACATGACACAAACATATTATTCTAAGAAAGAGACCTCTTCTTCCTTTCCACTTATGAAGTGGTTGAAAGCAAAGGTGGGAATGCCCTTGAGAGCATGTGATATATGTCAACGCTAAACCCACTCTCCATAGTGACTCTAGTACTCAAACATTTCTCAATCTGAGGGGCTGGTAGTGTCTTCAACCTTATCCTTTCATGACTCACATGGGTTGGAAACTTACTTAAAATTCAAAACTTGGCCCTCATGCCCTTACACCTTACACATTCCTTCTTTAGATTAAAAAAATTCACTAAGATATCTATACTTGATGATTAGATTATTGTGTTCTCTATTTACAACCTTACAAATATTCCAAAATTTCCACCTATATATAGCCAAATTTCATTTAGATGGATTTTTCACATAGACCTTCAATGGATATCATCATGCACTCATAAGGTGTGTTATAAAAAGGATCATGTATATATATTAGGACATTAATACCCCATATGAAAAGGTTTATTTGATCCTTAGACATTGGGTGCATATTACCTTGGCAATCATCCATCAACTCCCTGTACCTTCTTAGATGCCAAGACAAACCATTCCCAATTTGAAAAAAGAAAGCAAATTTAAAATATATTGAAAGCATACCTTGAGAGGAGATATCAAGGAGATGCAAGAAACCTTGCATTGGTACCTCATGTATGCATCATGTCTTCCCCTTTGCTTCCCTTTGTCAACCAATTTCTTATCATGAAATGTGTAACCCAATTCATATACATTTTCAAAAATTATCATGGGCTGTAGCATGCCCAAATTATTAGTATTTTTGTCCTTAGTAAGTAGTTGTACTGGACTTACCAATTCAAAAATTATTAATAAGAAAAAATTATACTTCGTATATTATTTTTAGAATTTATTGGGAGCTTTACTATACCTTTTTTGTTGGAACACAACTAGATACTGAGAGCAGGGGTGACCTAGTATATAATTTAAAATATGTCTTTAAATCCTTTTAAACTATACTTAGATGCATATGTAGATTAAAATATAAATTTATAGATCACATACAATCATAAATACACATGACACAAGATTTATACGTGGAAAACCCAAAGGGAAAAACCATGATAAGAATATCTTCTAGAATCTACTATTATAATCTAGCCTCAGAGTCAAAGCCTCACTGGTAAACCTCACTGGTAAACCTCACTGGTTAAATTTAAGGACACCCGTCCTAAGGAGACACCAATCCCTATTTTAAGATCACCAAATCTAAGGAAGCACCCACTCCCTAATTTGAGTACCCACTCAGCTTATCTAATGGAACCAACCTATCAAACCTCTATGGAGATATAACTCCAATTTATAAGTTAGATTCATACATGAATTTATATCTCTATTCTGTCTATTACAATTATAATATGTAACATTATCATACTATGCACATTCTCTTTGTGCCTTTCTTCCTCTCTGCTTCTCTCAATTCCTGTTTGGTCTTATGTCTAGATATTTCTTTGTTCGACACACATTTTGCCTTCACCAACCACTCTGCTTTATATTCAATTTAACTCAATAGAAAATACAATTATTCAATAGATCATTTAATTTTTCCTATATATATATATATATAAATAATTGATCTAGGGATTTATTTTTCTTTGTGTTCACACTTAGAATACAAACACATCACACCAATTTTGGACTCTAGTTCATTATGACTTGAACTATAAGTTCCCATGTCTTAATTTTATTGGTCCGTCAGTTGCCTTTGCAATAGATTCCATGCATCATACCATAAATGTAGGTCTTTATATCATATTTTAGACTCAAGTTTATATGCATAGGCTCTTTAATGGAGTTTTGATCAGTTAGTTTAATCAATCTCACTATCTGTATCAAGTTATGGAGCTTATACGTAACTTCCTATATGTTCCTATAACAAATTGTTTATTTGAACATGAATTTAAATCTTGATCATTGATCTTGACTTTGGTACTAATATCCAATGGTCTCTATTCAAATAACTCAACATTGAAACATGTCCATTTGATGTTTCTTTGATAGGCTTACATGCATCGTTCGATCTTTGAATATGCATAAACTTTACCTTGGCTTGGTCATTAAACTTTGAACACTTTATAGAATTTGAGTCTAATTGCTCTATTAAAACTCTTTTACATGATCATCCATGTACCATCAAATCTTCTGACAAGCTCAATATTTATCTCTGGCAAGCTTACCCTCATTGGTCCTCTATCTGATAGACTCATGTGCTTGTGACACTTAGCATTAGTGTTTTCAATTAGAGGGGCATTTGACACTTTTACTTCACCACTCTTCGTTGGATCTCCATTATCCAATTAATCATGAACTATTAAATCTACCAAATAGCTCGTACTTTACCTTTGATAGGCTTTCGCTCATTGGGTCTCTATTTGACAAGTTCCATCAATGTGATACTTATCACTTATGCATTCACTTGGAGTACCTTTTGACCATTTGAATTTACTTCATTTCATTGGATCATCTATGTTTAATGAAGTATGGGATATTAATTAAACTTGAACATAATATAAAGTCTAAGACTTAGGAAATATTAAATCCTTTGAACCTTGCTAGAAGTCGGTAATTACTAGGTCGAGGGGCCAGTTTTAAATTAAGTTATCGGTTCCTAGCTATACCAAGTCAATATTAAATTAGAAATTTTTTTGTTGATTGCATGGCATAAACCCTTAGGGTTTTTCTAAGAAAACTTATTTAGTTTGAGAGCTAAATAAATCAATTATGATCTCATTCCTTCTCAATTAAACCTATGGACCATATATTCATGATGCTTATGAAAAACCCATTATAGATCTACCATTTGTTTCTTTAAAAAATGCCTATAGATGAGATTTGTAAAATCATGAAAACTTTGCAAAACCTTTGTGCAGATTTTGTCTACATATAGAGACCATTTCAACATGCCTAGAAGGCTAACTTTACACCTACATAACTCTTGTCATAATAATATTGGAGTTTTATTCCTATTTTAGTTAAAGGTATGAGTTGACTAAATTATTAAATGATATTTTATTAATTTAGCTACTGATTTGTATAATTTATTTCTATTTTTAACCTTTTTATAAATAGCAATAAATATGAAGAAAATAAGACTTATCTGAAAATAGGATGAATTAGTTGAGATAAAGTCTAGAATTTGCTGTGCAAAACTAGGACAGTGTCATAAATCAAGATTTGGATTTCCTTTTGTGAAAGGATAGGAGCATCGAAATAGGATACCCTAGGGTATGATGCTATAGTCCTTTTCTTCCACTATTATCCTAGAGACCTAAGTTTTTTAGGTTTTGTTTTCTATCCCTGTGTGAGTCTACCTATGAAATTTTGACAATTGAAGGTCTATGGAACTCCTTTTAGAGATGGTTTTTGTCTTCAAACCCTAGAATTCATTATGCTTTGATTAAACTTGAGAAAGAAGGGGGGGTCAGTGTGTGTAAGATGCACTAAATGTGAATCCACACCCCTTGTGTGGGCATGCTACCTACATACCAATACTTTGAAGAGGGAATAATCCATATGTAATTTTCCCACATGATGTGCTTTGTGAAATAGTATTATGAAGATGCAAAAATGGTAAACTAGGTGTGATTGAGGTGGCTAGGGATGGGTGTGAGGATTTGGATATGCTTGTATCTGTACTGGATAGATGTATATAGTGAATAAGGAAGTTTGCCTCAATAGTCTTACTTGTATTGTTGCTTAATTTTGTAATATTTTCAAACCCCTTATAAATGAAATTTGAATGGTCTTTATTAGAGATATGTTAGTCATGAGTTGAATGTACTTGCATTAGGCTAATAAGAAGGATAGGAACCAAAAGGAAATGACCATTGGATCTAAAAATGTAATTGGATAGGAGTACCAAAAATGGACACCCTAGGGATTGACATTATAGTCCAAGTTGGGTAATATTATCCTATAGGTGTGAGACTTGGGGGGATGGAATAGGCATGGGAAAAGTAGCCAAGCTAAGCTAGAATTAGGTTTTGGAAGTCTACGAATGACTAGGAATAAGTGAAAAGGTGTCTATAAGGGTCATGCAAGCATGCAAGAGGGACCTATGGGTTGGTGTCACAAGCCACACTCAAGCTACCAATTTTTATATTTTATATGAATATATTTATTCGCCTTTATTTTAGTGATGTAGTAAAGTGAAATACTAGGATAAAGGAAAAATAGGAAGTGTACCTGAACTTACTTTCAAGGGTGAAGCTCATGAAGCTATGTGATGTTGGATGTGTATAGAGAGATCATGTTTTTAAAGTGTAAATCCATATGAGAAAACAAAGATTATATCAGTTATTACTAGATAAACTATATCTAACATAAGAATGTAAAAAATTTGGGTAAAAGAGAGAGGAAGAGAAAGGAACAAATATACCTGATTGGGTACATGAACTAATACAAAACCTATTATGATGCTGAGTGATGTTGGGCATGTGATAAATGATGTTGTACCAAGAGTAATATCATGAATGGATATGAGTGCTCAATTCCCTAAGAGTAGCTCAAGAATGTAAAGGTTGGCCCTTTGGCTCCATCATTACCCACTAAGTGAAGCTATGTGATCATGCATGTGTTAATCAGTTTTTGGAATGTGTGTCCAATCCCTCTGAGTAGATGGCTTAAGAATAGAAAGGCCAGATAGTGCTTTCGCTCTATCATTACTCTGTGAAGTGAAGCTATAAATTGATACCCATATGAAATGTGTGTTTTATGAGATGGATCCTAAATAACATGAATGTTCTATAATCTGATAATGTGGTATGGATAGCCAAATGTATGTTGGAAAATAGGCCACTCTTGGCCACTAAAAAAGGAGGAGAATAAGATTCTATGAAATCCACTCCAAAATTAGGTAATAAGATTATGTTAAAGCCACTTGAAAATGATGCCATCCACCTAAAAATGAGATAAGGCATGAAACTGCTAAGAATACCTAGGTAATATACTAAACTCAAAAATAAATGACATCAAATGTGTCATGCACATTGCCCTTAATCACTGGTGTCTGAAACATGGATTCTGATATAGAATTTATATCAATTACCTAATCTAAAATTGGAAGCAAGATCCATTATGATGTGTATAATACCCCTTATATCTAGATTCATTGAGAAAAAATGTACTATTTTTTTTGATTTTGAGCTAAACAATAGCTAACAAAATTGTAACTATACTTACTTTTCTATCTATTTTTGGAAAATCTATTTTTTTTTATTATTTGGCTAGGAGCACCAAAATCAAACACCCTACTATTCAACACTATAGTCCAAAGTTGGTACTCTTGTCTTGTGTTGATTTTGATGACTTTTCTATAATTGTCACTATTTGTCTGGTTTGTTCTTCTTTGTTTAAAGTTTGGTTGTTATTCTGGGTGTTCTGAAAAATGATTATTGACTGATTAGAGGCTCTGATCTCTATGAAAAAAACCCCTATTTTTCTCCCTCTTTTGAGCGTTAGAATGAAGACCCTACAATGACTTCCCTCAAAAGAAAGAGCCTTGCAAGTGTGTTATGCTACAAAATACATGATATAACAATGATAATTGATAATATATCTCAAGATATAACATGGTTTGTATGAAAGATTTTTAGATCAATAGGGGTATGCCTATATAGATATAACAATGTAATAACATGTGCAATATAGTGTGTTGTTTCCAAAATCAGCTTAGATCATTTTTGAGAACAACCCCCTACGAAACTTGTCCGTTTCGTCTTTCGTCTCTCTAAGTTCATTTTTCGAGATGGATTTGGAATTCATCCTCATCTTGGCCTCGAAATGTGAAAGTGGTTACAATCTCATCCCGACCAAGTTTTTCCCTCCCCCAGACTCTCCTTCCGAAGTTAGTCTTTTCTTCTATTTTCCTTGCAGGAACGGCAAATTTTGTCGCCTCTGCATTTTCTCTTGTTTTAGTGCAAGGGTGGCAAATTTTACCGCCCCTGCACTTTTTCTGCAAGGGCAAAAAAAATTTCTGCCCCTGCTTCTTAGCATGCAAGGGTGGAAAATTTTGCTGCCCCTGCAAGGGTGAACCGAAACATGCAAGGGCAACAAATTTTGCCGCCCTTGCACGTCTCAATTTCCATGCACGACATTAATGGCCGCACGCAGCGGGTGGTTGGGGTCAATTTTCACCCCATTTAAACCAATTTGAGCTTCATTATCCTCATTGCTTCCTCCTCTCCTCCTGCTCTTCGCGTCTAGATCATTTGGCAATCGACTCGAAGCTCGCATTCGCGGATTCACCCTCGTGGCGCGCGCAGTTTATCAAGTTGGTTTTGTCTTTTGCTTTCATTTTTTTTTCTTTCTTTCTTGTCTTTGCATATTATTAGGTTTTTTTTTTTTTTTTTGTTATTTTTCTTTCCTTTCCCCATCCTCGCACCCGTGAATCCCCCTTCTTATCCCGCGTTTGGCCATTAGGGCGACATTTTTTGCCGCCCATGTCTTCCCCCCTGAGAATCTCTTCAAGGGTGGTGAATTTTGCCGCCCTTATTTTATAGGGTTTGTCCCTGTAGGGGCAGTGATTTTCACCACCCTTACCCTTTTCTTTCCATCCTACCTGCAAGGGCAGAAAATTTCGCCACCCCTAAACGTTTCTCCAACAGTTTTGTGTAAAGGCGGCGAATTTTGCTGCCCCTGCTCTTTCTTTTTCCCTGCCTGCAAGGGTGGTAATTTTCGTTGCCTATGCATCCGTTCTTGCACAGGTGGTGAATTTTGCTGCCCTTGCACCTTTTTACCTCTGTATGTAAGGGCGGTAAATTTTGCTGCCCTTGCATTTATCTCCCAAATTTTCCCAACTCCCAAGAATTTTCTGACCTGTCCCTTTCTTTCCCTTTCTTCCTCATTTTTTTCTCCTTCTCCTAACCTGGCCTATTTAAGTGACCTCTAGTAATGAATATCACTTAAATTGCACTCTCCCTCTCTCACTCACTTTCATCTCATATGTAATCATGACTGCAACATCTTCAGTAGACTCCTGCACACTTGCTCCCATTCGGTCAAGATCATTCCCAATGACAGAAGCATCTCCCAAGAAGGCGAAAAACATGAAATATAAATACTAGGGAATTTTCCCACTTATATCAGTCTCCTTGAATATCAACAACATTCGAGACATCGAGATCGGCCATGTAGACATGGCCGAATTCTTGACGTGAACAAAGGCGACAAATCCCAGCACTAGAATAAAAAGGATTGTTGAGAGCAACATCCACCTGGTGGCTGCCTTTCCGGTAGCAGTGCATCATGCTGAGTTCATCCTCTAATGCATGCACTTCTACAATAAAGAGACCAGATCGGTTTCAGATGCCAGTGGCAACATGATAATTTGGTTGGACCCCGATTTCATCGACAAAGTTTTCTTGTGCCCTCCAGCCACTGAAGTAACCCAAATCGACTTCGGGAATGCACAAAAGGAATATGATAAAGACCCTAAGAGGGCAAAGAAAGTTATAAACTACAAGTGGCTGAAGGCCCCTAGGACCAGCCTCTCCAAATGGCCAAAGAACTTTTTGAGGAGTGATTTTGTCAAAGAATTTGGTGACTTGATCACCCTTCTCAGCAAGGTATAGGGCCTCCCATCTTCTTCACAATTCCATGAATGGATGTACCCATTCATTAAGATCATCCTCTAGGGTAAACAAACTATCTTTTGGGGGGAACAAATTAGCAATGCCATTCATGAACAGTTGATCAAGGTACAAACTTCCTTCAAGTTTTACATGACTTCATACCTAGGCTATATAGCTACCGTAATACGATCTTTCCCAAGATTGACTATAGGAGGAGATAGAAAGACCACCCTAGTCTACTCATATTATCCTCAACTGATGCTCTAAGGGTCAACACGTCATTTCAAATGAGTAAATGATGCTTTCTTTGCCATGTTTTTGTGTCTCTTTAATCCTTAGCTCGAGCAGAAGAGAATATCAGATGAGTCCTGAGCTGTGGTAAATAATTATGGCTGCATGTTCCTCCAGTTCCCCACTTTCTGCTATCTTTGAGTTGGTTTTTACCAAGGATACCCCTATATGCTCCTTAAGTTCCCTTCAGACAAATTAGTTCTAATGGAACTTTGCAGACAACTGGCTGTCGTGCATACTAAATAGATGGAACTTAAGAGACCCGGTTTCAAGTTTCCAATCCAGATTGGCAGGTTTTTAGTTGCTACATCAACCAAAGCCAAGGTCATGGAAAAAGAAATGCAGATAGTTACTATCAAGCCATTCAAGAGACGAGAGAAATTTGACTACAGGGGAGTCAAAGAAAAGATCAGAAGGAAAACTCAGTCCCACGAACCCATGATTGAAGATATTTTTTGTGGACCTGAGGATGGCCGAAGAAATAAGGAAAATGGACTATTGCCGTCTAACACTGGAGCAGATAGAATTCCTCGGGCTTGTAGAGATACCATCTGGTCTAATTGATGATGGGAACATCATAAATAATAGGTATTTGGTAGAAAAGGTTGCTAGTTCCCCTCTCCCTCCAATTCAGTGGTCTTAGAAGGAGCTGACTTCTCTAAGAAAAAAATTCAAACCAATATTGGCTAACACCAATGATTGGTTAGCAGCCAAAGGGATCACCTTGAGGGAATTTATTACAGGATTAGAGGTTGAATACTAGGCAAAATTAAAGAGTAAAGCGGAGAACAGAACCAAAAATAAGGGTGATGTCCCTTCTCTTTCTAGGCCTCACAAGCCTAGAATTATCTTCATATCTAAAAAGCCTAAGACCACCCAAGGGTCTGAAATGGCAGCTGAAAGAACTAAAGAATAAAGCCCTTAGGCATAGGCAGCTCAGCCCTTGGAGACAGAGGATCAACCATCATAAGAACCAAGTGTTGGGTCTCTACTCTCGTAGGAACAAGCACAGCCGATCTAGAGCGCCTCTCCTTCTCCCCCTCAATCTCCTATGGTGCCCATTTCTCCTATCTCCCCAATCAGTGTTCCCTCTTCTTGAGCTGCTTCTCCTTCTAGGGTTATTTTTGGTGATCCTTAGGGTCCTTCTGGAGGTTCCCCTCACTCTTCTGGATCCATTCCAAGTCTGTCATCTCCTTCTTTCACCTTGCTAGCAAGCCCTGCACCTGAGCCAGAATCAGTAGTTTGGTGCAGTTTCACCAGTTACTCCAACTATAACTACTGTCGCCACTATCAGTGTGGAAGCTGCTACAGTAACACCAATAGAGACAACCATTGCCACAACAGGTACTTCTCTCCCACCTTGGATGTCTACTTTCACACCAAAAAGAAAGAAGATGGCCATCTCCCCAGATGAGTTTGACTTTGGCAAGTTAGTGCCGGTGAAAGCAAAGGCTTCGAAGAGGCCAAGGATCCTATCCAAATTAGTCGAAGAAAAGGGATAAATTTTTTTGGAAATGACCAAGCCCCCACAAGACGCAACCCTTGAGGGTTTTGAGATGAGCAGCTATTCCATCTCTCGTGTTGAACTTGGCAAAGTTACTAACGAAGGTGCAAAAAGTGATCTTCAGGCTGCCATGGACATTATGGTCCAGAAATTTGATAGAGAAAAAGAGATGAAGGATCATTACAAAGCCAGAATAGAGTAGCTGACGACAGTGATCAAAAGGTTCACTCTTCCTCCTGAAGTAGTAACTCCAGAGGCCTTCTCAGTGGATGACTCAGTCATTCAAAAGGTGGAAAAGACTTATTTAAAGGGAAAAGTCCTAGAGGACTATGTCGAAAGGATGCATACTCAGGGAGTTTATTTGCTATTAGAGGTGGCAGAAAGGACAGGTAAAATGAAGAAAGTGAAAGTGCAGGTAGATGATTTTGTCTCCCTTAGCTCTCAAAAAATTGACAGTTTGGAGAAAGATCTCGGTAGATAGAAGGAAATGAAAAATCTCAAGAAGAGCACCTTGATGTCTATTGGTGTCATCTCCAGCAAAGACTCCTATGTTGAGATCAAGGAATCGCTGGTTTTCAGAATCCAGGTACTCAAGAATTTAATTGATGATCTTAAAGCTTTCAAAGAAGCTAGTGAGAAGAGTGACCTGAGTCTACTAAATAAATTAGAAGAGCTGCCATGCAACTTAACCTCTAAAGACAATCAGTTCTTTCTGGTAGAAGAGATGATTTAGGGTTTCAAGGAAATGATTCAGAGAGATTTTGAGGAAAAATCCTTCTCAATGTCTTCGGTGGACAGCATTCTAGATGCTCAATTACCTTTGGAGAATCTGAAATCCAGGTTAACTGGCCACACTAAAGCCATCACAGCATTGAAGGATGCACTGATCAGAGCAAGAATCATCTCCAAGAACACAGCTGTGCTAGACGTCATAGGGATTCAAGCATATATTCCCATGTATGATGCTTATCTAAATAAACCTGGTAGCTAGAACTGATTCTCTCTCTCTCTCTCTCTCTCTCTCTCTCTCTCTCTCTCTCTCTCTCTCTCTCTCTCTCTCTCTCTCTCTCTCTCTCTCTCTCTCTCTCTCTTCTCTTTCTTCTTCTCTCCTTATGCACTTCTATTTTGTGCAAAGTGCATGCAATTTTGAAAAATGTAATTACGTGTAAAAAGTTTAGAAAAATATCTAAAAGTCAAAGATGAGTCATCTTTGACCAAGATATTTTATATATTTTATTTTTTTCTCTTTTTGAGGATTTTCTCCCTATATATAGTGGAGACCTCATTTGTAAAACTTCTTGGAAAAAATTAATAGCAAATACTCTACTGAAATTGAAGCAATCTTCGAGACTTTGTGCTCATTTTTGTAACTCATATTTCATTAAATGAATGAGAAGCAGGTTCATTTCAAACTTTGTGTTGAGATTATCTGTGTTGTTTAGGAAACAGTTCTTAAGTCCTTTTTCCTGATAATATCTTGTTTATCTAATTTAATAAGCAAAGTGGGTATGTTAGTATTATCTAAGGGCATTTCTAGAAGGTAGAAGATAGACTTTGTGCTGCTTTTATCTTTAAAATTTAGTTATCTTTTGTAGTTTTAGGTGAAGACTTTGTGCTTCACTTTACTCTACGGTTGTACTTTTTCTGAATCGATGAAAGAAGCTACGGAAGACTTTGTGCTTGCGTGAGCGTTCTTGTAGACTTTGTTACTTTAGGTGATTTCATGCTCTCTATTTAATATCATTCCTGAAAAAAGAGGAGTGTTGTTAGCTTAAGGCCCAGATTTTCCCTCTTTTGTTCCTTGTACATTACCTCTAAAAAAAGAGACGTAGATGCTATTATACCACCCCCATGTGTTATTTTTTGCTTAATTATATATATGCATATAGCGTGTGAGTATCTATAGGGAACCTCCCCTTGATGAGAGGAGAGATTTACTTCATCTAGATCTGGTAAACCCATACTTTTCGTGGTGTAAATCTCCCTATGTTGTGGCTGATATACCCATTTTGTCATCAGTTAGTTGACGACAAAATATTTGCCTAATAGTTTTTGGCGACTCCACTAGGGACTCAGATGTGCAGTCTGAAACCTCAAGTTTCAGATTGAAGCAGTCTCTACCCTTATCCATTACATAGTCTGGTGAATCTATTTCACATCTTACCCATTATCATTCTAGCCTTACCATCTCCCTCCGTCTCTATTACATTATCTGGTCTACAAAACCAGAGCCGCTGGGAAGAATGTGCATTTTGAAGCCTCAAGCTTCAACTTGAAGCGATTTCAGTCCCTTTTTAATTTTAAAATCTAGCAACTCCATGCTACACTAGAAGCCAGAGATCTAAGGGTGTTGTTGACCCTGTGTTTGAGTTGGCACAACAGAGTAATTTTTATCTGTTTTCTCCATCAGCTTCTCTTCAATGGTCTAAGAGTTTTCCTTCTAGCCTTGTCAGGTCACCAACGCAAGGTAGAACTTCTTTTCCCGCTATTAATCACTACCTACCTATAAACACTCTACCAAGGTTTGTTATCCCACCATTTAATCCTCCTATCATAATGGCTCAAGGGCCCGTGGGGTAACTCCTTCGGCCCTCTTAACTTGACTCCACCTCTACATGAACTACCTCGTAGTTCTAGAAAAAATTTCCCTAAGTTTTTTGGTGATGGAAAGGTTCATCCCGACGAGCATATTGCCGCTTTCTCCATAGCATGTGGCATAATTGGTGTCAAATTTGAAGACGTAGCAGTGAGACTTTTTGTAGAGACTTTGCAAGGTGCTGCTGTGGATTGGTTCTATCACCTGCAGATCGGGTCAGTAACGGACTGGGATACGCTCAAGTCCAAATTTGAAGCTAGGTTTAAACCTGCTGAAGATGCACATGCTTTGTTGGCTTAGCTAACACAGTTAAAAAAAGAATCCCAGGAACCTATGAGGGATTTCATAGCCAAATTCAATAAGTTGAGGAACTGGATTTCGACTGTGGCTCAACCCACGCTAGAAAATCTCAAGTTTTTCTTCATCAACTCGTAGCTCCCTAAAGTAAGTTTCCTATTGAGGTGAGCTGGCACTATGGACCTAGCCTTGGCTCAAAGTTTGGCTACCGAGATTGAAGATGATCTTATCCTGGCAGGTAAGATTAGGAAAGATCTTAATAAAAATAAATTCCCTTCATCTACTGAAAGATCTTCCATGGGCACTACAGACCCTATGGTGCAAAAATTAACAAATGAACTAATAGCTTTGAAGAGGCAAATAGCCCAAAGTACGTCTGCTCCTACCTATCGAGACGCACCCAGGAGAACGTTCCAGAATCAACAATATCAGGGTAATGCTACCCGAAACCAAGGGCAATCCAACTGCCTACCTCCCCCTTTAGGGAGACTAGTCATTGAAGCATCACCTATCAATTTAGCGGTCGGTTACCTGGAAGCTGAGCACAAAAACTCTTTCCAACCCCAGTTAGATCAATAAGAAAGTGCTAATCTCTTCGATGAAGAGGAAGAGGAATTAGCTGGCGACTCCAATATCAGCTTCCTAGATTACTAAGACAAAGCTGGAAGTAAAGGGGAGTATTTGGATGGAGCTTATGCTATCTTCACCAGATCTCAAAATTAGTTAGCTTCACAAACTAACAAAGGGAAGGCAGATGAAGAATCCTGACCAGCAGTTTCTATTGCCAAACGCGGGACTCCATTGCCTCCACAATCAAAAGATCAGGTAACCCATAAAAAAGTGAGTATTCCCAATCACCCGATATCTTCCACCTCTGCTACTCAGACCAGTGCCACACCTGTTAAAGTCCCTGATGATGGGCTCTCTTCTTCTATTGCAAGTTCTTTTCAATTATTTGATATAATTGACCATGCTAGAAAGACTAAAATTCAAATGATAGAGGTTGAATATTTGAGAGCTAACCCAGAATAGTTTGATAGGTTAGCAGAATATGTGAAAAGCAAAGCTGTTCCTGTAGGACAAGACTCTTTAAAAGTTGTTCTTGACCCCCCTAAAGGCAAACCGGCCCAAAACAATCTTGTTGTGACTCCTCCTATCGCCCCCAAAAAAATAGAACCTTTCTATGTTTTCCTGCTTATAAATGGCTACAAATTGAGTAATTGTATTATAGACTTCGGAGCCTCAGATAATGTCATGCCCATGAAAGTGGCAGATTCTCTCAGACTAGCTTTGACCAAAACTTTTGGGAGGTGCTTTTCCATGGAAAATAAGTAAGTTCCTCTCCTTGGTCAAATAAAAGATGCTCAATATGCCTTCGCGGCTTTCCAGAGAAGCGGATAAAAATGACGGTTTTAGTAGCTGATGTTTCAGGATCTTACGGCATCCTACTTGGGTGAAATTTCTATAAAGATGTTGGAGGTGAGCTAAGCATGGACCTATCAAAAGCGAGAATTCTAATTCAAGGCGTCATGAAGAAGTTGCTTCCTGAAAAAGAGGCCAGGTATGTAGTTACCCATTCTGCAGCACCTGAAGCTCAAATTTTATTTGAGTTTTCAGGCATGGGCAACTATTTCTTATCTACGGATGAGATCCACGATGCATCTGATGAAACTCCTGTGGGTGATGATTTAGTTTTAGTTTCAGCCGATGTGAAGGGTAAAGTGCCAAAGCAAAATGGACACGTGGAAGAACCCCTTCCTTGAAACCAAAAGGCTTTTGTGGAAAAAGCAATATCTAATGAAGTATGGACCTTAGAATTTGATGGTAGCTGCTCTTCTACTGGTTCAGGAGCCGGAATTGTATTGGTATCTCCTCAGGGAGAGATTACTCTTTTTTCCTACAAATTACAGTTCAACAATACCAACAACACGACTGAGTACGAATCCCTGTTGCTCAAACTACAGGCTACCAGAGAAAAGGTCATTAGGGAACTCCATGCTAAAGGAGATGCTGAGTTGATAGTCTGTTAGGTGAGAAATCTCTATCAGACAAAGAATGAGAGGTTGTGCCACTATCTCAGCCTGGTCTAGGATCAGATCAAAAATTTTGATGCCTTCAACATCTCTGCCGTTCTGAGGGAATTCAATGACTGAGCAAATGCATTGGCTGTCTCTGCCACCCTTCTAGTTCCTCACCTAGACTTTAAGGGAGATAGGTACACTATTGAACTAGTTTTTCGACCAAGCATACCAGATAATGCTGGCCACTGGCAAGTGTTTAACAATGATGATCAAATCATCACCTTCTTGGAGTAAAAGGATAGTTTCAAACAACTACGTTTTGAAGGTAGTGAACCCTGGGAGTGTGGGGAAACACCTGAAACCCAAGCCAATACAGGTGAATATTTCCTACAGCTCAGGGGAAATAAGATTCCCAAAGGTCTGGTTTCCCTAGAGAAGTTGTTTGATAACCATGACAGGTTTGTCAAACAACAATGAACAGATTCAAATTCTTCCCAAGATTTTGATCAAGTCAACTTAGGAACCAAGCGCGATCCCAAGATGGTAAACATTGGAAAACGCTGCACTCCTGAGAAAAGGTTTGAGCTTGCTAGTCTACTCCACCAGTATATGGATGTGTTGGCCTATTCCTACGATGACTTGAAATCTCTCAGGCCAAATGACATCCATCACGACATTCCCTTGAAAGCCAACTTTGTACCTTACAAACAAAAATCAAGGCAATATAATCCAAAAATCTCAGGTACTATTTTAGCTGAGATACAAAAGATGCTGGATGCCTGGATAATTTTTCCAATACATCACTCAACGTGGATCACCAACATAGTACCTATCAGAAAAAATAATGGCAAAATTCAAATCTGTGTGGATTTCAAGAACTTAAATTAGTTGTCGTTAAAAGATAATTACTCTCTCCCCATCATGGATCAAGTTCTACAGATGGTAACAGGTTCAGAAATGTTATCAATGCTAGATAGTTTTTCAGGGTATAATCAAGTTGAAGTCAGAAAAGTAGATCAGCACAAGACAGTGTTCACCACACCTTGGGGCACTTTCGCTTACCGCAGGATGCCTTTTGGTCTGATAAACGCAGGTGCCACTTTTCAAAGGGTGATGGATTTTGATTTCAAAGACGAGATGGGAAAATTCATTGTAGTGTACCTGGATGATCTAATGGTATTTTTAAAACATTATTCTGAGTATGTTCACCATTTGTAAAAGGTATTGGAACGCTGCCATCAAAATGGTATCTCTTTAAACCCAAAGAAATCCATCTTTGGAGTAACTAAAGGGAAACTTCTTAGACACATCGTGTCCCGAGAAGGTATTAGAATCGATTCAGAAAGAGTCAAGTCCATCTAAGAACTTACTCTACCTACCAGTAAGACTGCAGTTCATTCTTTCTTTGGAAAGGTGAATTTTCTCAAAAGGTTTATTCCTGAGTTTGCTGAGAAAACCCATCATATTGTTAACATGATGAAGGGCAATGCTACGTTCAGGTGGACTGCTGAGGGTAAGTCAACATTCAAAGAGATTAAGGAAGCAATCGCCCATGCACCAGTCCTAGTCTATCCAGATTATACTAAATATTTCAAGATATATAGTTATGCCTCTGAGCATACACTATCAGCTATTCTGGTTCAGTAAAATCTAGAAAGTGCAGAATCTCCTATCTCATTCATGAGTTGTCCACTCAAGGATTACGAGCTAAAATATTCCCTTATGGAGAAGCATGCATACGCCGTGGTCAAAGCTGTTAAGCATTTCAGGTTTTATATCTTGAATTCTCACATTGAAGTTCTCATACCAGATACAATAATAAAATCCATTTTGACTCAGCAAGAGTTTGGTACAAAGAGAGGTAACTGGATTTCCAAAACTCAGGAGTTTGATCTAGACATCAAACCAACCAAGCTCGTATGAGGAAGGGGTCTCTGCGAATTGATCACCAACAACATTCCAGTCAAAGTAGAAAGTGAAGAAGTATAAATCGAAGGCGTGCCTATGGTTCTCTTTGTCGCCACTACTGATGAGTGGTATTCTGACATTGCTCATTTTTTGACATATGGTGAGTGTCCCACCCATATTTATTTTAAAGAGAAATGGAATGTTAAATTAAAGGCAGTTGGTTATGTCCTATGGGATAATGGTCTTTACAAGAGAAACCTGGACGGGGCATTTATTCGTTGTGTTGACAAAGTCAACAAGGAAGACTCTTAGAATATTTTCACAATTTGGCCTGTGGAGGACATTTCTCTGCACCGGTGACGATACACAAGATTCTTTGAGCAAGGTACTATTGGCCCATGCTTTTTTAAGATGCCTAAAAATGGGTGCGTAGGTGTGAACTATGTTAGCAATTCGTTGGAAAGCCTAAGCTGCCTGCTCTGCCCCTCAAGCCAGTCGTGATTGAAGAACCATTTCAGCAGTGGGGTATTGACTTCATTGGAATAGTTAACCCATCTTCAAGTGTTGGACATGATTATGTCCTCACTGCAATAGATTACTTTACCAAGTGGGTGGAGGCCATCCCAACCAAGCATGCTACGTCTGAAGTGATATGCAGCTTTCTCAAAGAAAATATTATCTCCAGGTTTGGGGTTTCACTAAAGATCATAACAGATAATGCGGCCTATTTTTCATCACACAAAATTACTCAATTTTGTTTCCATTATGGGATTACCTTATCCCACACTTCAGACTATTTTCCTCAAGGGAATGGCCAAGCAGAATCGAGTAACAAGAACTTAGTCACAATTATCAGGAAGTTGGTGGATGACAACTAGAGAACATGGCACAAAGCATTGTATGATGCCTTGTGGGTGGATAAGATAACACCCAAAAGGGCTATAGGTATGTCCCCTTTTCAGCTTCTGTATGGATTGAATGCCAAAATTCCCATCACCCTTAAACTACCAGCACTCAGATTAACCAAAGCAATCGAAGACTCAACCTTTGAAAGCTCAGTTGACAAACGAATCATGTGTCTGACCGAGCTAAATGAACAACGAGTTATGGTAGTGGATCGGATCAAGGAACATCAAGATCGGGTGAAAGCAATTTTTGATAAAAGAGATAGAATGCGTGAATTCCAAGTCAGAGATCAAGTCTTGTTATGGGACAAGAGGCGAGAACCAAAAGGGATGCACGGCAAATTTGACTCCATGTGGAGGGGCCCATTCACCATTTGATAGCTCTGTGGTGAGGCTAGCTTCTTACTAGAGTACAAAGATGGAACACCTTTTGCACTACCTCACAACGGACAACATCTCAAGCTGTTTAATCCTTGAAGCTCAGATAAGTCTGTTTGTATATATGTACAATTTTTATGTTGTCTATTTTTATTTCATTTGTTTGCTTGACTCCATAGTCCAATGGCTTGGATGAAGGCACTTAGAGACTGGTTTTTACTCCCGCTAATCAATTTGATCAGCAGAAGTTCCCCAATAGGAGCCAACTGTTGTTTCCAAAATCAGCTTAGCTCATTTTTGAGAACAACCCCCTATGAAACTTGTTCGTTTCATCTTTCGTCTCTCTAAGTTTGTTTTTCTAGACGGATTTTGAATTCATCCTCATCTTGACCTCAAAATGTGAAAGTGGTTACAATCTCATCTTGGCCAAGTTTTTTCCTCCCCCAGACTCTCCTTCTGGAGTTAGTCTTTTCTTCTATTTTCCTTGCAAGAGCGACAAATTTTGCCACCTCTGCATTTTCTCTTGTTTTAGTGCAAGGGCGGCAAATTTTTCCACCCCTACACTTTTTTTGCAAGGGCAGAAAAATTTTCCACCCCTGCTTCTTAGCATGCAAGGGCAGTGAATTTTGCCACCCCTGCAAGGGTGAATCGAAACATGCAAGGGCGACAAATTTTATCGCCTTTGCACGTCTCAATTTCTGTGTGTGACATTAATGGCCACACATAGTGGGTGGTTGGGGTCAATTTTAACCCCATTTAAACTGATTTGAGCCTCATTCTCCTCATTACTTCCTCCTCTCCTCCTGCTCTTTGCATTTGGATCATTTGGTGATCGACTCGAAGCTTGCATTCATGGATTCACCCTCGTGGCGCGCACGATTATCAGGTTGGTTTTGTCTTTTGCTTTCATTTTCTTTTTTCTTTCTTTCTTGTCTTTACATATTATTAGGTTCTTTTTTTTGTTTTTGTTATTGTTTTTCTTTCCTTTCCCCATCCTCGCACCTGCGGATTCCCCTTCTTATCCTCCATTTGGCCATTAGGGCGGCATTTTTCGCCGCCCATGTCTTCCCCCTGAAGAATCTCTTTGAGGGCAGTGAATTTTGCCACCCTTATTTCATAAGGTTTGTCCCTACAGGGGCAGTGATTTTTTCCACCCTTACCCTTTTCTTTCCATCCTACCTGCAAGGGCGGTGAATTTTGTTGCCCCTGCACGTTTCTCCAGCCGTTTCGTGTAAGGGCGGTGAATTTCGCCGCCCTTGCATATTTTCCTAGCAAGGGCAGAAATTTTCACTGCCCCTACTCTTTCTTTTTTCCTACTTGTAAGGGTGGTTATTTTTGCTGCCTATGCATCCATTCCTATACGGGTGGCAAATTTTGCCACCCTTGCACCTTTTTACCTCTGTATGTAAGGGCGGTAAATTTTTTTGCCCTTGCATCTATCTCCCAAATTTTCCCAACTCCCAAGAATTTTTTGACCTGTCCCTTTCTTTCCCTTTTTTCCTCATTTTTTGCTCCTTCTCATAACCTAGCCTATTTAAGTGACCTCCAGTAACCAATATCACTTAAATTGCGCTCTCCCTCTCTCGCTCGCTCTTATCTCATCTGTAATCATGACTGCAGCATCTTTAGTGGACTCTTGCACACTTGCTCCCATCCGGTCATGATCATTTCCAATGACAGAAGCGTCTCCCAAGAAGGCAAAAAACATGAAATATAAATACCAGGGCATTTTCCCACCTACATCAGTCTCCTTGAATGTCGACGACATTTGAGACACTGAGATCGGCCATGTGGACATAGCCAAATTCCTGACGTGAACAAAGGCGACAAATCCTAGCACTGGAATAAAAAGGATTGTCGAGAGCAACATCCACTTGGTGGCCGCCTTTTCAATAGCAGCACATCATGCTGAGTTCATCCTCCAATGCGTGCACTTCTACAACAAAGAGACCAGATCAGTTTCAGATGCCAATGGCAACATGATAAGTTGGTTGGACCCCGATTTCATCAAAAAAGTTTTTTTGTGCCCTCCAGCCACCGAAGTAACCCAAATTAACTTTGAAAATGCACAAAAGGAATATGATAAAGACACTGAGAGGGTAAAGAAAGTTATAAATTACAAGCGGCTGAAGACCCCCAGGACCAGCCTCTCCAGATGGCCAAAGAACTTTTTGAGGAGTGATTTTGTCAAAGAATTTGGTGAGTTGATCACCCTTCTCAGCAGGGTACGGGGCCTCCCATCTTCTTCACAATTCCATGAATAGATGTACCCATTCATTAAGATCATCCTCCAGGGTAAACAAACTATCTTTTGAGGGGAACAAATCAGCAATGCCATGCATGAAAAGTTGATCAAGGTACAAACTTCCTTCAAGTTTTACATGACTTTGTACCTGGTCTATATAGTTGCCGCAATGTGATCTTTCCCAGGATTGATTATAGGAGGAGATAGAAAGACCACCCTGGTCTACTCATATTATCCTCAACTGATGCTCCAAGGGTCAACACGCCATTTCAAATGAGTAAATGATGCTTTCTTTACCATGTTTTTGTGTCTCTTCGATCCTCAGCTCGAGCAGAAGAGAATATCAGACGAGGCCTGGGCCGTGGTAAATAATTATGGCTGCATGTTCCTCTAGTTCCCCACTTTCTGCTATCTTTGAGTTGGTTTTTACCAAGGATACCCCTATATGCTCCCTAAGTTTCCTTCAGACAAATTAGTTCTAATAGAACTTTGCTGACAACTGGCTGTCGTGCATACTAAATAGATGGAACTTAAGAGACCCAGTTTCAAGTTTCCAATCCAGATTGGCAGGTTTCCAGTTGCTACATCAACCAAAGCCAAGGTCATGGAAACATAAATGCAGATGGTTACTATCAAGCCATTCAAGAGACGGGAGAAATTTGACTACAAGAGAGTCAAAGAAAAGATCAGAAGAAAAACTTAGTCCCACGAACCCATGATTGAAGATATTTGGGTGGACCTGAGGACGGTTGAAGAAATAAGGAAAATGGACTATTGCCGTCTAACACTGGAGCAGATAGAATACCTCAAGCTTGTAGAGATTCCATCTGGTCTAATTGATGATGGAAGCATCATAAATAATAGGTATTTGGCAGAAAAGGTTGCTGGTTCCCCTCTCCCTCCAATTCAGTGGTCTCAAAAGGAGCTAACTTCTCTGAGAAAAAGATTCAAACCAATATTGGCTAACACCAATGATTGGTTAGCAGCCAAAGGGATCACCTTGAGGGAATTTATTACAGGATCAGAGGCTGAATACCAGGCAGAATTAAAGAGGAAAGTGGAGAACAAAACCAAAAATAAGGGTGATGTCCCTTCTCCTTCTAGGCCTCACAAGCCTAGAATTATCTTCGTATCTAAAAAGCCTAAGACCACCCAAGGGTCTGAAATGGCAGCTGAAGGAACTAAAAAACAAAGCCCTTAGGCACAGGTAGCTCAGCCCTTGGAGACAGAGGATCAACCATCAGAACAACCAAGTGTTGGGTCTCCACTCTCGTAGGAACAAGCGCAGCTAATCCAGAGTGCCTCTCCTTCTCACCCTCAATCTCCCATGGTGCCCGTTTCTCCTATCTCCCCAATCAGTGTTCCCTCTTCCAGAGCCGCTTCTCCTTCTAGGGTTGTTTTTGGTGATCCTTAGGGTCCTTCCAGAGGTTCCCCTCACTCTTTTGGATCCATTCTAAGTCTGTCATCTCCTTCTTTCACCTTGCTAGCAAGCCCTGCACCTGAGCCAGAATCAATAGTTGGTGCAGTTTTGCCAGTTACTTCAACTACAACTACTGTCACCACTAGCAGTGTGGAAGCTGCTACAGTAACACTAGCAGAGACAACCATTGCCACAATAATTACTTCTCTCCCACCTTGGATGTCTATTTTCACGTCAAAAAGAAAGAAGATGGCCATCTCCCCAGATGAGTTTGACTTTGGCAAGTTAGTGTCGGTGGAAGCAAAGGCTCCGAAGAGGCCAATGATCTTATCAAACTTAGTCGAAGAAAAGGGACAAATTTCTAGAAATGGCCAGGCCCCCACAAGACGCAACCCTTGAGGGTTTTGAGATGAGCAGCTATTCCATCTCTCATGTTGAACTTGGAAAAGTTACTCACGAATGTGTGAAAAGCGATCTTCAGGCTGCCATGGACATTATGGTTCAAAAATTTGACAGAGAAAAAGAGATGAAGGATCATTACAAAGCCAAAACAGAGCAGCTGACGGCAGTGATCTAAAGGTTCATTCTTCCTCCTGAAGCAGCAACTCTAGAGGCCTTCTCAGTGGATTACTCAGTCATTCAAAAGGCAAAAAAGACTTATTTAAAGGGAAAAGTCCTGGAGGACTATGTTGAAAGGATGCATACTCAGGGAGTTTCTTTGCTATCAGAGGTGGCAGAAAGGATAGGTAAAATGAAGAAAGTGAAAGTGCAGGTAGATGATTTTGTCTCCCTTATCTCTCAGGAAATTGATAGTTTGGAGAAAGATCTCGGTAGATGGAAGGAAATGAAAAATATCAAGAAGAGCACCTTGATGTCTATCAGTGTCATCTCCAGCAAAGACTCCTATGTTGAGATCAAGGAATCACTAGTTTTCAGAATCTAGGTACTCAAGGATTTAATTGATGATCTTAAAGCTTTCAAGGAAGCTAGTGAGAAGAGTGACCTGAGCCTACTAAATAAATTAGAAGAGTTTCCATGCAACTTAACCTCTAAAGACAATCAGTTCCTTCCGACAGAAGAGATGATTCAGGGTTTCAAGGAAATGATTCAGAGAGATTTTGAGGAAAAATCCTTCTCAATGTCTTCAGTGGATAACATTCTAGATGCTCAGTTAACTTTGGAGAATCTGAAATCTAGGTTAACTGGCCATGCTAAAGCCATCACAGCATTGAAGGACCCAATGATTAGAGCAAGAATTGTCTCCAAGAATGCAGCTATGCCAGACGTCAAGGGATTCAAGCATCTATTGCCATGTATGATGCTTATCTAAAGAAACTTGGTGGCCAAAACTGATTCTCTCTCTCTCTCTCTCTCTCTCTCTCTCTCTCTCTCTCTCTCTCTCTCTCTCTCTCTCTCTCTCTCTCTCTCTCTCTCTCTCTCTCTCTCTCTCTTTTCTTTCTTATTCTCTCCTTATGCACTTCTATTTTGTGCAAAGTGCATGCAATTTTGAAAAATGTAATTATGTGTAAAAAGTTTAGAAAAATATCTAAAAGTCAAAGATGAGTCATCTTTGACCAAGATATTTTATATATTTTATTATTTTCTCTGTTTGAGGATTTTCTCCCTATATATAGTGGAGACCTCATTTGTAAAACTTCTTGGAAAAAATTAATAGCAAATACTCTGCTGAAATTGAAGCAATCTTCGAGACTTTGTGCTCATTTTTGTAACTCATATTTCATTAAATGAATGAGAAGCAGGTTCATTTCAAACTTTGTGTTGAGATTATCTGTGTTGTTTAGGAAACAGTTCTTAAGTCCTTTTTCCTGATAATATCTTGTTTATCTAATTTAATAAGCAAAGTGGGTATGTTAGTATTATCTAAGGGTATTTATGGAAGGTAGAAGATAGACTTTGTGCTGCTTTTATCTTTAAGATTTAGTTATCTTTTGTAGTTTCAGGTGAAGACTTTGTGCTTCACTTTACTCTACGGTTGTACTTTTTCTAAATCAGTGAAAGAAGCTACGGAAGACTTTGTGCTTGCGTGAGTGTTCTTGTGGACTTTGTTACTTCAGGTGATTTCATGCTCTCTATTTAATATCATTCCTGAAAGAAGAGGAGTGTTGTTAGCTTAAGGCCCATATTTTTCCTCTTTTGTTCCTTGTACATTACCTCTAAAAAAAGAGAGGTAGATGCTGTTATACCACCCCCATGTGTTATTTTTTGCTTAATTATATATATGCATATAGCGCATGAGTATCTATAGGGAACCTCTCCTTGATGAGAGGATAAATTTACTTCATCCAGATCTGGTAAACCCATACTTTTCGTGGTGTAAATCTCCCTATTCTGTGGCTGATATACCCATTTTGTCATCAGTTAGTTGACGACAAAATATTCACCCAACATAGTGAACTAGAACTAGAAGTCTAGTTAGTTTTTAGTTGTCAAGGAGGGATGGAGTATGATGTCTATTATGGCATCCAAAAAATCAAGATAATGAATGATGTGGATCATGGCATTGCAAACAATTGGAAAACAAACAAGCATACAATGCAAGAAGCAAAAAATAGACAAGAGTGGCCAAAGGGCCAAGCAAACAAGGGACATGGGAACATGTCACTCAAAATGGAAAGAAAACATACAAGGAATATTCAAATTCCACATACACATTTAATTAAATCAATCATGGTTGGCACAAGGGCCATGAGCACATAGAAGAGTATAAGTAAAGGACATTGACAAATGTCCTAAGGCATACACAAGACATAAAACAAGAACTAAGAAATGTAATCATATATAGCTACAGAAAGTAATAAATGAAAGCATGTAAATATTAAAAATATAATTGTATATAATGAATCAAAGAAATAAGTGAAAGTATTCAAGACATGTAGTACAATACTAGGTATATGCTAGGAAATACACAAGTGCTATATACTAGTGAAATGTTTATAGAGTAATATTTGTAAGTTAGTAAGTAATGTACATCAACATAATAACTAGAGTATTTGGTGTAGGAATGAAATAACCTAGATGGTTTAGTCATGTAAAATATTCCCCCTAGTGGGTAAATATATCGATGTGTGTCTCGAATGTAGAATTAGGATACCCCCTCACTAGGTAGAGTGAATCAATCAAGGATCTGAATGTCATTGCACACACTCAAAGAAGATCAAGAGAAGCATGGTAATGTAGATAAATTGATAAACAATAACATAGAACATCAAATCTAAGTCTAGCATGGTAGTAAAATTTTAAAGCATGGATAATGCATACAATTGAAATGTTTTTGTGTTTTAGAATTATTTGAATGTTTTTGGATTTTGAAATTTTGTATTATTTTTGGATTTTGAATTATTTTATTGTTTTTGGATTTTTTATATAATCTATGTATAATCAATCATAAAAATAATATGCACAAAAAATACTGAGAAATTATGTATAAGAAAGAATATAAACAATATGTACACAATGACATAAAAGACTAGGCTGGAGGGCATAAAGGGTCCAAGGATGGAGCTCAATAGGGGTAGCGATGGAAGAAGGGATCATGACCATCATAAAATGCCTCAAGATCATCATCATAAGTATCATCATATGCCATAAACTCTATATACATGGTGTCATCATGTTGAAATTAAACTGAAGGTTGATCTGGTGGTGAAGATTCTAATTCTCCTCTAAGACATTTAGCTCTAGTAGTATATGGCTTTGATGGAAGTGGTAAAACTGGTGCTGGTGGTAATGTATTCTAAATAATACCTTGAAATTTTAGTTTACCCAATTTATGTTGTAAGGCTATACATGAGTTTATATCATGGCCTATGATCATGTGAAAAAGACAAATTGGGCGACCATATTACCATGATAATCTACTAATAGATATGTGTCATACTATAGGTAATGTGATTAATCCATGATCAAGTAACATATGTAGTATAATATATGATTGATGTTGTGTGATACTTGCCTAAATTTGAATGACTAGATATATATCCATAGAGGTAACCATGTGAATTGTATGTGCCAAATGATCTGTCTATGGCTAAGAATGTGAAGTATATTCTGAGAGTGTAGTTAGAGATACTAAGAGTGATGTAAGATGTGTAATGAGAGTTATAGAGTCATCTCAATACTCTCTTGGGCTAACTAGTGTAAATATCAATACACATAAATAGTCATTTATGAGTGTGGGTGTTGTATCATCATCTAAAGTAGCCTAATAATATGTATCATCATCATGTACATATGGTAATTTATAATTTACCATAAGGGGTAAATGTAATATGGGAGTCATCAACTGTAGTATTAGAAGATAATGGTGGTTTGAGATTATCTATAATTAATGGAGTAACTATAACTATTAGAGGAATTATATCTGTAGAGTCAATTGGTACTATTGGAACTATAATCAATGATTGTATAATTATAATAGGTGTAGGAACCATGATTGATGGAGTATCTAAAATGATTGAAACTATGATGACTGGCTGAGTGTCTAGAGCTAAGGACATAATTGTAAGTGGAGGAGTGCAAGATGTGTTAGTCTCTCCTAACTCATATGTATATATATGATCAAGAGAAATACAATGAGGTGGTGATTGAACTATGATATGAGGTGTCCCATCTGAAAAAAGAGTCAATGATGACTCTATAATTTGGTAATATCTAAATGGATGGTTATTTTTTGGGCATGTGTATAGGTATCCTTCATGGAGAAACTTAACACATTGATGAAGATTAGAAGGAACTACCCCCATAACATGTATCCAAGGTCATCTAAGTAAAATATTATAATGAAGAGGACTTGGCATGACCTAGAATTATGTAGAGAGGGTTTTGGGACCTACCATGATATCCAAAGAAATAATGCCCAATGTCTGTCATGGTATATCATCAAACCATCTAATATTTTTATATTATTTTTACATGGATGCCATATCTATGCCCATGGTTTGTAAGAATGTAATATTACATATATTAAGTTCAGAACGACTATCAACTAGACCTCTTTTAATTGTGCTAGTTTTGACTTGAGCTTGTATGAACAGTAGTAAATTTTGATCAATAAATATCTGAGATGGCATGTCCTCACAATCAAAAGAAATAACATATTTTTATAGTTTTTATCATGTTGAACACTAAATCAAAATAAGAAGGCTCTAAATCAATGGGCATAGAAGTCTGAGTGAGTGCACGCTAAAAATTGTCCTTGAACACATTGGCTTTTTGAAGCAATTTTAACATGGAAATCTTAGTTGGTGTGTGTCTCAACTAATCAACAATATCTTATGCCTTATACAGATCTACCTATACAGGTAGGTTGGGCCTAAGAAGAGAAGGAATAGGAGGGTGGTGGGGATCTTGACTAGGTAGGGGAGGCATGGTAGCATATCGAGTAATATATCTAATTGCATTATCTACTATCCATATAGGAATAATAGTAGCTACGAGAGGAGAGTGAAGATAATTGATAGGTCGATGTGGTGAAAAGACAAAGGGTGTTAACTGGGCTTATTGGTAATGGGTAGTGACCTAGGTAAGAGTAAAATATACCATGCAACATAACTTGACATGGGGTAAAGCCTCGAAGGGAGGTGAGGCAAGAGGTATCTTAACATGTTTAGCACTGAATTTCTTAATACCATTTCATATTATAAAAATTAAGCATGAAAAGCAAAGAATGAAGCTTTGTATTAAAATATGGTAAACTTTGTATTTCATGTACATGATAGGACTGAGTATGATTTCCTTATTATTTTCAATAAATGTTTTTAAATAAATGAGATCTATTTTTATTTTTATGTGAAATTTAATTCTAGACATAAGGTGATACCTCAAAAGCAATGGGATGTAGTATATGTAGCTAGGGTTTTGAAAAATGATATTTTGTTAAAATTACTATTGAATTTTAAAATAAAATGCAATTTTTTTATTTAAATATGAAGGTAAAAAATAAGAAAAATATTGGAAAAAATCTTGATGTAAAGGGACCTAGTATATGAAACTAGGGTTTGGAAGATTTTTTTTAAAATTATTATGAAATTTTAAAAATTAATGTGAATTTTTGATTTAAATATGTTGTTAAAAATTTAGAAGAATATTGTAAAACTTAGGAAGGAACTTTCCCTAGGGTTTTTAGGGTTTTTATGCATAAATAAAGTAAGATGGGTTCACCAAATGATTTAATATTTTTGGAAATATTGTAGTCTTATTCCTATTTTAGTTAAAGGTTTGAGTTGATTAAATTAGTAAATAATATTTCAATAATTTAGTTATTAATTTGTATAATTTATTTATATTTTTAACCTTTCTACAAATAATAATAAATATGAAGAAAATAAGACTTATCTAGAAATAGGATGAATCAACTGAGACAAAGTTTAGAATTTGCTATGCAAGACTATGACAGTATCGCAAATCAGGGTCTAGATTTCATTTTGAGAAAGGATAGAAGCACCAAAATGGGACACACTAAGGTAAAATTCTATAGTCTTTTTTTGTCGTTGTTGTCCCAAAGAGTTGAGATTTTTAGGTTTTGTTCATTGTCCTTGTGTGAGCCTGCCTATGAAATTTTGATTGTTGAAGGTCTATATAACTCCTTGTAGAGCTTATTTTTATCTTCAAACCCTAAGCTTCATTATACTTTGATAAAACTTGAGAAAAAAGGGGGGTTAGTGTGTGAAAGAGGCACTAAATGTGAATCCACACCCCTTGTGTGGGCATGCTTCCTACATACTAATACTCTGAAGAGGGATCAAGCCATATTTAGTTCTCCCACTTGATGTGCTTTCTACAATAGTGTTATACAGATGTAAAAATGGTAAACTAGGTGTGATTGAGGTGGTTAGGGACTAGTGTGAGGATGTGGATATGCTTATAACTATATTAGATGAATGTATACATATAATAGGGAATTTTACCTCAGTGGTATTACTTGTATTCTTGTTTGCTTTTGTAATATTTTTCAATCCCTTCTAAATGAACTTTGAATGGGTTTTTATAGAGATCTGTTGGTCATAGGTCAAATGTATTCACATTAGGCTAACAATAAGAAGGATAGTAACTAGAAGAAAATGACCATTGAAGATAAAAATTCAATTGGATAAGATCACCAAAAATAGACACCCTAAGGTCCGATGCTATATTCCAAGTTGGGTGCTATTATACTACAAGTGTGGGACCTAGGGGGATGGAATAGGCATAGGAAAAGTAGCCTAGCTAAGTTAGAATCAGGTTTCAAAAGTCTACAAATGACTGGGAAAAAATGAAAAGGTGTCTTGAAGGATCATGAGAGCATGAAAGAGGGACCTATGGGTTGGGTGTCACAAGCCACATTCAAGCTACCAATTTTGACATATTATATGACTACAATGCTCAATAAAAACTCATAATAGATCTACCATTTATTTCTTTTGAAAATATCTATAGATGATCTTTGTAAAAGTATGAAAATTTTAAAAAACCTTTGTGTAGATTTTTGGAGACCATTTAAACATTCTTGGAAGGTTAACTTTTCACCTACATAACTCTTGTCATGCTTAGTTGCATGACCTACAAATTAGCATAAATGCTCCTCTCACATAGAAGATTCCATCCATATATCTAATTGCTCATAAATCCTTCATACATGCAAGATATGTCTTCATAAAAATGTCTTTGAGTTTATTCTTGAAAATTGAAAATGTGACTAAGTGTTGGAAAACATTGGCAAGATGACTTGAATCCCTTCTTTGCTCAACCATGCCTTTTGTTGTGATACATCACATGACTTGAGATTTAGCATAAATAAACTAGGCACAAAATTGAACAGACCCATGTGATCATTTTGACCTAACACTTCCATATGTGGAAGCATTGACCTCATCAATATGCTTACTTGGCTTTGTTTAACCCTTTTGAAAATTTGGCTAAGTATAGAAACTTAGTGAATTTTATCTTGGTATCCAACTTTGCATCCCCATAACTTCAGCTATGATTAATTGCATGTCTTCAAATCTAGTGCATAACAAATAGGGACTAATGTGATCAAAACCATGTGACCAACTCACTCATACTAATTCACACATGGAAATCATGATATCAAAAAAATACCTTCTCATCTTTTCTATCATAGACCCAAAATGTCTAGATGTACAATATGAAGAATCAGATGAATTCTATTCATACACAAAAGAATTATAATCATCGTTGACCTTTCATAGGATAACCATGATAACTATATTCATCCTTAAGCATTAATGACATGATCATAATGTCCCTTTTGACATCAATGAAAATCATATTTCCAAAAATATCTCCCTTTGTCATTGATGGTAAACTAAATGCTCTAATATTATACTATTCATCTCCTCTAACATTAATTGCATAAGCTTTTGATAATTATGAACTAAATTTGTTCATACCATACTTGATCCTCCTTAGGTAATGCAACATGTTCCTAATACTCAACTTGGACACTTGATCTTCTTCTTGGATACTTACTTGCAGAGAGCATTTTGCTCTTTCTCCTACAGAGAGCATTTGCATCTTTTCTCCAAACTTTTACAATGAGCATTTGCCATTTTTCTCCCCCTTTGACATCAATGGTAAACAAACTCTAGATAAATGTTTGTCCAAATATTTCTCATCCTTTATCAGATAAAGGAGTTTGTATAAGAATCTATAATTTTTAACTCATTAGTAATTTTTAGAAAGATACATACCTAAGTTGACTTTTTTCTCTTCTTCCAGGGATTGATAAATCTTCCACGAGACTCCCCATGGACTCATGCTCTATTACTAGTGATTTAGTGATGTGGTGTAAGAGCCACTATGCCTAACTTCTATCTTAGATATTCACATTATTTCTTGGGAAGAGGTTTGGTGAATATATCTACAATCTGGTACTTAGTTGACACATATTCCATTATGACCTATTGATCTACAACCCTTTCTCTTAATAAGTGAGACTTGATTTATATGTGCTTGGTTATTGAAAGAATCACTAGATTATTTGATGTATTTATAGAACTTTTTTATAACAAACAATAGAAATAGGTGACTTTTACTCAACTTTGATGTCCTTGAGTGTTTGCTTCATACATAAGACTTGAGTGCAACATGCCACTACTGCTACATACTTTGTTTCTGCTATAGAAAGATTAACTAACTCTTATTTTTTGCTCAACCATGAAACAAGTTTGTTTCCAAGGGAAAATACACCACCACTAGTGCTTATTTTATCATCCACACTTCCTACCCAATCAACATCTGTATATGTTATCAAAGTGAAATATTCACTTGTAGGGTACCATAGGCCATAGTTAATTGTGCTCTTAATGTATCTAGAGATTATTTTCACTACATTGACATGTGAATCTTTCAGAGCAGCTTGAAATCTAGTAACCATGCACACTACTAGCATGATATCTGGTCATGATGTAGTTGGGTATAACAAGCTACCTATCATTGATCTATACATAGTCTAATTTACATCAAGTGACTTATCCTCTTTACTCAACTTGCATCCAGTTATCATGGGAGTAATAATTGGTTTTCTATCTTCCATTCTAAATTTCTTTGGCATCTCCTTTGCATACTTGGTTTGGGATTTGAATATCCATTCATTAGTTTATGTTATGTTTAGACCAAGAAAGAAATAAATTTCTCCTAGCATAGACATATCAAATTCACTTTGCATTTGTGTGGGAAATTCTTTGCACATTTTTCTATTGCTACCACCAAAGATGATGTCATCTACATAAAAAATAATAATTATCATATACTCACCTTCTAATTTGAAGTATAAATTACTATTTACACATCATTTGTTGAAACCTTGTTGTTACAGGTATTGGTCCAATCTTGAATACCATGCTCTAGGTGCTTGTTTTAGACCATACAATGATTTCTTCAATTTTCATACATAATCCTATTCATCTGACAACTAAAAACCTTCTAGTTATTCAATATAGACTTTGTCTTCTAGGTTCTCATTCAATAAAGTAGACTTTACATCCATTTGATAGATTTTAAACTTCTTGTAAACACAAATTTCTAGAAACATTCTTATATCTTCCAATCTAGTAACTAGAGAAAATGTTTCCTCAAAGTATATTCCTTCTACTAGTGCATATCCCTTACATAACAATCTCACTTTATTTATTATAATAGCTCTATCCTCATTGAGCTTGTTTCTATAGGCCCACTTTGTTCTTATCACATTCTTGTTAGAGGGTCTTGGAACTAATTTCCATGTTTTGTTCTTTTCTATGTAGATTAGTTCTTCTATGTATTTTAGCCAATTCTCATCCTTACTAGATTCAACATAGCTCTTAGGCTCAATTTAAGACATTAGAGCAAAACTTACTTTCTCCTTGTTCATTATAGCTCTTCTCATTATCTGAACTCCTTCATTCTTATTACCAATTATCTATTCTTTAGGATGATCTTTTTAAACAAATATTGGAGGTGTTTTTTCACTCTTTTCCTCAACATCTTCACTATTTATTTCTTCTTCTAGATATGCTTCTTCATTAACAGTTTTCTTGTGAGGTTAAACATATTTTATGCCTTATTAAACCTTGACATTTATGCTCTATACCATCTTATGTAACCTATTATTATAACATGCATAGGCTTTGCTTTAAGTGGAATAACCAATAAATATTCCTTCATCACATCTTGATTCAAAACTTCCTAGTTTATCCTCCTTTCTTGTGATGTAGCATTTACTTCCAAACACTTTGAAGTACTTAACAAAGGTAGGCTTTCCATACCATAGTTCATAGGGATTTTTGTTACTATTTATCCTCAGTTGAACTCTATTCAAGATGTACACTATTGTTTGAAATGGTTCTCTCTAATATCCGTTGGGTAACTTGACCTCCTTTATCATTGTTCTGGCCATTTTCTTGACTATTTTGTTCTTTCTCTCAACAACTCAATTTTGATATGGAGTCCTTCCTATAGAGTAGTGTATTTTGATCCCATGCTTCTCATAATAATCTATGAATTCATTTGAGTTGAATTTTCCACCTTTTTCAGATCTTAATTATTTGATTTTTCTTCCAATCTCATTTTCAACCATAGATTTAAATATCTTGAATCTCTTAAAATCTTGAGATTTATCCTTCAAAAAAGTTACCCATGTCATTATTGATTAGTAATCTACAAATAACATGAATTAATGCTCTCCCTTAGATCTTCTTGTCTTGGTAGGACCACAAAGATCAATATGAACTAATTATAGAGGATTTGTAGTTTCATACTTCTTTGTTTGAAATCTGACCCTTATCTACTTGCTTAGTAGACATTCTTTGCCAGTAGTATTTGCAAGTTTGGTTATATTGGTCCTATGTCTTACACACTTATTTGAGCTCAATTTTACTAGATTATCAAAGTTAGCATGACCCATTATCCTATGCCACATCCAAATCTCATCAATATTTCCCATCAAGCAACTATTACCATTTATTTCAACAAGAGTGTAGATATTGCTCTCAGTCCTTTTCACATTTTCAACTATTTTTTAAGATCACTTTAGCTTGTAACCTTCTACATTAAATGTGACCTTATATCCACTATTACACATTTGGTTTATACTTAGTAGATTATGTTTCAATCCTTCAACATAAAAGATGTCATATGTAGGAAATTTACCATCTATGTTCAAGGTCCCTTTACCCTTGATCTTTACTACTGTGTTATCACCCAAGCTGATAGATCCTTCCTTACATTTGATCAATTTGGTGAGCTTGCTCTTATCACCAGTCATAAGCTTTGAGCAACCACTATCTATCACCCACAAGTTATATTCCTTGACATGGAGTGTATTCTGAGCAATCATAGATTGATTTCTCACTCTCCACACATCCTTGGATTTTTTATTTAGTTTATTTTCATAAAATTGTGAGATTTTGTTCACATTGAGAGGCATATACTTATTTACATTGTGTACTTTTAATCTTACAAATCTATTTATAAAGTGCTTATCTATGTGACCAAAGTTATTGCAATTATAAAACATTACATTTATATCTACTAAGGGTGCAAATGAATTTTTACTTACAAAATTGATTCTCCTTGTAGTTAAAACTCTACAATTACTAGCGTTATGACCAAAATGATCACATCTATTATAATGACCATAAAAAGATGAGGAATACCTAGTCATAACATTTCTTATTTCAGCATGAGGAATCCTTCTCAGATGTGGCTTCTTCAAGTTTCTCACCTTGGTGTATCCATTAACATTAGCTATCTTTTTCTTCTTTTTCTCTTCAAACTTCTTTTTAAGTTCAAATTTCTTCACATCAGCATTGCTTGTGCTTGTCTTTGTATCATTTTAAGTTTTCTCTTTCTTTTCTCCTGATCCTTCTTTTGCTTTGAAGTTTTCATATAGGTTAGTAGATGTACTAGTTGAGGAACTTTTTCCCTTCTCATAACCAAGACCTGATCTCTCTTTTGAGGGATTTTGAGATTTGATCAGTTCGTCTAGAATGTTTGATCCTCCTATCCACTTTAGACTTATATTTAGTTATATTTTTCAATTTCTTTTCTCAAAGCCACTATTTCTACCTCAAATTTCACACATTCATTAGATTTAGATTGTAGTTCCTTTTTGACTACATGTTCTATTATTTTATCCTCTTTAACTTGTGTTTTTAGGCTAATTTCCATTTGATCAGATTTCTCAAGACTTTTAGACATTTTATAAAATTCCTTTTGTCCAAGATTTTTCAACCTTGTGTTCTTTTTTCTTAGCTTATCAATCTCATCTAGAGCACATATGAGCTCACATTCCAATTCCACT
This sequence comes from Torreya grandis, assembly GCA_037957365.1. Taxonomy (NCBI): domain Eukaryota; kingdom Viridiplantae; phylum Streptophyta; class Pinopsida; order Cupressales; family Taxaceae; genus Torreya; species Torreya grandis. The sequence continues at coordinate 640,683 of JARHVA010002818.1, read as the reverse complement.
TCTCCTTCTTCTTCTTCATCCAAGTCTTCAACTTTATGTTGATCTAGATTTATAGAAGTTGATCTGACTATCATGAATAGTGATTCATTTCCCTTAGCCACAAAAGCACAACCATGATCATTATTTTAACTATTACTATCTTCCATTGATTCATTATATTCTTTTGTGTATAGACCTTTTTTGTTTTTGAATAAGTTATTCTTCTTGGGATAGTAGGGTTTTACCTTTTTGCTACTCTCTACTTGCTCTAAGATATCATTTTTATTATGATGGCACTTAGCAATTAAATTTCCTAATTTACCATAGTTAATGCATTTGCAGGGTATTTTACCTCTATACTTTCTAGATCTTTTCTTTGTTCTTCTAACAAAGTTAGCTTATTCTTCATCAGTCTCCTCAAATTTAAATGTTGATGATTCTACCTTTGCTTGCTTGGCTACTTTGAATGCAACTTCTCTCTTTAAGGTGTCTTTCTCTCCCATTCTCATCTCATAGGCTATAAAGGTCCTATATAACTAATCAATAGTGAGTTTATTACGATCTCTTGCTTCCTCTATTACATAGATTATAGAATCATATATAGATGGAAAATATCTTAAAACATTTTAAACAATGATTAACTCTTTTATTTCTTCTCTAAAGTCTCTGATTACATTGACTATTTCATCTACCTTGAGGATGTAGTTTGTAATATTTTCCTCTTTAATCATCCTAAGAATCTTAAACTTACCTTTGTAAGTTTGTATCTTGGCCTGCTTTAGCTTCTCATCACCTTCATAAATTATCTTAAGTTTGTTCTAAATTTCTTAAGCATTTTGACACTACATCACTTTGACAAACTCTAAGTTTAATAGTCCACAAATAATAACATTCTTTGCCTTAGCATTTATCTTACATGCCTTCTTACTAGCCTAATCAGTAGAAGTTGTAGCAAGGGATGTATATATATTTACCACGAACATCCATACATCAAAACCCAATGAAGATAGATAAGCTTCCATTTTTATGCTCCAGAATGCATAGTTAGATCCATCAAAGAGAGGTTCTTTGTTTGATGAAGATAGTTCTTGACTAGCCTTTGTGTTCATTGTTATATGATCTACCTAAGCTAATTAAGATTCTCTTAAGGAACCCTAGGCTCTGATACCAATTATTGGAACACAACTAGATACTGAGAGGTGGTATAAATTACTATATAATTTAAAATTGGTCTTTCAATCCTCTTAAACCCAACTCTAATGCATATGAAGATTAAAAGATAAATTTAGAGACCACATACAAGGAAAAATATACATGACACAAGATTTATACATGGAAAACCCAAAGGGAAAAACCATGGTGAGAATAATTGCTAAAATCTACTATTCTAATCTAGCCTCATAGTCAAAGCCTGACTGGTAAACCTAACTATTTACATTTAAGGACACCCATCCTAAGGAGAAACCAATCCCATAGTTTAAGAGTACCAACTTTAAAGAAGCACCCACTCTTTAATCTGATCACCCACTCAACTTATTTGATGGAACCAACCTATCAAACCACTATGGAGCTATAACTCCAATTTACAAGTTAGATTCATACATGAATTCAGATCTCTGTTCTTTCTATTACAAGTATAATATGTAACATGCTCATACTATGCACATTCTATTTTTGTCGTTATTCCTCTTTGATCCTCTCAATTCCTCTCTAGTCCTGTGTCTGTATATTTATTTATTTGACACACATTATTACCTTCACCAACCTCTTTTCTTTATATTCAATTTTACTCAATAATAAATGTAATTGTTTAACATCTCTTTTTATTTATCATATATATATATATATATATATATATATATATATATATATAAATTGATCTATGGTTTTCTTTTTATTTGTGTTCACACTCAAAATACAAACATATCACACAAATTTTAGACTCTAGTTCATTATGACTTAAAATATAAGTTCTCACATCTTAATTATGTTGGTCTATAGATTGCCATTAAAAAAAATTATGTGCATCACATCATAGATATATGTCTCTATAGTATCTATTAGACTCAAGTTTTGATTCATAGGTTATTTAATGGAGATTTCATCAGTTAGATCGATCAATCTCATTGTCTGTTTCAAGTTATGGAGATTATATGCAACTTAATGCGTTGTCTTATAACTAACCATTTGTCTAGACATGACTTTATTTGTTGATAATATATATTACCTTTGGTGACACTATCTAATGGTCTCTATTCAAATAGATCAGATTTAAAACACATCCATTCAATATTTCTCTGATAGGCTTATGTGTGTCATTGGATCTCTAAAGATGCATGAACTTTACCTTATCTTGGTCAATAAACTTTTAGCACATTATAACATTTAAGTCCTCTCTCTCTATTGGATATCTTTTGCATGATCATCCACACACCATCATATCTTTTGATAAGCTGGATATTTATCTCTAGCAAGCTTATGCTCATTGGTCCTTTATGTGTTAGACTCATGTGCTTGTAACACTTAGCATTAACACATTCACTTAGAGGGGCCTTTGACACTTATTTCATTACACTCCATTGGATCTCTATTATTTAATTAAGCACAAACCATTTGATCTACCAACTAGCTTATAATTTACCTATGATAGGATTTCATTCATTGGGTCTCTATCTGACAAGTTCCATGAATATAACACTTTTCACTATCACATTCACTTGGAGCACCTTTTAACAATCTGACTTGGCTTTATTTTGTTGGATCATCTATATATGATGAAGCTCAGGCCATTGATTAAACTCAAAAAAAAATATAAAATATAAGACTTAGGAAATATTGAGTCCTTTGAACCTTTCTCAAAGCTATTAATTACTAGTTTGAAGGGCTGGTTTTGCAATGATGACATGGACTTAAGTTGTAACTTAAGTTACTAGCACTTGGTTATACCAAGTCAACATTAAATTAGAAATTTACTTGTTAACACAATGGCATAAACACTTAGGTTTTTTTGAGAAACTATATTTAGTTTGAGAGCTAAATAAATCAATTTTGAACACATTTCTTCTCAATTGAACCTATAGACCATATATTCATGATGCTCATGAAAACCCACAATAGATCTACCATATGTTTCTTTTACAAATGTTTATAGATGATCTTAGTAAAAACATGACAACTTTTTAAAACCTTTTTTTAGATTTTGTCCAAGTATGGATATCATTTCAAAATGCTTGAAAGGCTAACTTTGTACCTCCATAACTCTTGTCACACTTAGTTGCATGACCTGTGAATTAGGGTAAATGATCCTCTCACATTGAGGATTTCATCCATATATCCAATTACTCTTGAAGCCTTCATATGTGTAAGATATTTATTTATAAAAAATCCTTTGAGCTTATTCTTACAAACTACAAATTTGACTAAGTGTTGGAAAATACTGTCAAAATGCCTTGGATCCCTTCTTTGCTCAACCATATCTTTTATCATGATATGTCGGGTGACTTGATATTTAGCATAAATAAACTAGGCACAAAAATAAATAGATCCATGTGATAATTTTATCCTAAAACTTCCATGTGTGCAAGCATTGACCTCATCAATATGCTTAATTATCTTTGTTTATCCCTTTTACAAATTTGGCAAAGTATAGAAACTTAGTGAATTTAATATTAATAGGCATCTTTTCATCCCCCTAACTTCAACTATACTTCATCGCATGTCTTCAAATTTGGAACATAATAACTAGGGAATAATGTGATCATAACCATGTGACCAACTCCTCCATACTCATTCACATGTGGTAATGGTGGCATCAACAAAATGCCTTCTCATCTTTTCTATCATAGACCCAAAATGTCTAAATGTATAATATGAAGAACTGGATGAATTCCATTTATTCACACAAGCATTTCAATCATCCTTAACCTCTAATAGGATCACCATGATCACCATATTCATCCTTGAACATTAATGACATGATCATAATGTCCCTTTTGAAATCAATGATAATCATATTTCTAACAATCTCCCCCTTTGTCATTGATGGCAAACTGAATGCTCTGATCTTCTACTATTTAGTTCCTTGTCTGGCATTGCTTGCATTGGCTTATGATAAGTGTGAACTAAATATGTTCTACCATAATTTATCCCCCTTAGGTAATTTCAAATTTTACTAATACTTAACTTGGACACTTTCTCTTCTTCTTGGACACTTGATTTCAGAGAGCATTTTGCTCTTTCTCGTACAAAGAGAATTTGCACCTTTTTATCCAAACTTTTACAATGAGCATTTACCCTTTTTCTCCCCCTTTGACATCAATGGAAAATTACTCTAGCTAACTATTTGTCCAAATATTTCTCCCCCTTTATCAGATAAAGGAGTTTGTGTAAGAATCTATAACTTTTAACTCATTAGTAATTTTTAGAAAGATACATACCTGAGTTGACTTTTTCTCTTCTTCTAGGGATTAATAAATCTTCCATGAGACTCCCCCTGGATTCATGCCCTATCACTAATGATTTAGTTATGTGGTGTAGGAGCCACTACTCCAAACTTCTATCTCAAATATTCAAATTATTCCTTAGGAAGAGGTTTGGTGAATATATTTACAATCTGGTCTTTAGTTGTCACATATTGCATTATGACCTCTTGATCTGCGACCATTTCTCTTAATAATTGACACTTGAATTATACATGATTGGTTTTGTAATACATCAATAGATTATTTGATATATTTATATCACTTATACTATCATAAAGAATAAAAATAGGTGACTTGTACTCAACCTTGATGTCCTTCAGTGTTTGCTTCATCCATAGGACTTGAGAACAACATGCCACTTATGTTACATACTCTACTTCTACTGTAGAAAGAGTAACTGAATCTTTATTTTTACTTATCCATGAAACAAGTCTATTTCCAAGGAAAAATTTACCACCACTAGTGCTTCTTTTATCATCCACACTTTCTATCCAATCAACATCTGTATATGTTGTCAAAGTGAAATCTTCACTTCTAGGGTACCATAGGCCATAGTCAATTATGCTCTTGATGTATCTAAATATTATTTTCACTACATTGACTTGTGAATCTTTGAGAGAAGCCTAAAATCTAGCAACCATGAACACTGATTACATGATATCTGATCTTGATGTATTTAGGTATAGAAAGCTACCTATAATTGATCTATGAATAGTCTGATTTACATCAAGTGACTCATCTTGTTTTCTCAATTTGCATCTAGTTATCATGGGAGTACTAAATGGTTTTTTATCTTCCATTATAAATTTCTTGAGCATCTCCTTTACATACTTGGTTTGGGATATGAATACCCCTTCATTAGTTTGTCTTATTTGAAGACCAAGGAAGAAAGAAAGTTCTCCTAGCATAGACATCTTAAATTCACTTTACATTTGTGTGGAAAATTCTTTGAACATTTTTTTATTGCTACCAACAAATATGATGTCATCTACATAAATAAAAATAATAAGCATATGCTCACCTTTTGATTTAAAGTATAGATTACTATCTGCACATCCTTTATTGAAACCTTGTTGTTTCAAGTATTGGTCCAATCTTGAATACCATGCTGTAGGTGCTTATTTTATACCATATAGTACTTTCTTCAGTTTTCACACATAATCCTCTTCATATGACAACTATAAGACTTCTAGTTATTCAATATGGACTTCCTCTTCTAGATTCCCATTCAAGAAAGCAAAATTTACATCCATTTGATAGACTTTGAACTTATTATAAATAGAGAATGATATAAACATTATTATAGCTTCCAATCCAGAAACTATATAAAATTTTTCCTCAAATTCTATTCCTTCTACATGTTCATATCCCTTGCACACCAATCTTGCTTTATTTATTATAAAAACTCCATCCTCATTGAACTTGTTTCTATAGACCCACTTTGTTCCTATAGACCCACTTTGTTCCTATCACATTCTTGTTTGAGGGTCTTATAACTAATTACCAAGTTTTATTCTTTTCTATTTTTATCAATTATTATTCCATGGATTTTAGCCAATTATCATCCTTGTTGACTTCAACATAGATCTCAATCTCAATTTTAAACATTAGAGCAAAACTTACTTTCTCTTTTTTCATTGTAGCTCTTATCCTTGTCCGAGCTCCATCATTATTTTTGCCAATTATCTTCTCTTTAGGATGATCTTTTTGAACAAATATTAGAGGTTATTTTAAAATCTTTTCCTCAACATCTTCACTATCTCTTTCTTATTCTAGATCTACCTCTTCATTACCAATTTCCTTATCAGGTTCAACATGTTTTATGCCTTCTTCAACCTTGACATTTATGCTCTCCAACATCTTGTGTAGTCTTTTATTGTAGCATACATGGGATTTGTTTTGAGTAGAATAACCAATAAATATTCCTTCATCACATCTTGAATCAAATATTCCCAGTTTATCTTTCTTTCTTTTGATGTAAAATTTACTTCCAAATACTTTGAAGTACTCAACAGAGGTAGGATTTCCATACCATAACTTATAGGGAGATTTGTCACTATTTATGTCAATTGAATTCTGTTCAAGATGTATATTATTGTTTGAAATACTTCTCACTAATATCCATTAGGTAGCTTGGCCTCCTTTAGAATTATTTTGGCCATTTCTTTGACTGTTCCATTCTTTCTCTCAATAACTCCATTTTGCTGTGGAGTCCTTGCTACAGAGTAGTGTCTTTTGATCCCATGCGTATCACAATACTTTATGAATTCATTTTATGTGAATTCTCCATCTTTGTTAGATCTTAAGCATTTTATTTTTCTTCCAATCTCATTTTCAACCATGGCTTTAAAGATTTTGAATATCTCAAAGGCTTGCAATTTATCATTCAAAAGATTACCCATGTCATTCTTGAATAGTCATCTAAAAATAACATGAAGTAATTCTCTCCCTTAGATATTCTTGTCTTGGTAGGACCAAAAAGATCAGTATGAACTAATTGTAGAGGATTTTTAGTTGAATACTCCTTTGTTTGAAATCTGACCCTTGTCTACTTGCCTAGTTGACATTCCTTGCAAGTAGTATATACAAGTTTGGTTATCTTGGGCATGTGTCTTACACACTTATTTGATCTCATTTTAACTATATTATAAAAGTTAACATGACCCATTCTCCTATACCTCAACCAAATCTCATTAATATTTCCCATCAAACAACTATTACCATTCACTTCAACAAGATTGTAGATATTGATCTTAGTCTTTTTCCCTTCTGTAACTATTTTTCTAGATCTCTTTAGCTTGTAGCCTTCTACATCAAATGTGACATTATATCCATTATCACACATTTGTCTAACACTTATAATATTATTTTTTAGTCCTTTAACATAAATGACATCATGTGTAGGTAGTTTACCATCTATATCAAAAGTTCCTTTACCTTTGATCTTTACTGTTGTGTTGTCTCCCAAGCTGACATATCATTCCTTACATTTAATCAATTAGGTGAACATGCTCTTGTCACTAGTCATATAATTTGATAAGCCACTATCTATCACCCATAAGTTTTGTTCCTTGACATGGAGTGTAGTCTAAGCAATCATGGATTGATTTTTAACTCTCCACACATCCCTAGGTTTCTTATCTAACTTGTTTTCAAAAATTTGTGAACCTTTTTTGACACTGGGAGGCATGCCCATCTTTACATTATGTAATTTTGATCTTACAAAGCTATTTTTACAGTGTTTATCTATGTGACCAAAGTTATTACAATTATAAGACATTACATTTGTATCTACCATGGGTACAAATGAATTTTTGCCTATGAAATTTATTATTCTTTTAGTTACAACTCTACAATTACTAGCCTTATGACTAAAATGATTACAATTATAACAATAACCATAAAATGATGAAGAATACCTAGTCATAGCATTTATTAGTGCAACATGAAGAATCTTTCTAAGATGTGGCTTCTTCAAGTTTCTAACCTTGGTGTATCCATCAATATATGCTATCTTTGTCTTGTTTTTCTCTTAAAACTTCATTTCATGTTCAAATTTATTCAGAACAACATTTATTATGTTTGTCTTTATATCCATGCAAGATTTATCTTTATTTTCTATTGATCCTTCTTCTACTTTGAATTTTTTATATAGGTTAGCATATGTACTAGTTGAGGAACTTTTTCCCTTCTCATAACCAAGACCTGATATCTTTTTTGAGGGATTTTAAGAGTTGATTAGTTCGTCAAGGATGTCTGATCCTTATGTTAACTTTAGAATTCTATTTAGTTAACCTTTGGATTTTTCAAGTTATTTTCTCAAAGCCACTATTTCTACCTCAAGCTTCACACATTCATCAGGTTTAGATTGTAGTTCCCTTTTGACTACATATTCTATTATTTTAGCCTCTTTAACTTGTGTTTTTAGGATAATTAACATTTGATCAAATTTATCAAAACTTTTATATATTTTATTAATTTCCTTTTGTCTAATTCTACCTTGAGTTCTCTTTTCTTATCTTATAAATCTCATCTAAATCACATATGAGCTCACATTCTAGATCACTTCTCCTTCTTTTCATCATTTGAGTCTTCAACTTCATCTTGATCTATATTTGTAGAAGTTATCCTACCATCATGAATAGGGATTCATTTCCATTAACCATAAAAGCATAGTCATGATCAACATTTAAACCATCACTATCTTCCATTGAGTCATTGTATTCTTTTGTGTATATACCTTTCTTGTTTTTCAAGAAGTTATTCTTCTTAGGATAGTAGGGTTTTACCTTTTTGATACTCTCTACTTTCTCTAAGTTATCCTTTTTATTATGAGAGCATTTAGTAGGAAAATGTATTACTTTACCATAGTTAAATCATTTGAAGGGTAACTCACCTCTGTACTTTATAGATCCTCTATTTAGTCTTCTGACAAAGTTATCTTCTTCTTTATCAGTCTCCTTAGATTTAGATGTTGATGTTTATTCCTTTACTTACTTGGCTACTTTGAATGCAACTTCTGTTTTGAAGGTGTTTGTCTCTCCCAATCTCATATCATATCTTGTGAAGGTTCCATGTAACTCATCAAGAGTGAGTTTATCTATATCTCTTACTTCCTCTATTGTAGAGAATCATATCTTGATGGAAAAGATCTTAAAACCTTTTTGACAATAATTGAATCTTTCATTTCTTCTCCAAGGCCTCTGATTATATTGAATATTTCATTTACCCTAAGGAGGTAGTTTACAATATTTTCCTCTTCACCCATCTTAAGACTCTCAAACTTTCCTTTGTAAGTTTTTAGCTTGGCCTGCTTTATCTTGTCATTTCATTCATAAATTATTTTTATTTTATTCTAGATTTGTTGAGCATTTTGACACTACATCACTTTGACAAACTCTAAGTTCGATAGTCCACAAAGAATAACATTATTTACATTAGCATTACTTTCATATGCCTTCTTAGCAACCTGATTATTAGAAGTTATATCAAGGGATATATATCCATTTATCATAGACATCCAAACATCAAAACCTAATGAAGATATATAATCTTTCATTCTTATACTCTAAAATACATAGTTAGATCCATCAAAGAGAGATACTTTGTTTGATGAAGATATTTATTGAATAGACATTATGTTCACTATTCCAATATCTACTTGAGATGATTAAGCTTCTCCTAAGAAACCCTAGGATTTGATACTAATTTTTTAAACACAACTAGATACTGAGAGGGCGTGAATAAGTATATCATTTAAAACTAGTCTTTCAATCCTTTTAAACTAAACTCAAATGCATATGAATATTAAAATATAAATTTAGAGATCATATATAAGCACAAATACACATGACACAATATTTATTCATGGAAAACCCAAAGGAAAAAACCATGGTCAGAATAGTTGTTAGAATATACGATTCTAATCCAACCTCATAGTTAAAGCCTCATTAGCAAACCTCACTAGTTACATTTAAGGATACCCATCCTAAGGAGATACCAATACCCTAGTTTTATATCACCAACCCTAATGAAGCACCCACTCCCTAATCTGAGCACCCACTTAGCTTATTTGATAGCACCACCGTATGGAACCTCTATGGAGTTACAACTCCAATTTACAAGCTAGATTCATACATGAATCTAGTTCTCTATTCTCTCTATTACAAGTTTAATATGTAACATGCTCATACTATGCACATTTTATTTGTTCCTTTCTTCCTCTCTGCTCATCTATATTCCTGTTTGGTCTTATGTCTAGATATTTCTTTATTCGACACACATTATTTCCTTCACCAACCACTTTGCTCTATAGTCAATTTGGCTTAATAGAAAATACAAGTATTCAATAGTTATTTTTATTTGTCCTAGATATTATATATATATATATATATATATATATATAAACAATTAATCTAGTGTTTGATTATTCTTTGTGGTCACACTTAGAATACAAACACATCACACTAATTTCAGAATCTAGTTCATTATGACTTGAACTATAAGCTCCCACATCTTAAATCTGTTGGTCTACTACTTACCATTGCAATAGATTCCATACATCACATCATAACTATAGCTCTCTATAACATATATTATACTTAATTTTTGATGCATAGGATCTTTAATGGAGATTTGATCGATCAATCTCATTGTTTATGTCAAGTTGTGGAGCTTATATACAACCTCCTGCATAGTCTTGTAACTAACCATTTGTCTATATATGAATTTAAATGTTAATCATTGATATTACCTTTGGTAGCACTATATAATGGTCTCTATTTAAATAACTTAACTTTAATATTTATTCATTCAATCTTTCTCTGATAGGCTTATGTGTGTTATTCAATCTCCAAAGATGCACAAAGTTTACCTTAGCTTGGCCATTAAACTTTAAGCACTTTATAGCATTTGAGTCTGCTTGTTCCATTGGATCTCTTTTAGATGATCATCCACACATCTCCATATCTTTTAATAAGCTTGATATTTATCTCTATCAAGCTTATGCTCATTGGTCCTCTATCTAATAGACTCATGTGTTTGTGACACTTAGCATTAACACGTTCACTTAGAAGGACCTTTGATACTTTGATTTCATTATACTCTATTATATCTCTATTATCTAATTAAGTGTAAACCATTTGATCTGTCAACTAGCTCGTACTTTACCTATGACAAGGTTTCACTCATTGGGTCTCTATCTGACAATTTCTATGAATGCAACACTTATCATGTGTATGATAAATTAGAGGACCTTTTGACAATTTGACTTTGTTTCATTTCATTAGATCATCTATGTATGATGAAGTGTGGGCCATTGATTAAACTTGAACATAATATATATTCAAAGACTTAAGAATTATTAAGTCCTTTGAACCTTACTTAAATTTAGTAATTCCTAGGTTGAGGGGCTCATTTTGTAATGACAACATGGACTTAAGTTGTAACTTAAGTTATCAGTTCTCAGCTATACCAAGTCAATATTAATTTATAGCTTTACTTGTTCATGCCACGGCATAAAACCTTAGGGTTTTTTTTGAGAAACCTTATTTAGTTTGAGAGATAAATAACTCAATTATTTTCTCATTATTTATCAATTGAACTTGTAAACTGTATATTCATGATGCTCATGAAAAAAACCATAATAAATCTACCATCTATTTCTTTTGCAAATGTCTATAGATGAGATTTGTAAAGCAAGAAAACTTTTTAAAACCTTTGTGCAGATTTTGTTTAAGTATGGAGATCATTTCAACATGCTTAGAAGCTTAACTTTGTACCTACATAACTCTTATTGTACTTAGTCACATGACCTATAAATTATCAAAAATGATCTTCTCACATAGAGAATTCCATCTATATATCCAATTACTCCTAAATCCTTCATATGTGAAAGATATGTATTCATAAAAATTCCCTTGAGATTCTTCTTGTAAACTATAAATTTGACTAAGTTTTGGAAAATATTGTCAAAATACGTTAGAGCCCTTATTTGTTCAACCATATCTTTTGTTGTGCTACGTCATGTGACTTGAGATTTAGCACAAATAAACTAGGCACAAGACTAAATAGACCCATGTGATGATTTTATCCTAACACTTCCATGTGTGTAAGAAATAAACTCATCAATATTATTACTTGGCTCTATTTATCTCTTTTACAAATTTGGCTAAGTATAAAAACTTAGTGAATTCTATCTTAGCATCCAACTTTGCATCCCCATAACTTCAATTGTGATTCATCACATGTATTTAAATTTGGCTCATAGAAAATAGGGACTAATATGATCAAAACCATGTGATAAAATCCCCCATACTCATTCACATGTAGAAATGGTGATGTTATCAAAGTTCCTTCTCATCTTTTCTACCATAGACCCAAAATGTCTAGATGTATGATATGAATAACCATATGAATTTCATTCATGCACATAAGCATTCTAATCATCCTTGACCTCTGATAGGATCACCATGATTACCATATTCATCCCTAAGAATTAATGACATACTCTTGACGTCCCTTTTGACATCAATGAAAATCATATTTCCAAAAAAAATTCCCTATTTTTTCTTAGTAAAACCTTTTTAGATTTTACAAAAAATAACTCAAAATTTTATGTGTAAATTTGGCCTACCTTTTATCAAAATTGAAGTCCTCCCTCTCACAAATTGATTTTATATCCCCTTAAATTCTTGACTCATTATTATTTCCAGCATTCATTAGGTTTAATAAATAAGGAAATAAGTGGTACTTTTCATACCTTGAGGGTTGTTTAGATTAGGAAAGACAGTCCTTTTTACTACCCCTATCAAATTCTTCTTTGTAAAGAATCTTTCCATAGTTTCTATGTAATCTCCAATGGTATATTATCATTCAAACCATTTAAGATCACTTTTTTCCCATTTGTTTCAAATTTAATCTCTATGGTTTGGTAATTCTATGTGTACTTCCCAAGTGATGGCAGCCTTTAGATGCCTAGAATAAGATTTGTTTCTCTAATACCAACCACATAAAAATTCTCTTCTATGGAGTGTGTCTCTAAAATGACGCTAATATTAGGAACTTTAGTGGTGCAATCGATGGTTAATCCATATACTATAGTCACATAGAAATCCTTAAATTTAATGGGTTGAATCCCGCATGCAAAAATCAAATTTTTATCAATTAAATTATGGGTAGTCCCACTATCAATGAGAATTTTAACATCCATACCTTTCAATTTTCCCTTTACACAAAAGGGGTAGTATCAAGGAATCCTTGATAATGAAGCAAAGGTGACACTCATGTACTCTCTTCCAAGGATCTCCAAATGATCTCCGTCATAGGTGGTTGCCCCTTCTTCCTCTTCTTCTTCATCTGAATGTACCTCAATGTAGTGCACTTGTCCCTTTCCACAATAATGATGACCTAGTGTCCAAGGGTCTCTACAATAAAAAAATATTCTTCCTTCTTAGCTCATTTCTTTTTTCATTACTCCGTCTTGGAAAATCTTTTTTCTGTCCTAAGCCTTGTTGGTTTGGCTTACCAAACTGCCCCAAACCTTGCTAGTTTGGCCTATCAAGTTGCCCCAAAGGATATAATTTTTGTGGCCCAAAAGTATTTCCCCTTGGATACCCCCATTTATTGTCTCTTGGATATCAAAAAGGTACAAAAAATTTAATTTTTTTTGAAATAAAGGGCAGAATTTTACCTTGGGGTGCTGAGGACTCAAGATCAAGGGCCTATTAAATGGATCCTTGAGGATAAAGTGGGTTAAAAGCCTTGACCAAACCATCCATGAATAAAACCACTAATATTATTTTTAAAACATCCATTATCATGACTAAAAGCCTCTAAAATTTATTTACATATTCCTCTACTATAAACTTTTGTTTCAATTGAGTAAATTCTCTTATGTGTAATTATAGATCAGCTCTACTGAACCTCTTAATGATACTTTTACTGAATGTCTCATAGGATTGAATAAGTTGATGTCCTTAAGTTATTAATCCATGATACCACCATTCATGGGTAGCCCATTATAAAATGTAAGTAGAAAATTGAATAGCCTCCTTTTACACCATGGACCTAAGTGAAAAGTTGGTGTCTACCTTTTAAATCTAGGCCCTAGTTAAACTCTTTAGAGAACCATCAAAATCAAAAAGTGAAATATTTCCTAATGCATGGTTAAGTCCTCCTTGGCTTCCCTTATGCCTTTGGCCAACCCTATTTCCACCAATTTGCCCATGCTCCCATGATGTGAAATCTAAAAAATCCATTTGATCCCTGAAAGGAGTTTGATAAGTCATGTACTCGTCATAGTCCTTCAATAAACTATCTCTCAATGTGGTTTACTCTTCCCTTTCTAGAATGAAAACTTCTTATTGTAAAAAATTAGGCTAGTTAGGCCTATGTGTAGCTTCTCTATAATGTCCCCAAAAAGGATGATTAGCTAAAAATTAGGAATAACTATAAACCCTACTTCAAAATAAAAATTTCTTTATTTAATTGTAGCAAACTGTAGCTACCAATAACCATTAAAAACACTTAAAAATTGATTTTAATTATGTCAAGCCCTAATCAATTAGTGGAATTTCAAAATATGCAAAATTGACCTTCAAAATCATATTTCCATCTTCAAAGCCTAGGCATTCTTGTATGTAAAATAAATTTGAAATTTGAAGATGCTTTTTGTACCCAAAAACCCTTATCAAACCATCAATAAATTGCATAAAAGAGACTTATAATAAGGAAAAAAAAACTATTAATTTTTAGAATATTTGGATGGATAAAAAATGCTAAAGCCCAAATCACCAAGCCGAGAAAATATGATAAAATTATAGAATTAAATTCAAGATGAATTACCCCAATGAAGAGGTCTAAACCCATCCCAAACAAAATGACCACTATGTAGAAATATGTAAATAAATTAATAATTATACCTAGGGTAAAAAATCCATAAAAGAGTGATATTTCACTCCTCCAACCAAGTCACCACTCTTCCAAAAGTAAGGCATCAACCTAAAAATGAAAAATGGTGTTTAAAACACTCTTGAAGTGATAACCCCCAAATGGAGTTACCCCAAAGAAGGAAGAGGGTTTTCATCCTCTAGCTTTGTTTGCTTGAAGGGTTTTATCTTCAAACAATTTGGCTTAGTGTTTGCATGCCAATAGACCAAATTTCAATATTCAAACATGACATGCCCTCACCAAATGATTCCTCTTGACTTTTATAGTCCTCCAAGTGTAGCACCCAAAAAGAGGAAGGGAGGGTAATATAAAAATTGATTTAAAAGATCTTTTTTTATGAGATTTTATTAAAATCACTTAAGTCCTTAAGACCCTTAAATTTCCTTCTTTAAGTGAACTAAGAAACATAAGTTCTTTTAAAAAAGGTACTTTTACACATATTAAATTAAAACATTTTAATACTCACTTCCCTTTATGCTTGTCCCTTAGCCCCCATGAAGGGTTTTAAGGCTAAGGGTATTCCACAATATCCCTATAAAAAGAGGGACATGACATCCTCCATTCCATTTAGGTGGTTGATCCATGAAGTTATGACTTCTAGAAGCACTACCATCCCTATTAGATGGTTTGTCAACCCTCATTTCCTTCATAGTGTAGACAATTTCTTATTAAGGTATTATATAAACATCACTAATGTATAACATAATTATTATTTGGTAATAAATGATATGTTAATAACTTGTGGTTAGATTTATTAGTTAATAGAATATATTGTTAATAACAATATATTCATATTTAGTTGGATTTGTTAGTTTACGTTATATAGGGAGATTTACAAATATTATGGTGGAGATTTGATCCCCCCAAATATAAGAATGATTTTCCTATATATTTGTACTCCCATATGGAATTATAAGTAGAAGAAATATGCAATAGAATATATAATATTATTGTGTTTTAATTTGTCCCTATGTTAAGCTTCATACTTTTTCATCTTGTTCTTTATGGAGAATTGAACCAACTCTATCATCTGGTGTCAGAGAAGTCTAAGTCTTTCCATATGATGGATGAATAAATTTATTTATAGGGGTAGCTTATTGTTGTCCTTATTGCCTTGATGCATTAGAGTTTGTAACAATTTATGTGAATACATATTATTTTTTGAGATTAGTTTTTCATATTTTTTTTAGTATAGCTTGAGGCATTTCATACCCATTGATCAACATCATGGCTCTCCTAGATGGTCATCGCTCAGTATTAGGCTCATAACTCTTTATATATCACAATATCCATGTGGATGCTATGTATAATTCAGTTTCCACATGGATTTAGCTTTTGATTCTATCCAAAAATTTCTATTCAACTTAGCCTACCAGCTAAATTGACATGTAAATCATTTGAAAACAACTATCATTGATATTTCACCTTGATATTTAGATCATATCTATGTTAAATTTAGAATCAAAACTATTGGTATCTTTAACCTATTCAATGCCATCTCTGTAGCACCAATGCCTTCTATTTTGTCCTTTCTTGTGATTTGATCCTTGTTCACTACTACATATCTATTTTAATGGAATGTGATTTGTTCACCGACCATGGTATCCTATCCACACATTCTCCTACATCATCATATGCATGTTTAGTTAGTTCTGCATTGATCCATACCATGTCTCATACTTTTCAACTTGGCATTATACATCAAGACATGAATAAATTTAATGTTAATCTCTTTAATAGGTTGGTCAAAGTTTTAAAAAGTCTATATCTTTAAGTATTTTGTAAATTTTATTGAAAGTGTCTTAAGTTTAGATTATGTCAATGTATAATTTTATATTTGATTTAGGTCATATATGCCATTAGAATTTATTAATTTATTGGTTTGTTAAAGTCAAAGATCTAGTTGTATTTTAAAATCCAAATAGAGTCTTTTAGGTTATTGATCAATTATTTAGTGAATATAAGGGCTTTATTGTTTAAGTTTTTATAATATTTGGTTTCATAAAAATATTATTATGAGTTTTGTATATAAAATATGTCAAGCATATTGACAATGTCTAGAGTCATTTTGATATTGAGACCAAGTCAAAATTCATAAAAATGTCAAAAGAGTATTTTTTAAAGTGTTGTGTTTGTCAAAGAGTCAAATAAAAGGATCCATTTTTGGGTGACCCCAATGTCATATGTAAATTTAGTATTTCACATTGAGGGGGGAATTTATCCTTAAAAAATTCATGCAAATGAGCTCCATCTAGATATCAATTGAGTAAGCAACGGATATACTAAAGGATGGAGGAAATGAAGGATGGAGGTTCTAGAGCCTCTTGTCAGTCACAAAAGATAGGGCCCATATGTTTTGGTGACATTTTATGTGGTGTGTAATTTTTAGCATGGTGTTTTTTTTCTTTTTTTAGTGTGGTGGGATCTGTGCCAACTTGAATAATGCCAAAGATAGTTCTTCAATGGCAATGGAAATTGTTTATGTTGCTTTTGTTTGAGTGGTAATACAAAATAATAGAGGCAACATCAGATGATAATGAGGATTTATTCTTCATGATATATATTTTTTGAGTTGTGTGTGTTTTCATTCTCCTAATTATTTGAAACAACTCTAATATTTGGAGAAAAAGGAGAGTGTAGATATAATAAAATGTAGCAAACAATTGTATAAGAGGGAAGCTAAATATATAAATACTTTGATTGTATAGATCCTCTAACTACCTTACTTCTTTATGGAGATGATCAACCAGTGACACATCTACTATAGTGTTATGGAGTAAATGCAGGATGCATTCTTTTGTATAGTAGTGATCATGTGCAACAAGATCCAAATAGTAAGATTTAGACAGTAGTATGCAAATATACAAATATGCATTGGCATGCAATTTTATTTAGGCTAGTTCTTGAAGATGTATATTATCCCCATGCTCACATTAAGGGGGTGTAGATATGATTAATAATATTCACAAGGGGTGAATGTTGAGGAACAATGTAAAAATTATTAATGTATAACATAATTATTGTTTGGTAAATAATATTATGTTAATAGCTTATGGTTAGATTTATTAGTTAATAGAATATATTGTTAATAACAATATATTCATATTTAGTTGGGTTTTCTAGTTTAAGTTATATAGGGAGATTTACGAAGATTGTGGTGGAGATTTTATCTTCCCAAATATAGGAATGATTTTCCTATATATTTATACTTCTATATGGAATTATAATCATTAGAAATATGCAATATAATTCATAATATTATTTTGTTTTAATTTGTCTGTGTTCAACTCCGTACTTTTTCATCTTATTCTTTATGTAAAATTGAACCAACTCTATCATCTGGTATTAGAGTAGTCTAAGTCTTTCCCTATGGTGGATGAATAAATTTGTTTATATGAGTAGCTTGTTGTTTCCCTTGTTTCCCCAATGCATTAGAGTTTTTAATAATTTATGAGAGCGCATATTAATTTTGTATATTAGTTTTTTAGATTTTTTTAGTATAGTTTGAGGTATTTTATAGCCATTGATCAACATCATGGCTCTCTTAGATGGTTGTCACTCAACATTAGGCTCACAACTCTTTATACAATGTAGTCTCAATGTAGATGCCTCATATCGTGTAGTTTTCATGCACATTTAGCTTTTGATTCTATCAAAATTTATCCATTTAACTCAACCTACTAACTAAATTGACATACAACTCATTTAAAATAGATATCATTGATATTTCACCTTGGTATTTGGATCAGATCTATGTTAAATTTAGCACCAAAACTATTGGTATCTTAAACCTACTCGATACCAACTCTTTGGCACCAATGTGTTCTATTTTTCCCTTGTCTTACAATTTGATCCTCGTTTGCTACTATAGATCTATTTCAATTGATTGTGATTTATTCACTGACCATGATATCCTATTCATGCATTCACCTACATCATTTTATGCATGTTTAGTTAGCTCTGCATTGATCCATACCATGTCTCTTTCTCTTCAACTTGACACTATACCTCAAGACCTAAACATATTCAATGTTAAGCGCTTTCATAGGTCTGTCAAAGTTTTAAATGTCTATATCTTTAATTATTTTGTACAATTTTTTGAAAGTGTCTGAAATTTAAATTATGTCAATGTATAATGTTATATTTGATTCGAGTCATATATGTCATTTGAATTTATTAATTTAGTGGTTTATTATAGTTAAAGATCTAGTTGTATTTTAAAATCTAAATAGATTCTTTTAGGTTATTGATCAATTATTTGGTGAATATAAGGGCTTTAGTGTTTAAGTCTTTATAATAGTTGGTTTTGTAAAAATATTTTTATGAGTTTTGTATATAAAATATGTCAAGCATATTGATTATGTCTAGAGTCATTTTGATATTCAGACCAAGTAAAAAGTCTTAAAAATGTCAAAAGAGTCATTTTTAAATTGTGTTGTATTTATTAAAGAGTCAAATAAAAAGATGCAGTTTTAGGAAACCCTAACGTCGTAGTAAACATAGTGTTTCACTTTAAGGGGGGGGTGTTTCCTTATAAAATTCATGCAAATGAGCTCCATTGAGATATCGACTGAGTAAGAAAGGAACATACTAGAGGATGGAGGAAATGAAGGCTGAAGGTTTTAGATCCTCTCATCAATCACCAATGATGAGGCTTAGATGTTTTGGTGATATTTTATGTGGTGTGTTATTTTCATTATGATGTGTTTTTCTATTTTTTAGTGTGGTGGGCTCTATGCTAAATTGACTAATGCCAAAGATAGTTATTTAGTGGTAGTGGAAACTGTTTATGTTATTTTTGTTTGAGTGGTAACAAATAATAACAGAGGATGCATCAGATGACAATGAGGATTTATATGTCATGATATTTATTTTTTTAATTTGTGTGTTTTCATTCCCATACTTTTTTGAAACACCTCTAATATTTGGATAAAAAGGAGAGTGTAGATATAATAGAATGTGGTAAATAGTTGTATAGGAGGGTAGCTAATTGTAGACATCCTCTGACTGTAGAGATATTTTGACTGCCTTACTTCTTTATGGAGATGATCAACCAATGACACATTTATTATGGTCACATGGAGTAAATGTGGGATGCATTCCTTCACATAGTAGTTGTAATATGTAGCAAGATCCAGATAGAAAGATTTAAATAGTAGTATGTAAACCTAAAAGTATGAATTGGCATATAATTTTATTCAGTCCAATTCTTGAAGATGTATATTTTCTCCATGCTCACATTAAGGGGGTGTAGATATGATTAATAATGTTCAAAATGGGGTGACTTTTGAGGTATCATTTTAACATTATTAATGTATAACATAATTGTTTTTTGGTAAACAATAAAGCGTTAATAGCTTGTGGTTAGATTTACTAGTTAATAGAATATATTGTTAATAACAATATATTCAAATTTAGTTGGGTTTGTTAGTTTAAGTTAATTATGGTGGAGATTTGATCTCCCCAACTATAGTAATGATTTTCCTAAATATTTGTACTCCTGTATGGAATTATAAGCAGAAGAAATATGTAATAGAATACATAATATTATTGTGTTTTAATTTATCTCTGTGTTCAGCTTCATACTTTTCCATCTTGTTCTTTATGTAGAACTGAACTAGCACTATCATATGGTATCAAAGCAGTCTAAGTATTTCCCTATGATGGATGAATAAATTTGTTTATAGGGGTAGATTGTTTTGTCCTTATTTCCTCGATGCATTAGAGTTTATAACAATTTATGTGAGTGCATATTATTTTTTGAGATTAGTTTTTTAATTTTTTTAAGTATACCTTGAGGTATTTCATACTCATCGATCAACATCATGGTTCTCTTAGATGGTTTTCATTCAACGTTAGGCTCATAACTCCTCATACAACATAGTATCGATGTGGATGTTTCATATAATGTAGTTTCCATGCAGATTTAGCTTTTATTTCTATCAAAATTTATCCATTCAACTCAACTTACTGACTAAATCAACATGTAACTTATTTGAAAATAACTATCATTGATATTTCACCATGGCATTCAGATTGGATCTATGTGAATTTAGCATCAAAAATGTTGGTATCCTTAATTTGCTCAATGCCAACTCTTTAGCATCAATGTCTTCTATTTCACCCTTGTCTTATGATTTGATCCTTGTTTATTGCTACAAATTTGTGTCCATTGAATTTGATTTGTTCACCAATTGTAGTACCCTATCGACGCATTTTCTTACATCATCATGTGCATGTCTAGTTAGTTATTCATTGATCTGTACCATGTCTTTGCTCTTCAACTCAGCATTATACCTCAAGAATTGAAGAAATTCAATGCTAAGCTCTTTAATAGGTTGGTCAAAGTTTTAAAAGTATATATCTTTAAGTTTTGTAAAGTTTTTTGAAAGTGTATTAATTTTAAATTATGTCAATGTATAATGATATATTTTATTCAGGTCACATAAGTCATTAGAATTTATTAATTTAGTGGTTTGTTATAGTCAAAGATCTAGTTGTATTTTAAAATCCAAATAGAGTCTTTTAGGTTATTGATAAATTATTTGGTGAATATAAGGGGTTTAATGTTTAATTTTTTATAATAGTTGGTTTTATAAAAATATTATTATGAGTTTTGTGTATAAATTATTTCAATCATATTGATGATGTCTATAGTCATTTTGATATTGATACTAAGTCAAAAGTCTTTAAAATGTCTAAAAGAGTCAATTTTAAGTGTATTGCATTTGTCAAAGAGTCAAATAAAAGGATGCATTTTGGAGAACCCTAACGTCCTAGGTAAATGTAGCGTTTCATATTGAGGGGGGATTTATCCTCATAAAATTCATACAAATGAGCTCCATCAAGATATTGGCTAACCAAATAGTTGACATACTAGAAGATCTAAGAAATGAAGGTTGGAGGTTCCAAAGCCTCTCATCAGTCACCAACAATAGGGCCTAATTGTTTTGGTGACATTTTATGTGGTGTGTTATTTTCATCATGGTGTTTTTTCTCTTTTTTTGGTATGGTGGGCTTTGTACCAAAACAACTAGTGCCAAGGACAATTCTTCAGTGTTAGTGGAAACTTTTTATGTTGTTTTTGTTTGAGTGGTAAAAAACAATAACAGATGCTGCATTAGATGACAATAAATATTTATTCCTCATGATATTTATTTTTCTAAGTTGTGTGTATTTTCATTCTCATACTTTTTTTAAAAACCTCTGATATTTGGAGAAAAGGGAGAGTGTAGATATAATAGAATGTGTCAAACAATTGTATAAGAGGGCAACTAACTGCAAAAATCATTTGACTATAAAGATCCTCTAACTACTGTATTTTTTTATGGATATGATCATCTAGTGACACATCTATTGTGGTTACATGGATTAAATATATAATGTATTTTTTCACATAATATTGGTCATGTGCAGCAAGATCTAGACAACAAGATTTAGATGGTATTATGTAGACCTAAAATTATGCATTGGCATATAAATCTATTCGAGTTAATTCTTGAAGATGTATACTCTTCCCATGCTCACATTAATACGGTGTAGATATGATTAATAATGTTCACAAGGGGATGAATGTTGAGGTATTGTGTAAACATGATTAATGTATAACATAATTATTATTTGGTAAACAATAATATGTTAATAGCTTATGGTTAGATTTATTAGTTAATAGAATATATTGTTAATAATAATATATTCATATTTAGTTGGGTTTTTTAGTTAAGTTATATATGGATATTTATGGAGATTTTGGTGGAGATTTGATATCCCTAAATATAGGAATGATATTAATATATATTTGTACTCCCATATGGAATTGTAAGTAGAAGAAATATGCAATAAAACACATAATATTATTGTGTTTTAATTTGTTTTTATGTTTAGATCCATACTTTTCTTTCTTGTTCTTTATGCAACATTGAACTAGCTTTATGAATTTTTCCATCATAGTTATCATTTATTCTTAAGCATGTGTATACCTATCAAACCTTTGTTCTTATCTATTTTTAGCCTCCTCCCTTGTCTGTTCCAAGTGAAACATTTTTTCTTGTTTATTTTCTTCAACGTTTTTCTTGCTTCTTAAGTACTACCTTAGTTTTTTGTCACCATCTTGCAATAATAACTTTGGAAACCCATAGCTAGCCAAGATATGGATCTGATACCACTGCAATATTCCTAAATTGGACAATTGTTTGAAAACTAATTTCTAATGTCAAACCCTAGCAAAATAAGGAATTTTGATTTTTAGAACAACAAACCTTAGATTATTTAATATGCTAAAAAATAACATAAAATATGCTAATACCAGTGCATTACTTAGGCAACCCAAACTTGCCAAAATAACCCTTCAAAGGGTGAAGTGGAGCTTTAAACCCTAGGTATCCTCCTTTAGAAAATTATCATATTTATTCCCTAGTATTATGACAAATTATAGAATGTTTTACTTTCTCCAAATTGGTATAAAATGTTATTCAAATATTCTCAAAATATTATAGAAAAATACAACCAATGTTGGGGTTCAAATGACCTACAATATATAAAAAATTAGAAATTAATTCAAAAATATTATTATAAAATTAAGAATCATGTTTGGGTATGAGAAAACCCTCAAACCTTACCAAAAAAACTCCAAGCCAAATTACCCAATGCTAAAAAATTATATAAAATATTGAAGAATATTCTAGGGAAATAAATGACCCTCAAAACATGTCAAAACCCTTCCAAATAAAATCATCCAAGCGTAAAAATAATAAAATAAAATTTGAATATTATTTAGGGCATAAAATCACCCTAAAGTATGTCTGAATCAATCTCCAACCAAGTCACTAACCTTCACAAGTAGTTCACTCCACTTGGAAACCCCTATTTTTATCTTCTAAAATTTGAAGAATAATGGTTGCTTCTAGATGAAGTTGACCCACAAAAGGAGGGTTTGCATCCTAAATCTCTTGATTTATGTTTTTAATTTTTAAATCAATGGCTAAACTATTTTCATGCTCATAATTCATGAGATATTCAAATCAAAAGGACTCCATCTAAATCTATCTGAAGTCATCAACATGCATAATGAGTATCACAATGTCATAATTACTGCTTTTGATATACATATTTAGATCAGATGGATTCCATCTGAATCCAAAATATCATATATGCCAATCAATTTTTATGTACCAAGCTCAAGGAGCCTATTTAAGCCCATAAAGATACTTAACCAATTTGCAAACAAAATGATCATGACCAGGTTCTTGAAAGCCTTCAAGCTACACCATGTATACTTTTTCATCGAAATAACCATAAAAAAATAATTTTTGACATTCATTTGAAATAATTTCTAAGGAAACTGAGATGTGATATAAATAAGTAACTAAAATGAGCCCATTTTTGCATTACGAGCAAAAGTTTCCTCATAATCTATTTGCTCCAATTATGAAAATCCTTTCACAATAAGATAGAATTTATAATTTTACTATAATCTCCCCTAAATTAAGATAATTATTATAAAAGAGGTTTTCCCAACAAAACCCGTAATCAACTCCAATCACATTGAATTATGAAAACTAAAATCAGTAAACCCTAACTGAAATGTTAATGGTCAAAACACCACATTTATAACAAACCCCATGTGCCAATGTTGAAAAATTATTTATAAAGTATATGAATCATATAAACTATAAATTTTTCACCTTAAATCCATAAATATGTCATGCATAAACCCTCAATTTGATTCTTTGATAAATACCTTTGTATGTGTGAGGAAGGGTGCATGTACCTTGGAAAATACCTTTGCCAAAAATCGGATTTTCCTCCTAAAAGTTTAACTGAATTTTATTTTCAAGATCAACCATCAACCCTTCAAAAAAATCACTAAAAATATGATAAAATATATAAATATTTCAGATTGAAATATTTCTAAGTTTAGCCCACTCAAAGCCTCCAAAAAGCATTCAAAACAATTTGCCCATGTGCAAAAATATACTATGTTAAATAAATTAGATTTCTCCTTTGAATTGTCTCACAAAATATTTTAAGGGACATTTAAAGTTATGATAAAAATACTAAAATACTCATAATATTAGTTTTGTACCTTTTAGGGTCTAATAACACCTTAGAAAACTTAGAAAATGCTCCTCAAGTGAATCACCCCACTCACATAATAATAGCATAATTTTTAGGATGAAACACTTGTATTTTTTCTTCAAAATTCCTTCTAAAACCCTATGATAATTTTCCACAAAGTCAAAAAATAGATAACCACAAGTACCTTTTTTAATGGAGTCTAAAAACCCTTTGATGTGATCACTTCTTCTTCCCAACTGATTCATCCTTCTCATAAAAATAGGGAATAAATTCTAGAATATTCAACTCACCCAAAATCCTTCTGAATAGCCTCCCAATGTCTCATAGGGAAGGTCACCCAAGCAAAAATGGTAGTATAAAATATTAGTAATATTTTATACATTTATATCATTCCAAATCCTTCTCAAACCCTTAAAATCTACTCTCCAAACCAATCACCCTATTTAGAAAATACCATGAAAACACAAACAAATCCCTTTGGCCTCCAAAGACCCCTCCATGTTGTTCACCGATATCCCTAGGCAAGTCACCACCCCTTGGGGAGGTATCTGCAACATGAAAAATCTCCTAAGATTATTCACTCCTCTTCAAAATTGTGAAATTAAAAAAAAAACCTATTTTTGATAGAAGTAACAATATTTTCTTAGTGAAGTGGTGTCTAAAAACACCTTTGAATGATCTACTTGCATGAAAACATGCAATTTGAAGCTCACTTAAAACCCTTGAGTAGGGTTTCCCAAGTAGAAGGAATGGAGGTTTTCATCCCCAAATCTATGACACTTCTTGAAGGTTTTCATCCTCAAGAGGTCGAAACCAAACTTCACATACTTGATTTAATTTCCCCCAATCAATATTCAACATAACATTTTCGAAATATCCTCTCTTCCTTTTTATAATCTTCCTATAATTATGGTTCCCAAAATAGAGAGGAAGGGTTACTTTTCTTTTTAATAAAAATATATACAAAAAGATTCCTTATAAATGTACTTTTAAAATGGCCATTAAAAGGCCCCAAATTTGGATAATAAATTATTTTATCAAAATAACCTTGACACTTACTAATGTTACCCCTTTTTGACTTTAAATCCTTAGCCCTAGGGAACACTCAAGCTAAGGGTCTCATCCAAGGACCAACTTAAAAATGGGAACATTACAATCCTCCCTACCTAAAATTGATTGTCCTCAAGCAATTATAGAAGTCAATTTCCCATTGTAAAGAATTTCTAATTTGTATTCCTTTTTTGTAAAACACATACCTTGTGGGATGCCCCCATATATTTGACAGGTTAAATTCATCTTCCAATAAATTTTCATAACCCCCAAAGACATGCCATGCTTGATTGCTATGGTTGTAATATCCCAAAGTGTATGATGTGCCTCCAAAGACAATGTTCACCAATATGAAACTAATCATAAAAAATTCTTTGTACCACTTACCTTAAAATATTAGAGTTCTTATGCATAAATTTTCATGCATGAGTCTTCTAGAACTCCCCTCATGCATATGAAAAGATGTAGCCTTGATCAAGGAAAAATCTATGCCACTCCTCAATATGAAATTGTACCTTCTTAATTACATTATACCAAAAGTATGCTTTCCCATATGCATTGATAGATTGTACCCTTGGTTGTATTTTACCAAAAAATTCATATTTTTTCCCATTTATATGGTACTGTAGTTGATCATTAAAAAAAATTCATCATGTGGTCATTTTTTGAATGTATCTTGGAAATAATTTTCCCCAAAGTGGGTTGTAATATGGCCATAAATTTCCAATTTTTCCCTTTCATATGTGGCTAAACTTGCCCTTCAAACATAGAAAATAAGAAACAAAGAATTTCATACTTCTTACCACCTTTTTTTATTATTTATATTATTTGTCATGTGGGTAAAAAATAGGTTTTGATGCTTCCAACGTCTCATAGGTGAGTCCCTCCATGTTCATCCTGCTTTTGCAAGGAAGAGGGTTTTACTTTTGTACCCTTGGGATACTTTGTATAGCCAATAAATACCATTTTTCTTATAATATTTATTGGATTCCCTCTTCTTCTCCATGCCTCACTATTTCCCTTTGTGAAAGAGGGAATATGGTGCTTCCCTAAGCATGATTTGGGTTTCCATTGACACTCCATTTCTTTCCCATATCTTTCAAATAAGTTATGAAAGTAATGACAATTTGTAATGCTTACCAATTGTTTGAGAGAAGGCTCAAAATTTTGATGAAGGTTTTACATTTTATGCCTAGGGGTAAGCTTCTCTTTCACTCTCTTCATGATCATGATACATCCTTACATCAATTTAATGGCCTTGGATGTGGGGTCATTTCCATCACTTGGACTAGGAAAAACAACCTCTTTACCTACTATTTTAAATTTGAGCTCCATAGTTTGGTAATTTTGTGTATATTCACTAAGTGAATGCAACCACTGAATACCAAGGACCATATTGGTCTCCTCTATTCCCACCACATAAAAATCATCCTCAACCACATATTTTTACAAACTAAGTTTAATTTTTGGAATCTTGGTTGTATAAGGGATGGTGAATCCATCCACTATTGTAACTTTGAAACCCTTGAAATTTACTAATTGTAATCCACAAGATGTTACCAATCCCCTATCAATGAAATTATGAGTTACCCCACTATCAATAAGTATAGTAATAGGTGTACCTTTAAATGAGACCTTAACTCTGAAGGGGTGGTATCTAGGAACCCTAGAAAGTGATGCTAAAGTGCCACTCAATTCCTCCCTCCTTCTATTTCCAAAGTATGCTGCTCATAGTTGGCTATCCCAACTTCTTCATCCTTATTTTCCTCATAGAAAAGAACCTCTATGTAGTGAACATATCCCTTGCCTTGACATTTGTGGTCTTTTTCCCAAGGGTCCTTATATGCGAAGCAAAGACCTTTCCTCCTTAGTTCATTCCTTAAATCAAAGCTTTGTTGTCCCAAACTTGGTTGAATTGGTTCAGTCAAAGGGACCCACATGATTGGCCTTAGGTGGCCCTAAAAAACTACTCTTGGGCTGTCCCAAATTACCACCTCTCTAATACCTAGTAGTGGGAAAAAAGTACCCTTTGGTTGTCCCAAAGGCAAAAATCTACCCCTTAGAGTAGAAGACTCCAAATCATAGGCCTTCTGAATGACCTCCCTCAATGTAGGTAGATCAAAATCCTTGACCAATCCTCTTAGGGAGTCAATCAAGCCTTATATGAATAGGACCACCAATTTCCTATTTGAAATATTAGTTACCATGATTGAAAGTCATTGAAAATTTATGACATAATCATCCACTAAAGTCCTCTACCTTAATTGAGCTAAATCATGAAAGTGAAGCTCAGGATCTACTCTATCAAATATCTCAATCAATCACCTACTGAACTCCTCATAGGATTTTGTGTTGATGTCCCTATGTGATCAAACCATGATACCACCAATTATGGGATGCTCCATCTAAATGTAAAGTGGTGACCTAGATGGCCTTTCCCTCTACCATCGACTGAAGTGAAAATAAGGTATATACCTTCTGAATCCAAGTCTTATCCAAACTCTTCTATGACCCATAAAAAGTAGAAATAGATAACATACCCAATGCATGTTGAAGATCTCCTTAGCTTCCTCTCTACCTCTAACCAATCTTGGATCCAACCTATCCCCATTTCCAAGTTGGAAACTCAGAAAATATCATATCCCCTCTAACTATCTCATACAAGGTAACATACTCATCCATATCTTTCTATAACTCTTTGCAAGGGTTGAATAAAACCTCCCTCACTGATGCGAGCTCCTTTCTCTAAAAAAATGTAGGCTATGTGAGCCTATGTGTGGATGCCCTATTCCCTAAAGGGGATGCATGTGAACCTAGCTTGTTTCCTAAGGCACTGATATCTCCATTGAGTGGCTTCAAGCCACCCATCTCACTAAGGGAACAAAGAAACCCCTCATCATAACTATCATCTTCTCTTGAGTTTGAGAATAATTCTCAAATATCTATTCAGCCATCCTATCTCTCCTCTCACCCATTTTCTCTTCATGCTCCATGTCACTCATATCTTGATCTTTCTTGGGTGAACCAATTGGTGGAAGCTCTGTTTCCCTCATACTAGTCCTCAAATAATGTTTAACCTCTTTATTGCCACTCATGTAACACAACCTCACCCCATATAATATCCAAGATATGGATCTGATACCATTATAATGTCCTATAATTGAGAAAATGATGATAAAATATGGTTTCCTAATAAAACATCTAATCAACTCCAAACACACTAAATTCTTAAAATTAAAATTAGTAAACCCTAGCTAACATATAGATGCTCAAAACACCACATGTATAATAAACCCTAGGTGCCAATGTTACACAATTAATTCTAAAGTATATGAAACATATAACCACTAAATTATTTTAATTTTAATTTACAAATATGTCATGCATAAACCCTCAATTTACTACTATGATAAATACCTTTGTATGTGTGAGGAAGGGTGCATGTACCTTGAAAAATACCTTTGCCAAGAATCTAATTTTCCTCCTAAAATTTCATCTAAGTTTTCTTTGCAAGATCATCTCTCAAACCATTGTAAAAACTCACCAAAAATATGATAAAATATATAAATCTTTCATATTGAAATGTTTCTAATTTTATCCCTCTCAAAGCCACCAAAAACCCTTTAAAACAATTCACCCATGTGCAGAAAAGTACTGTGTTAAATAAATCATATTTCTCCTTTAAATTCACTCATAAAATATTTCAAGGGACCTTGAAAATTATGATAAAAATACTCAAATAATTATAATATTATTTTTGTACCATTTAGGGCCTTATATTAGTTTAGAAAACTCAAAAAATTCTCCTCATGTGAAATGCCCCAATCATAAAAATAATAGCAGAATTTTTAGGATGGAACCCTAGTATTTTTGTTTCCAAATTCCCTCCAAAACCTTATGATAATTTTCCACAAATATTAGAAAATATAGAACCACAAGTACCTTTCTAAATGGAGTCTAAAAACCCTTCGATGTGATCACTTCTTCTTAACTAATTCACCCTAATCATACAAATAGGGAATAATTTCCAAAATATTCATCTCACCCAAAATCCTTCTAAATAGCCTTCCAATGTCTCATAGGGCAAGCCTCCCAAGAAAAAATTGTAGTATAAAATATTAATAATATTTTATACACTACTATCACTCTAAATCCTTCTCAAACCCTCAAAATCCACTCTCCAAACCAATCACCCTATTTGGAAAATACCATGAAAACATGAACAACTCCCTTTGGCCTCCAAAGACCCCTCTAAGTTGTTCACCTAGCTTCCTAGAAATTTTTCCATCCCTTGGGGAGGTACTCCACAACATGAACAATCTCCCAAGATGATTCACTCCTCTTCAAGCCTGTGAAATCAACAAAAAACTATTTTTGATAGAATCAAAAATATTTTCTTAGTGAGGTGGTGTCTAAAAACATCATTGAATGATCCACTTGCATGAAAACATGAAATCTAAAGTTCACTTACAACCCTTGAGTAGAGTTTCCCAAGTAGAAGGAATGGATGTTTTCATCCCCAAACCAATGACACTTCTTGAAGGTTATTCTCCTCAAGATGTGAAAACCAAGATTAACATACTTTATTCAATTTCCTAAAATTAATATTCAAAATAACATTTTTGAAATAGCCTCTCTTCTTTTTTATAGTCTTCCCCCAATTATGGTGCCTAAAATAGAGAGGAAGGGTTACTTTTCTTTTTAATAAAAATATATACAAAAAGATTCCTTATAAAAATACTTTTAGAATGGACCTTAAAAAGGCCCCAAATTTGGATAATAAAGTAATTTATCAAAATAAACTTTAATCTTACTAATATTCCCCCTTTTTGACTTTAAATCCATAGCCCTAGGGAATTCTCGAGCTAAGGGTCTCATCCAAGGACTAGCTCAAAAAGGGGAACATTATGTCCAAAGTACCAAGAGACTTGCATTTAACTTTGTACACCCATTTATAGCTAATGGGTTAATTACCTAGATGTAAATCCACCAATGTCTAGGTATTGTTTCTCATCAAGGCATCATATTTTGATTGCATCAATATTTTCCACTTAAGTTTTGCTTGTGCATCAGAATATCACTAGGGCTCTAAAATAGTGAAAAGGTTAGAAGGAAGAGAAAGATGCATATATTCTTCATCATTAGCTGAATCCACAACTAAATTTCTTGTATATTGAGACCATGTATGATATTGAGGAATATCACCCTTTCATACATCTTGTAGAGTGGCATAATACCACTTGGGTCTCTTCTATACCAATGATTCTTATTCATGTTGAACAATACATGGAGAAGTGTTTGACTCAAGTTGACAACACTAATAGACTAATGGAGTGTTATCTATAGATTTTAACACTTAAGACTGTGATGGTGTTTCAAAAACATGGGGTTCCTCATCTTTTAGAGGAAGTACAAAACTAGAAACCTTTGGATTATCAGAGATAGCTTGTTAATTAAAAACAAAAAATCATTATGTTTATTTTAAATCAACATCCCAACTAATAGTTATCTTGTTAGTAGACACATATATTAGTCTATATGCTTTGGATTGAGTACTATAATTAGTAAATAAATATTGAGAACATTTAGAATCTAGTTTACTTCTCTGTTTCTTAAGAATGGGAGCATATACAATATAATTAAAAACATGAAAATGTGCTACCTCTGGTTTCATGCTAGATTAGGCTTCTTCCAAATTGATGTTCTCTAAAGCCTTATAGGGACTTATATTCATTATGTAGACTCGTATTTACTAATTTTCCCTCGTATTTTTATGGTACACCTCTGTTGTGTATCATAGATCAAGCCATCTCCATGATTGTGCGATTTCATATTTCAACCACTCCATTCTACTAAGGAGTGTATAGGGTTGTTAGCTATTGATGAATTCCTTCCTTACCATAATAGTTCTAAAATTGCTTTGCAGTGAATTCTCCCCCATTATCATATTGTAAGGTTTTGATCCAATCACTTGTTTGATTTTCTACCAGTGTTTTGAATTTTACAAACTCAACAAAATAGTCAGACTTTTTGTTCAATAAGTAGATCCACATTTTTATATAAAAATCATATATGAACAACAAAAAATAACTTTGCACCAAGAATAGTAGATGGCTTCCAAGATGGATTTCATAGATATGCATGAACAATATCAAGGATATTCTTTTCTCTCTAGGTACATTTAGTGGGAAAATGTTTCTTCTTCTATTTTTTAGCCAAAAAACCTAAACATATATCTTGCTTGACTTAGATAGTAAGAAATCCAAGAACCATATTTGATTTTTGGAGTTTGGCCAAATACTAAATATTGAGATGTCCAAATATTTCATGCTATACAACACTGGTAATATCATCCATAATTAATGCATTCAAACTAATAGTGGTAGGATGAACAAGTATATTCAAGCCATTTTTCCTAGTGCCTAGGGATATGACTTTATCATTTTTGATATCAAGCACAATGCATTTCTTTCCTAGGAAATTTAATGTAATATGAGGGTTTTCAGTTAACTGACCGATTGATAGAAGATTTTTGTTCACTTAGGTACATAACTAGCATTCTTGACTATGAATTTTGTAGCATTATTAAATACAATGCATATATCTCCTATCCCTTCCACAACATGTGACCTACCATCACCCAAGAAAACTGAATTGGAAAAAAATTATTTTATAGTGATATTAACATACTAGTGTTTTTGACATGTAAAATGCCTTGATGCATTGGAATAAAAAACCAATAATTGGTAGACCTCTCATCAGATCATGATGCCATGAGAGCATATTCTTCCTCAGATTTAGCTTTAATTTTTACCACATTTGCATACCTTTTCTCCTTCTTGTTATGTGTTAGATCATATTGTCTTTTTTTGCATTCTTTTTTAATATGACCAAATTTTTAACAATAATAACATTTTATTACTTGAACTTTGGGGAAGATGAAGATTTATCTAAATGTATTTTATGTTTACCTTTAGATTGGACAAAAATACACTTTTTGTTTGGTCAGAACTAGGATCATTGAATGTGTCATCTTTTTTTGTTTTTGTAGCAAATATGAACTAACCTGATCAAAATTAGGAGTGTTGCTTTTTGTCATCAGGTGCAAAGCTTCCACAAATAGTTCATAAGGTGTCAGGATATTCAGAACAAAAGTCACCATATCATCATCATCATCCAATTTTTTGTTGATGTTTGACAAGTGCTCATGGATATATTTCATCTGTAATAAACGTTCTAATAGAGATCCACCTTGTATCATTTTTATGGAAAATAATGGATTTTTTAATTAAATTACTTGATTCTTTTCTGAAGTCTGATATTTGTTCTTGAGACTAGTCTATAGTGCACTTGCTTGGGTAGCATTTTAGACCTCCAAAATCATATCATCTAACAAAAAAAAAATTAATATAATAAGGGCTTCTTTATGATGTTTGTCATAATCAACAAAATTCATTACCTGTCATTATTATGTGTCACGTATAATCTTATCATAGTCATGGAATTTTGTAATTGTCAAGATTTTATGACTCCATAGATTATAATTCTAACCAATTAATATTTGGGCCTTAGGAAGAATGATATTTTGGATATTTTCCATTTTTCACTTTGAAAAATTATTTTTAACCAATAAAATAAAATTCCAAAAAAATTGTTGAAATATTTTATCTTTCTGATGTTGTGCAATTTTTTAACCACCTATATTTTTTTATCAAAAAAAATATTATAAAATTTTCTAAAATAATGACTCACTTGTTCTATAAATTTTTTAAAATTATATTTTTAAAATTCTTTTCATCTTTCTACCCTTTAATGATATGATTTTTGGATTTTGTGTGTTGTGTTGTTTATTTTTGTGCCCTTTGTGGCTAACGCATTTGCTTGATACATCATTTTTTTCCTAAAAAGTCAACATCAAATTTATAATTGGTTCCCTTCCTACCTTTTTATGAGTACCCTTCCTACCTTTCTTCAACCTTTTGATGATGTCTCCTATTATCCCAAACTTGATGGCAAACTTAAACACATTTCCATAACACAAATCTTTGTGTTTAATTTCATGTCATCACTCGACTCTAAGCACTACCCTTCCTACCATGATTGTGTCTTTATGAAACTTTGATTATCCCTACATTTGTATTTCAATGCTATGTATTCCCTACCTCATCATTCCCTAATGTGACTTCTTCATGATAGTCTTCGATGACTGTATTTAGTTTCCAAGAGAAAATATTTTATACATAAAATCCTTTGATCTTGACTATCAATGATCCTCTCATATTATCTATCCCTCTTCCTCCTATTCATACCCTATAACTAGGGTTTCTTTGAAAAACAAATGACTCATACCTTTATGGCTTCCTCAAGTGGTAACACTGATACCACTATTAGTGAATGCATGAAGAGATATTTGTGAGAAGTACACAATATCATTGATGTGTGCATACATATTATTTATGGTATGAAAAAATGGTTACAATAATGGTTATAATAGTTATGGAGGTTATTAGTTTATACCTTAACTAAAATTAGTTAAGTCTTATTATAGTATTTAACAAATTCATGGCATAATTTAAAAGACTAGTAGTAATGGTTTTTGACATGTCTAAAAAAAGACTCAGTTTTATTCACAAAAGGATTAATAGAACCTATAAAATGCTTGCTCAAATATTTTAATCCATCAACACTTTGAGAATAAATTAAGAAGGCCTTAGATTTAGAATCTTCAACCTTAAAAGGTATAAGTATGCCACCCATTCAACCTAGGGGAATTGGAAGTGGTTCTCTAGAAAATCAATCCTATGAACAAAGAAGACCAATACAAAGAAGTGGACCTCAGCCCTATGAGAAACCAAAGTCAAATAAGTAATTGCAAATGCATAATGAGTTAAGGAGAAAAAAATTATGTTTTACTTGTAAAGACCCATGGACTTCAGGACATCATTGCTTGGGCAAAGGGCAAGTTCATTACATCAAGGTTGGCCTAGAAAGTGATATAGAAGAAGAAATAAAATTAAACAATGAAAACCAATCACAAATAATGGTGGAAGAAACCACAGAAGGAATGTTTGCCACTCTCATAGGATCACCTTGATATGATATATTCTTAGTAAAAGGAACATTATGAGGACAAAGAATTATAGTTTTAGTCGACAGTGGGGCTACCCATAATTTTATTGATGAAAAATTATCTAAGAAAATTGATCTAAAAATGGAAGAATTCAAGGGATTTTTGGTAATGATTGCTGATGGATTTACTCTTCCATGTACAAAGATAATTTCATAATAAAATCTAACTTTGGCAAGATATGAAATAAATGATGCCTTCTATGTCATTAATATTGGTGAAACAAATTTGGTGTTATGAGTTCAATAGTTACATTCATAGGGCGAGTTTACCCAAAACTATCATATAATGGAAATTAAGTTCAAATAAAATGGAAAGGAAATAGTTTTGAAAGCCATGACCAATGGTAGCCATCAGATATTAATAGAAAAATAATGGAAATAACATTTAATAAGGGATAAAATAATGTAGTGGCCGATGTTTTACCAAGAAGACCACACTAATTCTCCATGGTAGAAATCATAGTTAATTGTAAGGCATTCATAATGGAGGAAAAAATTAAGGATGAGTTGGCCAATGCAATCCTAGAAGGAAAAAGTGAAGATGAATATTATAATGTAGTAGAGGATCTCATTCTCTACAAAGATAAAATATTATTAGTGGTCAGGTCTAAAATTAAGCATAAGATCCTAAAGGTCATACATAATGATCCATTAGTTGGTCATCCTAGTTTTGTAAAGATAGAAAATATTAAGGGATCAATTTTTTTAAAAAGGACTTCAAAGTGAAGTCTTTAAATACATTCAAGAATGTCCCAATTGAAAATTAAAAAAATAGAACAGAGCTTTCCCATCGGGTTAATGCAACCTTTGCCCATCCCTACTCAAAAATGGGAGAACATTTCTATGGATTTCATTTTGGGACTACCCACAGTTCAAGGACAAAGCAACCTTTATGTATTTGTGGACCAAATAATAAAATATGTTTACTTATTTCCACTTCCAAAGAAGTATGATGATCCTATGATAACTAGAATATTTTTCAAAAAGGGTTTTAGGATTCAAGGACTACTGAAGAATATAGTCAATGATAGGGATGCTATGTTCATGAGTGGTTTTTGGCAAGAACTTTTCCAATTGGTAGGTACTCAGTTAACCCTAAGTATGAGTTATCATCCTCAAATGGATGGTCAAACAGAAGCCATAAATAAATGGATTGAGGGGTACTTAATAAATTGTGTCATCAAGAAAAAAAAATATTTGGATCAAATTTTTATACTTGGGTGAATTCTACTACAATACTTCTCATCATGTTTATTAGAATGTCACCTTTCAAGGCATTATATGGGTACGATGCTAATTTTGTTTTTAGATTTAGTTATATTGGATAATAGGGTTCTTAGAGCTAAGGATTTAATATACCAACATCAAGATATCCTAATAACTCTCGAGGATAATCTTTATCACACCCAAAATTACCAAAAGTTGTATGCCCATCAACATAGAATAGAGAGGACTTTTGAAGTTGGAGATACGGTATATATAAGGTTACAACCTTATAGACAATTCTTACCTTAAACAAAGTGGTGCTGAAAAACTCAAGCCTTGATTTTATGGGCCATACTAGATTATAACAAGACTGAGAGAGGTAGCATATGAATTAGATTTACCAGGGCACAAAAAAATATATAGTCTTCCATGTGTCTTTATTGAAATGAGTAATTGGATAAAATATTATTAATTCTATGGAATTACCTATGATTGATGAAAAAGATAAATTGATTCTTGTATCAGAGACTATTCTTGATACTCGTGAAAAGAAGTTAAGAAATATAAGTGTCAAAAAATATCTAGTTCATTGAAAGAATTTGCAAATAGAAGATACCACATGAGAAGGATCGACTATTTTAGAGCATCCCAACTTACAATTGCTCTAGGACAAGAAATATAAGTAAAGGAGGTCTGTAATATCCAAAATAAGGAAATCAATGGAATTAAACAAGGAAAATAATGTAATTAAATCACCATACTCAAGAAAATTAGTGTAATTAAATTGTCATACTCAAGGCAATAATTGTAATTAAATAATTGGAATCAGAGAGGAGCACCACACTCAAGGAAGGTCACCATAAAACATTAATTAATAATCAACATTAATTACTAAACATCATTAATTAACAAACAACATTAATTAAATGGAAAGTTGCTACTTTTAGAGGAGACATATTTTTAATTGAAGGATTAAAGCTATAAATAATTAATCATTGGTTTGGAAGAAGGAATCTAATCATATACATTCAAAAATGCAACTTTGTAAAAGAATCATACTTTACAAATGATCTTAAGGACGTAACCCTTTAATTGCTTAACTTGATCTCAAGGATGAAAAATCTTATTATCAAATAACCCAAGGATGAAACCCCTTGAGGATTAATACTCTATTTTTAGAAATTCTAAATTAAAACTCATTTTATTATATAAATTATTATTTCAATTTTAAAATCAATATTTAATTTAAATGGATTTACAATGAATCCAAATACTTACATAATATTCTGATTAGGAATATTACATTAAGCTTTCTACAAGTGCATAGTTGGACTTCTAGTTTTTTTTAGCTCCACTCACATATTCTCTAATTTTCCTCAAGCTTGGAGGATGCCAGCTTGCATGCCATGTGGTAGAAGGAACTTGACAAGTGGATGTTGAGTGAGTGTGTTCTTGTGCTTGTGCATGAAAGGGACTTTGGTGATAGTTTGTGTGGCGATGTGGTAATGTACAAAAGTATGTGAGGTGATCCAACTTATGTATGCATGACATAGGTGGATGTGTTTCTCATGGAGTTCAAATGTGCTTGTGTGGTGTTATATTTCTTCATGGAAAGTGGTAGAGTGATGCAGAAACTTAGAGAGCTTATGTAAAGCTATGTGCATGTTACACAATACTATGCACAAGGAGAACCAAAGGTCCAAGTTGTAAATATATAGACCCATGTAGATGTTGTGCATAAATAATTCAACCTTTCTTGAGAAGTAATTTTCCTCATTGCATCTTTGGTCAACTAAAAAAAAATTGAACCCAAAGTTGTTGAAGGTTGTAACACTTAGCCTGATCAGCCTATTGCCCTGCCTTGACCATAGAGTATGGTTTTAAAATTTATTTGTTCATAATTTATTTTTTCTTTCCTTTTAGTATGGAAGGTCATTAGTTTGATGATAATAACATTACAAATACAAAAAAGTAGTTTTTTTCGTTATCAAATTACCTTCCTCTATAGTCAGTACTTAGAAGAACTAGAAATCAAAGAGCTATGTACCTACCAAAAATAACATAGATTGGTTCCAGGGTATCTAGTTATTGAGCATATATTAATCTTGGATTTGGTCCTATGATTTTTTAACCATATTTAATATAATCAAGTGGTTGTCATTGACTATGAGATGGGTTTCTTTATGAATTTATTACTTGGAAGAAATAGAAACTAAAGGGACATATGGACATGTACAAGATCATTTATGTGTCCCCTGTCATCTTATTGCTAAGGACATTATACCTTTGAGATATGAAAAATCTCCTTATGGTTTAACTTTATGTAATGGAATGCTTCATCTCCATTGACATCAAAAATTAGATAACAAGGAACCTTTAATAGGGTGATGATAAGATCTTGACATTAAATATATGCAAAAATACCCTTAAGGGAAACACCATATAATACTCCTTTAGGAAGGAATAACTCCACAATGTCTCTTCAAGGGGACAACCTCCAATATCCTCTTACAATAGAAGACTCAATGCTTACTTCATATCTTTACCATGATAATCATCTCCTATATATATATATATATATATATATATATATATATATATATATATATATATAGGAGATGATTATCATGGTAAAGATATGAAGTAAGCATTGAGTCTTCTATTGTAAGAGGATATTGGAGGTTTTCCCCTCGAAGAGACATTATGGAGTTCCCATGGATGGGTAACCTCCTAATCCTAATGTAGGTTGACCATCACCCAATGTACTACTTCCACAAGTTATTCTATTATCCTAATATATTGTACCCATATAACTAACTAAGGGGATGTGTGCCATATGTAAAAATCTCCATCAACCCATATACAATAATATAACATATCTCTGGGTACATAGCATTACTTCCCTCCTTGACATGTTTTATTTCCAAAACATAGGAAGAAACCAAATAATGAGTGTGCTTCAAATCATTACACACTTGTCTCCAATCTTGATCATCTAACCATCTAAATGTGATCTTGGTAGGTGATAGCTCTCCAAGATTATTTCCAAATTCCCTTGTACTCCTCTGATTTTGTTCATGATCATAATTATATTGCTTTGGTGTCTAAGCATAATATTCCTCTTTTTATTCCATGTACCATGTTCTGATGCGCTTCTCTGATTCCAACCATGACCATAGTAGTTATTCTTCCATGCATAGTCATAGTGATTTCCCCATTCATTCCATGTGCCATAGTATTTTTTCTTTGGATTCCATGCATATCCATAATGATTGGAAATTTTATTTCTTTTATAGACAAAATTATTGTTTTTATGACACTTCCTCACCTGGTTCCATGATTTTTTCCTCTCATGATGATGTGGGTGTCTATATACCTCAACTTTTTCTAGTATTTTGACCTTATCCACCTTTGCTTCTACCTCTTCATCCTTTTCCTTCTTTGTCTCTTTAGTGGATGAAGTGTTCATTTCTAGTTGTAATTTGTCTTTATCTATATCATCTGAATCTTCATCAGCTGTTTCAATCTCATCCTCATGATCTACCTGGATTGTTATTGGTGCCTTTTTCACTATGATATCTTGTAAAGCGATCTTTTTTTTTCCTATACCAAAACTTCATGAACTTTTTCTAAACATTAATATTAATTGTTCCCAAATTCTCTAACCATGGATATCTAAGAAATATATCCACATCATCCATATCCAAAGCATAAAAATCTGAATGCAAAACATATTTTTCCATAATGAGCTTCAAATCTTTAAACAGTGAAATATTATTACCATCTACTCAAACCTCCTTGATATTATTTGCTTGAACATGTAGATGCTTGGCCACATTCATGTTAATGAAGTTATACTTGTTGGTAGGGTTTATGGACACAACCACCTTCTTCTTTTGAATGCATCCATGAAATTGGAAAATTGACTCGGATTTATTTAGAGCCAAATTATTTGAACCCTTTTTTTCTTTTTCTTCTTCTTCTTCTTTTTCATCATCATCATCATCATCATCATCATCATCATCATCATCATCATCATCATCATCATCATCATCATCATCATCATCATCATCATCATCGTCGTCGTCGTCATCGTCGTCGTCATCATCATCATCATCATCATCATCATCATCATCATCATCATCATCATCATCATCATCATCATCATCTTCTTCTTCTTCTTCTTCTTCTTCTTCTTCTTCTTCTTCTTCTTCTTCTTCTTATTTATCATCATTATTTTCTTCCATTTCTTCCTCCTCTTTTTCTTTTATATCCCATCGATCTAGGAAGGTTTGTTTCATTGCTTCCCATGAAGAATACTTTTGCGCAAAGCTCAATTGATTAAACCACCAATGTTGTGAAAGCCCAGACAAAGAAAGAGATAATTCCATTTTCCATAAAATATCTTTAGTATTACTATTCTTAAAATTGAGCCACCATTCTCTAGCATCAACATCATCTTCCCCTAAAATTTTTTGCAACTCCATGATCCACAAAAAAATTAGGGTTCATGAAACACTAAAATGTCAATAAATCATACAAAACTGATCAAACAAGTCCCAAATTTGTAATTTATCTTCCTCTTATGATATTGGAACTCTATTCAAAATTTTGTGAAAAAATATCACAAATTTCGACCTTTAGATTTAATATACGTAAAACCATAAAATCACAACAATTCACTCAAAACAACTCAAATTTTTTTGAAATTTTTAATTTAATTCTCTTATATCTTCTTACATCTCTAGTAAAAATTTCGAATAAAAATCCCCTATATTTCGTTGATATATCTAAATTAGGGTTTTGTTCCACTCAAATTACCCAAATCAAAGCTGTGATACCACTTGATAAGATCTTGATATTAAATATATGTAGAAATACCCTTAAGGTAGGGAAGCACCATATAATACTCCTTTAAGAAGGAATAACTCCAAAATGTCTCTTTGAGGGGACCACCTCCAATATCCTCTTACAATAGAAGACTCAATGCTTACTTCATATCCTTACCATGCTAATCATCTCCTACATATATACATCTATCTAACCCATGGATGGGTAACCTCCTAATACCAATGTAGGCTAACCATTACCCAATATACTAATTCCACAAGTTACTCTATTATCCTAATATATTTTACCCATATAACTAACTAAGGGGATGTGTGCCACATGTCAGCATCTCCATCAACCCATATACAATAATATATCATATCCCTAGGTACATAGTAGGTGAGGATGCTAGCCTTATAAATATGCTCTAACTGTATAATATCATGTATATTTTTGTGGGAATTTTTAGATATACAATAAAATCCCTTATGCATGCTATGCAATCTCTATTTTGAACCTTCATGTATGAAGTGGAGCTTCTTTCCTTTCAAGGATTACTCTGATATTTATTTTGTAACCATAAATGGTGGTTTTCCCTTATTCGTTTCTCTTATACAATAGACCTTGAGAGATCTTCCATTTGGGTTTCAATACTTTCTCATTTATGTCCTTTTTTTATCACTTTCAGGTGAATTGAGTTTTGAATTTCTAGTCTA
Organism: Torreya grandis; assembly: GCA_037957365.1. Classification (NCBI taxonomy): domain Eukaryota; kingdom Viridiplantae; phylum Streptophyta; class Pinopsida; order Cupressales; family Taxaceae; genus Torreya; species Torreya grandis. The sequence goes on along the minus strand of JARHVA010002818.1, from coordinate 598,766 downwards.
TATCTATAAATGCACACAATCCAATCATTACTACCTATTTACTTGTCTTCTTTTCGTAAGATAGGTTGTGAAAAAAAAAACATTCCAATAAGGGTGGACTGATGTTATTACCCTTATATGGGGTACTATTCATAGTGACCTATTCATCCTTCCTTTCACTATGTTTATGGTTGATTTACAATCCAAATAAACATCTTATAGTGTTTGTCTAATTGATAATAGATTACATAATTCATACCAAAAAAATGATCTTCTAACATCTAGAATTTTCTTGCATGCAGGAGGGTCACTGGCCCCAAAGATTATTTAAACATACTCCATATTAAATGGAAATTATATCCTCTTGATTGATTGATTTATATTTGTTACCATGAAAATTCTCTACATCATTTGTTTGATAAGAGTTAATAATTGATCTACTAAGCTTGCTTCCAGGCATATTAGCAAATCCATTCATAGAACAACCAATTTGGCTAGATTTCATCTTATCTAGAGTTCTTATTACAATCTATTTCTAGGAAACTAATCCCCATTGTATGTTAACCATAGTCAAATCCTATCAGATCCATATTTTTTAGACATACTGAATCTATCTGATCTATCTAGACCTTTTCTATTAGTATTAAAATTTTATTTCCTACAAATTAAATTTCAATATTTTAGAAACCCACATAGCATCTACCTTGATTTTGAACACACCAATTAAAATTTAACATATGTTTATATTAATATTTTTGACATATATATATATATATATATATATATTATTTTTTATAAATTGGACTTTCTTAAAATATTCAACAATTTTAGATTTTCTAATTTTTTTACCCCTCCCATATGAATCTAGATTTGGGAACTTGGTAACTATGATGTTAACCATTTATTCATTTCATTTGATTCTTTGGTTACTTATGAATTCAAATTACAAATGTTGAATGTGAAGCAGAAATGGCCATTTCACCATAATCGAATATGAAGCAAATAAATATGATTAGTGTGTGAGTGCCTAGTTAGGTATCTGGCAAAAGAAATAAAATGAATTGGATAATCATTTCTTTGAGATATGGATATATTTAATTTTAAAAATAAGTTACATTGAAATATAATCTATACACATTGGAGATAACTAATGATTTTATATGCCAAAAATGCATCAATCGATTTAGAAAACTAGTTCTGGGCATATATCTCTACTTGTAGAACCAAGTTTGTACTATTTTAATATGCATATGTTAGATAATGTTTTATTATTTGATCATGGAATAGAGAGACTTGATTTCTAAGGGGTTAAATTGGCATTTAGAAATTTTTTATCAATTCACATGTCAAAGAAGTTTTGAAATAATCTTGAGTTGGAAAAACCTTACAACACTATTGGCTGTGTAGGAGAGAAAATAACAAAAACTATATGCCCAATTGGGTAACAAATGACAATTAACAATTGAAATAAAATGGAGAATAAACACTAAATCCTACATATATTAAATTTAAAAAAAAACATATAGTTTCTACTATTAAAATAACATACTTAAAACATCAAAACATTCATTTATTGCATCTCATTCTTCCTTGCTATGGACTGCTACTTTTCTATAGGCTGCTTGATGCTCTATTTTCTCTTACTTGTTCTCTTTTGGCTACTCTATTTCTAACTACTACTATGTACTCCTCTTCCCCTTCTACTACCTATTATGTAGGCTATTATTTCTACATTCAAAACTCTATATGCTATACATTCCTCTTTTTTATTTTTTGTCTTTATGACTAAACTCACCTAACTCATCTTTTGTTGCCCATCTCTCAATGGTAAACTAAAATTCAAATTTGAAAAATTTTGCATTTAATGATAACAGCTATCATGGTTCATAGGTGGCTACATATTTTGAGTCTCAGAGTGATTGGATTAGGTAGGAATGAAAAATAATATTTTAACACTCCCCTTATTTTTGACCTTCTTACCATGGTAAATTAGACTCTTCTCAATCTCCAAAACCTCCTTGTAACTTATGTTTAACTTAACAAATGCTTTTTCATCTTTTTTATGCATGTCTAGAGGTTCATAACTAAAGTCCATAGATTTACTGATGGATTCCATATTTTTTATGTAGGAGTCCATAGCTAGACTGATGGAGTCCATAGATTTTTTGTAGGAAATCCATAGTTCTGATGGAGTCTATATATTTTATGATGGAGTTCATAGATTTATTATAGGATTCTATAGCTATATTTATGGAATCCATAGATTTTTTGTAGGATTTTGTAGTAGGACTGATAGAGTTCATATATTTATCGAAGGAATTCATAGCTGGACTGATGGAGTTCATAGATTTTCTATAGCAATCCATAGTTAGACTATTTGAGTCCATATCTCTACTATAAGACTCTGGAGCTATGGTAAGACTATGTACACCTAATTATATTGCATTTATGACCCCTAACCTTTCTCTTATATGTTTGAAAGTGTTCTTATGCAATGGTATGTAAAAATATCACCTAACTACTGATCAGACTTGTAAAAACTAAGCTCTATGACATGATTTTCAACTAACTCATAAATAAAGTGATACCTAATTGCAATGTGTTTTCTCCTACCATGAAATATGAGGTTATTTGATAATGATATAGATGATACATTATCACAATAGACCACATAATCTCCTTTTTGTTCCTCATGTAAATCAAAAAGTATCCTTCTCAACCATATAGCTTGACATGCTACTGTATTGGCTACTATATACTCTACTTCAGCTATAGAAAGTGACACTATTAGTTGTTTCTTTGAAGCCCAAGATATGGATCCTAACCCAAGATGAAATACATACCTAGAGGTGCTCTTTCGTTCATCAAGGCTGCCTGCCCAATCACTATCTATGTAGCCAATAAGCTAAAACTCATCTACTACTGCATATAAAATATTATAATTAGTTGTTCCATTCACATACCTCAATATCTTCTTAGTTACTTGCCAATGTGTCTCCTTTAGCATCTCCATGAATCTTGATGTAAGTTTGACTGCATACATGATAGCCAGCCTTATTGCAGTCAAATACATTAAGCTTACTACTAGACTCTTATAGCATGTGGGTTCTACATTGCTATTGCAATCATCTTTACATAAATTAAGACTTGTCTCAGCTAGAGTGAATACTTATTTACTGTCTAGTATCTTAAACCTTTCCAAAACCTCTTTTGCATACTTATATTAGTATATGAATATGCCTTCATCCATTTTCTTGACTTATATCTCAAGAAAGTACTTCAAGAAGCCCAAAGCAGTTATTTCAAACTTAATTTTCATGGCTATTTTGAAATCTTCAATGGATTGATTTGTATTACCAGTGAATATTAGATCATCCACATATAATACAACAATAAACATACCTTCCTTGCATGATTTGATATATAATGTGGGATCACTTTCACTCTTACTAAAACTGTTTCTCAACAAATATAAATCTATATGGATGTACCATGCTCTTGGGGCTTTTTTGAGCCCATACAATGCCTTTTTCATCTTATACACTTTGTTCTCATGTTTGATAATCTCATATCCAGGTGGATTTCCCATGTAGACCTATTTTTTATCACTCCATTCAATAATGCTGACTTCACTTCCATTTGATGCAACTTCCACTTATGTTGGACAACAATGGCTATGATTATCCTTATGGTTTCTATCCTTGTTGTGGGTGCAAATGTTTCATTATAATCATGTCCAAGATTTTTCTTGTATCCCTTCACCACTAGCCTTGCCTTATACCTCTCTATCTTGCCTTTGGGAGTAGTTTTTTTCTTGTATACCAATTAACTCCTATGACCTCTTTTGTTTTTAGTAGGTCAACTAATTCCCATGTATCATTTCTCTCTATGGCATGCATTTCTTCATCCATATCCTCACACCAATTACTGTCCTTGACTTCCTTTTCAAAGTAGAGTGGATCCATTGATAAAAAAAACACATAATTCATGGTTTCATTCTCATTTTTCTCATACCTTGAATGCTCATAAACTTCTTGCAAGCTTCTTGTCCTTACTTGATGTTGACTTGAGTTGGAGGAGGATGATGCAAACTCTTGAATAATTACTTGACCTCCATGATGGTTAATACCATTAGACAAATCAGCCCTATGTGAAATAGGGGTCCATGTTGGTACATTGATGGTTCTACCACTTGCTATGTTAGATTTAATGAAGGGTCCACCAACCCTTGTTTTAACATGCTCTTCTTCTTGTTTCTCTTCTTAAGCTTCATGCTCAATGAATTGAACATCCTGACTGATTATGAGATCTTTGGTGATGGGATTATATATATGGTATGCCTTTCATTGGTCAATATACCTTATAAAAATACACTTCTCATCTTTGTCATCCAAATTCATTCTTATTTGCTTGGGTACGTGTACATATGTTACACAACTGAACACTCTAAGGTATTCAACACTTGGATTTTGATTGATTCATGATTCTTGAGGGATTACATCCATTACACTCTTCATTAGATAGATATTAAACAAGTGCATGGCTATTTCTATACCCTCAACCCAAAAATCATTAGGCAAACCTTTTACCTTTAGTATGTTCCTTGCCATCTCTTGGATGGTCCTATTCTTCCTCTCGGCCACACCATTTTGCTATTGTGTATACCTAGCTATAAATTATTTATTTATGCCATGATCCTTGAAAAAATTCATAAACTCATTGGAGATATAATATCCCCCTCTATCCATCTTCAAAATATTTATGTAGTGGCCACTTTGCTTCTCCACCATGGCCTTGATATTCTTGAAGATCTTAAATGCTTCTGATTTGTTCTTCAAGAAATACACCTATATATTATAGATTTAATCATCTATGAATGTCATGAAATAGACATTCTTGGATAGGGAAGGGGTATTAATTAGACCACACAAATATGAATGGATCATCTTTAACAGAGCTCTAACTCTCCATGCATTACCCATGGGAAATGCACTCATATGTTGCTTCCCCAATATGCATCCTTCACACACCTTGTTTGGCTATTTTATAAGGGGTAGCCCCTTCACCATGTGATTATTATGAATAAGTTTCAACCCTCCCAAAATCAAATTCCCAGACCTAAGATGCCAAAGATTAGGTTCATCTACCATCATTATTTTGAATGTTGTTACGAGCTCACTTTGCATTCTCAATAAAAACATCTGATTGTTTGTCATCTTAAATGGTGCTATCTTCCTATTATAGCCACTCTTATAAAATATTATGCACTCAAAATTATCAAATCTAACCTTTTACCCCTTTTTTATAAGCTTCCCTATGCTGATAAGGTTGTGTTTCAACCTAGTATATAGTAAACATCATAAACTTGACTTTTGTCACCTTGCTTGGTATAGATTGAAATGCTAACCTTACCCATGATGAGAACCTTATAATTGTTTCCCATATTCACATATAATTTTATTATCTCACCTATGTGATTGCATATCTCTTTGTTCCCACTCATGTGGTTGATAAAACCATTATCCAAATACCATGTCTCCTTGCCACTTTGTTCGACAATGTCGCATGTTATAAACAAGATTCCTCTTTTATCACTCCTATTTAGTTTAGCCTCTTGTGTATGAGTGAAATTAGAATTATTACTATTCATTTCATACTCATTTCTAAACTCACTATCATAATGTCCATACCTCTTACAATAATAACATTGGATGCTAGACTTATCATACATTTATGTAGATCCACCTCTAGAAGTGTTGTTTCTCCTTCCTCTTCCTCTTCCATGTGACTCTTGATGGCTATGCCTTCCACATTCTTGACTCCTACAAGTTCTTCCTCTTCCTCTATTGTTTTATCCTCTCCCCCTTCCTTTCACATTTACATTGGTCTTGAATGCTTGCTCATGGGAGGAGGTGGCTGACCTATTCAGCCTTTGTTCATGGGTTTGCAAAGAACCCATTAGTTCATCAACCATCATTTTATTCAAATCCTTTGACTCTACTATAAAAACCACTATAGGGTCAAATCTAATTGGAAAGCTCATCAACACCTTCTTCATGATCCTATGGTCTTCAAGGGTATCACCACATGTCTTCATTTGATTTACTATGTTCATAGTTCTTGTAAAGAAGTCATTTATTGACTCATTCTCTTTCATTTTTAGGGTCTAAAAGTCTCTTATTAAGACTTGTAACTTGACAAGTTTCACCTTGTCACTCCCTTGATATGCATTTTTTGAGATATCCCATGCTTTCCTGGAATGGGCAATTGTTGATATCCTAGGAAAGATTGAGTCAGCCAAAGCCATTTGTATGTAGCTAAGTGATTTGACATCTTTCCTCCTATTCTCCTTCAACACATTATTTTGTGCTTAGGTCAAATCATTGAAGGTATTCATGTCTATAGACTCATTTTACCCAGATTCAATCAACTCCCATAGCTCTTGAGAGTTGAATATTGTCTTTATTTTGATGCTTCACACATCATAGTTTTTTCCATCAAACATAGGGGGATATTGTCAAGACCCTGAAATTCCTGCTATCATGTCTGAATGCACTCAAAACTTGGTTGTCCTTCATTAATGTCTCTAATAACAATTTTTGTAAAAACCTTACAAAACTATTAGTTGTGTAGGAGAGATAATAACAAAAAATTACATGCTAGTTGGGCAGGAAATGACAATAAATGATTGAAATAGAATAGGGGAAAATGGAGAAATAAACACTAAATCCTACATATATTAAATTAAAAAAAGCATATAGATACTATTGTTAAAATAACATACTTAAAACATCAAAACATTCATTTACTACATATCCTTCTTCCTTATGATAGACTACTGCTTTTCTATAGGCTACTACTATATATTCCCCTATTGTTTCTCTGTTTTCTCTTACACATTCTCTTTTGGCTGCTCTATTTCTAATTGTTACTGTATACTCCTCTTCCCCTTCTACTACTTATTCTCTAGGCTATTTCTACTACATTAAAATATCTATATGATGCACATTCCCCTTTTTTATTTTTTGTCTTTACGAATAAACTCACCTAACTCATCCTTTACCACCCATCTCTAAATGACAAACTAAAATTCAAATTTGAAATTTTTTGAATTTAATGAAACAACTGTCATGGTTTGTAGGTGGCTACATATTTTGAGGTTTGAAGCAACTGCATTAGGTAGGAATGAAAAATAACATTTTAACATCTTGGATAATACAGTAAAAATGAATGATTCAACCCTTTTCTAGAACATTTCACAAATGAAGTACCCATTTAATCTTGGAAAAAAATCTATGTTTAAGTATTTTGGTGGTGCCATAAAAGTCCAAGCAAGTTAGAGAGACTTAATGAAGAGAGAAGGGAAAGAATGAAAACATTGGGCCATTTTAGAGGCTATACTTGTTTTGGGAGGAATAAGCAAACTGATTACACCAAGATTTGATTCTATATTTATAAAATGATTGTGACTAAAAAAGTGCCACAATATGCATGTTAGCATTAACAAAAGAAAGCAATAAAATTAACCAAGTATTTCATGGATGAAGCAATGAGATTTTATAATACTACAATAATGATATAATGGAAACTATTAAATTTATAGATATCTTTCCATGAGTTTTCAAGATCATTTCTCCTTCGATCATACTATCCTAATTTTTTACAAAATGATGAATGATGCTTACTATTTTTGAAAAAATTAATTACACTAGTATTGTGCTCGATATCACTAATATCATTTGATTTTATTCTTTATTTTCCTCTCAAAGCTTACTATGGTGTATTTTCACATGCACATTCAATGATTAACCAATAAAATTCCATATAATGAATGTGAAAGTAAATAGTTCACCATTAGGTATGGTCCTTTTTCCTTGACTTGTTTAAGGATATCAAAGCAAATAGTTTACTATACGTATGGATGGTTTCCCCTAACTTGTTTAAGGGTAAGTGGATGATTTGGTACCCTTATCATGTGTCCTTCAAGATCATCATTTGCAAATATTTATTGAAGATCTGCATGCTAGTTTAGTTAATTGAAAAGATAATTTAATAAGTAAATACAAGTATCTATTGTGGCTAGAGAGGAAATTGATGATGCACTCAGATATTATATAGAATAGGTATAATGTGTAAGAGTGGAGAATTGAGGAAAGGATATGTCCTAAATTCAGCCAAGGTGAAGGTGTGTTAAATGTTTTTTATTGGTTTGAGTGTGCTTTGAAAACATTGGGATAAAAACTCTCTAAATGTGGCTATGAGATGCTTGCCTCAAATATGGGTTCCAATCCTTACATCATAGAGTGGGACTACTAATTTTTGGTTTATAATCCTTACATCATAGAGAAGGAGGACTAATAATAGCTGGTTTACAATCCTTACATCATAGAGAGGGAGATGCCCATGTCTTGTTTCCAATTGTACATCATAGAGAGGGGAGCTACTCATGTCTAAAATCTATAAGTCTTGGTGTAAAAATATTGTAGTTAGAGATTAAAAATTCATATCTATAAGGTTGTTAGATTTTCATAAACATTATAGAATATTTATTCTATGGTCGGAATTGAGCAAGAGAGGGTGGTGGGAATTGAGCTAGAGAGGGCAAGAGAATACCATTCCTAGGTATGCAGTGGAGTTTTCCACTTAAATTAGCTATCTTTATATGAATCTATCATAGATTATAGTTTTTGCTTCTGAGAAAGAATGATTGGAAAATTGTGTGTTTATAATTATGCTTGAAATTCATGTTCAATCACTAAATCAACCAAGCATATCAAGATGGTTTTGAATACTTACAACTCTATGAGATAGTAAAACAATAGTTATTACAAATATTAATATTGAAATCGAGATCCCATACAAAATATTAATATTTTTATCATTAAAAGTATTTAAATAAGATCCCAAGCTTAGTTAATATATTATTCAAAGAGCATGGGTGATAGTAACCATCGTTATTTTCTCCTCAGGTCCAAAAAATGTTATTCAATGTTTCCCATTCTAGTGTGGATGTTGGCCAATAATTGCCTCATAAAAGATCATTGCTAAGTTAATCAATAAATTAAAAAGGTCAAAAATGTTAATTCTTTAAAATAAAAGAAGATATGGAATTGTATCAAATACCTTTGAATAATTGACAAAGCAAAAATTAAACTTGTGCTTAATTGCTTTTACCTCCTTAACAATGGTTGCAAGGGTAAAATATTCAATAAAAAATAAGATTGATTCCTAAATCTATGATGGACTTTGGTTGAAAATTAGTAGATAATGTTCCCTATAGTTTTAACTAAAATTATAGTTAAAAAAATGTTAGAGGGTTCTTGTATAATCCCATTAACATTAGGTGTGCACATAGTCTACTCTATTGCTTAGAGCCAAGGTTTGAGGGGTATCATTCCCCAAAATTATGGTAAAAATGTGGAAAAGGTGTACATGATTAGTATGATATGGTGATTACTGGTTACTTGATCCATTCAGGTCAATAATGTAATATCTTACAAATAGGAGGAAAAATTCAAAATAAAAGACATTGATAAATACAATAGTTGAGTATGACATTTTCTTGGATTGAGAAATATTCATAGAACCTAGAATTATATAATTGTCTAAAGTAAGAAAAGTAGCTTATCATAATTGAAAAATAACCCAATTGTATGATATGAGTATCCATGTTATATTTGTATATATAAATACATCATGAATTCCAATTGGGTACATATTAGAAGTTTGTTTTGAAGGTCTATGATGAGATACATCCTTTTCCCTTCCCTCTCAACTAGAGGTATGTCTTTTTGGTGATGTTATTGAAAATGCATGTAAATGATATGATATTTTTTCACTTATTACCTATTTTATTGGTTAGGTCCCCTCATAGGAGTCTCTCCATAATTGGTTTTACCACCACTAGGAGCCTACAACATCCATGTGGTCAACATCTAAAACCTCACCAAAGGGATTTTCTTTTTTAATTTTAAAGAGTCGCTTGGAGTCCAAATTGTCCTTACCAAATCAAGCTAATAGTTTTTATGAATCATGCTTTGATTTTATCAAAATAGATCCATGAATTCAAGTCCACAAACCAAGCCTATCTGAGAGTCCCTATCTAAGCTAAGCTTATCGGTCAGTCGGTGCACCTTTAGTCATTTATGGAGCAAATCTTTATGCCCATGGGGCACATTATTTACCAAGAACAACCCAATTAGTTCTCTTATTTCCCCAACAAATGGGTTTGCATCAAGGTGGACTTATCCAAAGACTTAAATTATTTTATTAATATACAAGTTAGAAATGCTCATTGGGCATAAAGAGTGGTATACTTTAACCTACCTATCACTTGCTTCTATTTCTAGGCATCTAACCATAATATGAATGATTGTCCCCTTATGGAATGTTTAAAGACTTCTTCAACCCCTTTACAACTTAAGAAGCCTAAGGTGGTGGAAAATAGGGATGGGTGGACCATGGTCAACTTTAAAAAGCCTTAATAAAGGTCAAAACCCTTCTCTTTAACAACTTATTCTCTAGTAAGTTTTGACTTTCTAAGTCCCCCTCAGTTAGCACAGGGATTTCAAAGGCTTACAGAGATATATCACACCTATAAGGACCTGAGTTCTAAGTAAAGTAAGTGTAAATGCTTCCTATCTATGCTTGAGCTCAAGATGAAGGCGCAAGTCTTCATAACAAAGTAATGATGACTCATGCCTGTATAAAGTTTTTAATATGTGTCCACATGTAGGATTCTATGACATGTAGTTCAATAGATACATGCATTTAGGATGTAGGACTTTGGGATTCTAGATGATTGAGTACAGGAAGTGCATAATGATAAATTACCAAATCATGAGGAATGTTCTTAATACTTTTAGTCTTCATACGTAATCTTATTTAGAAGCTTCCTCACAATTATCTAATGGAGTTTCATGCTAGTTTACAGGGTCACACATCTATGTCCTATCACTACACATGAGTGCAATTTAAAGTTACATGTTGCCTTAACCTCAAGAATAATAACTCTCATACATACCTTGGCACAATATTTCTCCCAAATCAAAGGTACATGTATAGTCGATCATGCACATAACCCTTATTCCATCATTTCCATTTAGCTACCCAACACTTGCTCAACATAGAGAAATATCTAGTTCATCCATGATGAGCACTATCTCTTTATGCATCATGTCTATCCTAATATTACCTAATAACCCAAAATACTCCTCCGAGATCTCACCAAAGTGACACATATTATCTTCGTAGAGTTATTCCCAAGACTAACTAAAAGTCACCATGTGTTAGGTGGTTACTGAATATAAAATAGTAATTGGAGGTAGTTGAGAGGAGATCAAGGTGCCATCAAAGTAATTAAATGTAGAAGCAACTATCAGACTTCAAGACTTGAGTGCACATCACTCTTTGACTCTGTTAGCGAGATCTTCCATTCCCTGATGCACATAGATCCAGAAGTGATATTGTTGCCAATACCATATCCAATCACCAAGTAGAATTTAAGAAGTATGGAAATAGAGACACAAATGATAAATTCTACATCCACCACCCCCAAGTGGCACATTAATTGTAAAATCAACTTAATTTAAAATTAAATCCTGGTTCTTTCACTATAAAATAGTCAACACATTTTAACAACCTTATGTTGTTGAAATTTCCCTCCATGAGCACTTGTATTAGATAAATCTTGTAGACTAATGAGAATTAAGTTCACCTCCTGATCCAAAACTCAGAAGTTCAAGTTGATAAATATCTCAATAGCATAGAGATAACATAGTAATAATGAATTCTCTGATAAGAGATGTAGTATTACTCAAGATCACAATACAAATATATGCTTATCTCTGAGAAGAGATGTTTGTCTTCACATTTCAGGTCACCTCTTCATTTATACACATTTTGAAAGCATGGGGAGGATGTGTAAGGTCACCAATCTTGAGTTATATTAAGTGGTTTGACTTCCAAGATTTAAAACAATACAAAATTTGAGGAATGACTATTTTTAGAAACTTACTATTTTTAGACTGCACTACTAAAATTGAAATTTGAGGCACTTCCATTGGGTTTTCAGGGGTCAAACTTCATTAAGCCAAGCTTTATACCATTTTATGATGTTATCCTCATTCTTAGCTTTCCAATGGTTCAAACGGTGAGTTAATTGGAGCTATGGTGCAAAAGGTATGGCTCCCGGAAGTTCTATCATCAATTGGGGTGGAACTGTCACCCGAATTGTCGCCTAAATTGGTGCCTAGATCACCTCCTTATATTATTCTAATTATCTATGTGTTATTTGAATTTATTTATCCTTGATTATGGGTAATGTTCTCCTCTCTCATCATTTTCCATTCCCAACACCTCCACATCAAACATGAACTCACTTGTAGGGCATATTCTATGCATACTTAGGTCTATATTGATACTATTTATGGACCATTTGTCATCCCTCTCAGTGTCGAACTACATTCTCATGCCTCCATGTAAAAAAATTATGTATTTGAAGTATCCTCAATGAAATTTGTGTGATATTGTCTTGTCCTCAAAGGTCTATATTTTGTTTATGGTAGTAGGAACGTTAACACTATTCTAGGCAGATCATATATTTTAACTTTAAAATATCTTACCTTTTCCCTCTCTTTTCCCTCAAAATCATAGGTTTATATTAGTGATAGTTTACCTTTCTTATTTTTAAGCCTACACACTAGTATTAAACCAGGTGTGTTTAGAATGGAAGGAATATAGCTTACTCCAAAGGCTCATCCCAATGAGCGCAAGTCTCCCATGCCTTAGGGATGTTCCCATAATTGTAATGATACAACCTATTATTGAATTAATATCTACATGATAATACTTTCATGCCCAATTCCTTATCCTCTTGTACCCCATACAAGGCATTTACACTCAACACCCACCATTAAGCCTCCCCACATTGTGAAGTATCTATAGGTGCACATTTCAAACAATAATATTTTTTGGCATGACTGGTGGGACCATTTGAATAAAATATAAGGGATTAGTGATATATTTAGCTAATAAGTGTATTAGACACTTAGTGAGAGCACCTAGTGACTCCAAACATCTCTGGATTGTAAAGACTAGCTCCTTATTTACATGCCAAGAAAAATAAGATCATATACAAGAGGAACTAATTTCCATTTCAATTAGATTTTAGTGCCCTCAAGAAGGAGAGTCAAAATATCCTTGTCCCCTATCAAAATATATAACACAATCTAGTCGCCTCCTAGAGCATAGTCTACGCTTCCATTCAGAAGGTTTTACACAAGTCCCTATCCCATTCATGGCTCTACCAAGGAATCAAGTATTTGTGCCTTTTAATGGAGGTATTACATTAGTCCTAGCATAGTATGATGACATTTTGGTGTCCACTCTCAAAATCTTATCCTATTTCATAGGTGAGAATTTAACCTCCCCTATGGATTTGATTTAATATATTGAAAATATCTGCTCAGCACACCATGTGACTCAAGATAATGTTACAATCAGACTACTTTCTTCCTCATTCAAAGGAAAATCCCTTTAGTGGTACTGAGTCTTGAGACTAAACTCTATTTATATATGGGATGAACTTGACAAAGAATTATGTAAGCATTTTTAGAATCTAAGTGATCACTTGTCTCTGATATAGCAACTAAAAGCCATAAAGCAAGCCCTACATAAGATGATGGTTGATTTCAACTTTATATTCCAAAGGGTCTAAGATAGAATCCTAGATTTATGTAAGACATCTCCTAACAGTACATTCCTATATTTTTTAAAGGCTCTTAATAGTGACATTGTGATGATGATTTAGTCCATGGGAGGCATGGTCCTCCTTGATGCCGATGAAGTGGTAGTACACGTAGAAAATTATTTGATTCAAGTGATACGATTATGCGTAAAACCCCCATGCCTTTATTTGCATAACCTCTCCGTAATAAAACCACTATGTAACCTATGCTATCATCTATTCCTACCATATTAATCCCACCTAATTCATCCACCACATTTCCTAATGAATTGCATGAGGTAAAGGTGCTATTGAAAAGTTTTGGGAATGAACTAGTTGCCCTCAAAAGGCATCAAGTGCAGTATCCTAAATAGCATTGGTCCTTCTCTCTATAATACTAGTTGAACAAACCTCCCTGCCAAGGTGGTATACAACCCTAAAATTATCTCACCTATAATAAAACACTATTTGTGTTGAATATTGATGTTGTTAGCACCTTCAAAGCCCTTATTCTAGTACATAACAATCTAGTGTAGGATTTTGAGTGGTACTTCCCATGTAATTAGATACATAATCAAGCCACCTACGTAAATAGAATATTGAACCAATCAATCATGGTACAAAGTATGCCTCTGTTAAAAGACTAAACAAGTAGCATAGCCCTACCAGAGGAGGGGACCTAAACATTAGTTCAACCATAAGACAAGTCCATTTTCATCAATTAGTAGGAAGATGATTTTAGCTATGTGAATCAAATTAGCACACCCATTGGAGGGAGTGCTCCAATTTATTTCAATACAAGATTCAAAAGGAGACATATAAAATAATCTATACTAACCTCAACACCTTTGCCTTAAGTGCCCCAAGTCAATCATGTAGTTATACAAACCAAGGCACATGTACAACCTTTGTGCCCAAAAAGGATAGTGCAGAAGGAGGACCATCTCAAGTTAATGTGCCAACACTATGAGAGGCTACTATTATAAATCCATAACCAAAGGGATATTAATTTCAATTAAATATAGTGGAATAAATGAAGAAAATGATCCTCAACATCATATTATGGGATGCACTTGCTATTTCATCTCAATAAAACTTGCTCCAAGATGTGTTAAAAGGATTTCAAGAGTGTTAGGCCCTTGAATCAACACTTGATACTTTTGTAAGCTTATGCCAACCAAAATAGGAAATATAGGTGTGAAATATTAATAATAATCCACTTCCATTTTATGTCTCCTTAATCATCAAACAACACCTAGTGCATAACTATATGATTGACTCTAGTTCAAGCAGCTTAGTGATGCCCAACATGATCATGGATATGCTTGGAATTGCATACACCCCTATGTCTAAGGGAGTAGTCCAACTCGATGGCCCAATGGTTAAAGTGGCAGGTATAATCAAGGATTTAAATCTAATGTTACATAAATGTTTAAACATTTCCATTATGTAGGATATCATGTTCATTGTTACCCCCTTAATTTACCATCTATCTCTCATGAGACTTTATGGAAAAGGTATGTAGATATTTATATTCAAATTAGTAAAATATGTTATTGAGAACTAGGTATGGGACTAAAGTGGCTATCAAGGTAGAACCTATCTTCAAGATCCATGGTGATCCATACACTCCCAACCTAGTTGAGTAGAACTATGTGATGTTCAACCAAGAGGAGAACTCGATTCTCCATGAGGCCATAATGTTGCTTGAAGAGATCCTAGATAATCTATTGGATAAATGGGTGAGAGATCATTTTGAGTGTGATCCATATGATAACACTGAGATGGGGCTAGGCATATATTAAACCATGGAATAAAAAATTTCATTTCCCAAGAACATAAAAGCATGTGAGGACCTCAAAGGTACATGGTAGTTGTACTTTGATGGCTCTCAAAGTAAGAATGGAAGAGGAGTTGGTGTCATTTTGGTCTCCCCCCAAAAGGAAAAATACTTCCATGCATTTAGATTACAATTTTCCTACACAAATAATGTTGTCATGTATAAGGTGCTAATTCAAGGTCTTCAACTTGCATAGAAGAAAGGAATCAAGACACTAAAAGTGCTAGGTGACAGTGAGTTATTTATTAGTCAAGTTAGAATGTAGAGTATGACTAAGAGTGGCTTGATGAAATACTATAAACATAGAGTATGGGATTAGATAGAAAGCTTCGATGCATTCAACATATTTTCCATACCAAGAACATAGAATGTCAATACAAATAGGCTTGTGACTATAGGTGTATAGTATAACATCCCACACATACTTATGAAAGAGTCCAAATAACTCATCAAGTTTATGGTTACACAAGAAACTAATGACAACATATATAATTTGAAAGTGTTTGAAAGTGATGAGAAAATCATTGAATTCCTATAGGATGAGGTAGAGTTTTAAATCATGAACTAGGCATAGCTAATAGTTCAATATGAATATCAAGTCATCCAATTGAAAGGAAATAAACTAATAAGGGGTCTAGTCACCTTAGAAAGTATCTTTGACTTTGATGATCAATTCAAATTAGAAAGGTTCAACATGACATCCAAGGAAGAAATATCTATGCCTATAGTCATTTCAGAGGGGAAAACTCTTAAAGTTGGTAAGGTTTGTTTCACACTAGAAATCAAAATATTCATTCAATTTAGTAGGGCATATGATGATATATTCACATGGAGATATAAACATCTAAGGGGCTTTGATCTAGGCTTAGCATAACATATTAATGTCTAGATCTTGGTGTATAACTTGTGAACCAAAGGTATAGGCCCATTAATCTAAATCTAGAGCCATTAATGTGCAAAGAGATATCTAATCTCATTGAGGTTATCATAATACTTATGATCAAACATTCCTCATGGGTCACTAACTTAATATTAGTGTTTAATAAAAATGGGGAGATTCACCTCTGTGTGGACTTTAGGGACCTAAATAAGGCTTCCCTTAAATACCATTATCCTCTCCCTCTCGTAGATCAAATATTGAAAATGGTCATAGCTGTGAAGAGATTCTCATTATTGGATGTTTATTTAGGTTATAACCATATACTTGTGAAAAAGTTTGATCATTACAAAACCACATTCACCACTAAGTGGGTAACCATTACATACCAGTGCATGCCATTAATTTTAACAAATGTAGGTGTGACCTTTTAAAGAGCCATGGATATGACATGCAAAGAGCTCATCAATAAGATCATCTTGGTTTACCTCGATGGCATAACTATTTTATCTTAACATGATATGAATCATTTGGATCACCTGGAGTAAGTCTTTTAGAAGTGTCATGAGTTTAGAATATCCCTAAACCCCAACAAATTCATCTTCATAGTTCATGAAGGCACCTTCCTTGGGTATATTGTATTAAAAAGGGACTCGTGATTGATCCATAGTGAGTCAAGGCTATCTTGTCCTTCCTTATTTTGAGCCACAAGAAAAGTATCTAGAGTTTCTTAAATAGAATCACCTTTTTGAGAAGGTTTGTGCTTAGCTTCACCATCCTAGTCAAGCCTCTCATTACTATGTTAAAGTATAATTTTGCATTTATTTGGAGACATGAGGGTAAGGAAATATTTGAGGCCATTAATGCACCATCATTTAATCCCCCACCTTGATCAACATGTATTAAAGAAATGATTTGATCTTATATACATTTGGTGGATCTGAAGGCATCTTAGCCATCTTGACATAACAAAACAAAGAGCAACTAGAGCAACCAATTGCGTTCTTCATCTAGGAACTAAAGGATTATGAACAATGTTATAGTTTGGTAGAGAAGCACACACTTTTATTTGTGAGAGTGTTGAATAAATTCAGGCATATGCTCTCTAACAATAAGATTTGGCTCATGGTCACACATGTAAGTATCAAGGAGTTCCTACTTAGCAAGGACATCAATGTGAAAAGAGTTTTTTGGATCACAAAAATGATGGAGGATGAGGTAGACATCTAAGTCACCAATTTAGTGCAAGGAAAGGGAATTTATGAGTAGTTAGCCAAGGTTGAAAAACCAAAGGATGGAATAGACTTAGTATTATGTGAAGAAGAGCGCACAAGCCCAGAGGTTGTAACCAACTGGGTGCAAGATATGAGGAATTTTCTTCATCATAATGTATACCCTCCTAGCCTTGATAAGGCTAGTGCAAACATTTATGGTTATATTCTATTCCCTGTATGCTTGTAAAAGGTGTGCTCTTTTGAAAGGACCTCAATGGATTCCTCCTGAGGTGTATTGAAGCAAAGCTAACAAGCATAATTCTTAAAGAATTCCATGATGGCCTTGAAGTAGGCCATTACTCACCTAAGACCACTTCTATGAAGATCATACAGGGTGGCTATTACTAGCCAAATCTATTAAAATATATGCATGTGTATGTGAGAAATTATAATAAGTGCACCTTCTTCATGGGAAAATAAAGGCTCATAGCCTAGCCACTATACCCAATTCAGGTTTACCAACCCCTTGCATAGTGGGGCTTAGATTTCATAGGCATAATTAATCCATCATCAAGTGATGGGAAAAAATGGATTCTCATAGCCATCAATTATTTGATAAGGTGGATAAAAGAATTTGTACTTAAAGATGCTAATGAAACATCCATCCTAAACTTCTATGAGGGAATTGAAATAAGATTTGGTAATCTAACCACCATTATCTTTGAAAATGCATTGGTTTTCCTTGGAATGTAGACCAATGAGTGGGCTATCAACTAAAACATCTACTTGAGCACCTCATCAAACTATTACCCTTAAGGGTCTAGTTGATTCCATGAATAAGAACCTGATTTGCATCATAAAAAGGACTCTAGAGGATAACTAGCGAGTTTGGCATACTAAGCTCAAAATTTCTCTTTGGGATGATCGGATCACACCCAAGAAGGTGATAGGAAATTTAACTTTCATGGTATTTTATGTAAGGGAAGCTAGATTACCAACATCCCTCAATTTGCCTTCATTAGAACTCTCACATTAGTTGGAGATGCTTGACAGTGATCGCCTTAAATTAAGAATAACCAAGCTCATAGAGATTGAAGAAATTAGAGTGAAAGTTATGTGCACCATGTAACTCCAAAAAGCATAGACTAAGAGGGTCTTTGACAAAAGGGCTAGTGAGATAAGTTTCCAAGTGGGAGACATGGTGCTCAAATCGGATGCAAATAGAGTGAAAGCTAGTAGGCATGCCAATTTTGACATAATATAGAGTGGTCCATATACCATCACCAATTGCAAGGCATCTAATTCCTTTTATCTTGCCATAATGAATGGAGAATAATTGCCTATCCTATTCAATCAGATTCATCTTAAGCATTATTTCCATTAAATCTTATATATATGTGTAAATAACTAGAGTAGATGCTTTTCATTTCCTTAAAGAGCCTTGCATGCCTTGTTTTAGAGTAGTTTAATTCCTTCAAGTAAATGTGTACATTGTTTTTTTAGCTTAGGTATTTTCCTCTAAGTGCATTTGGTGCAATTATTATTATTTTAGGTGATTCTCATTTCTTTCTAAAGCCAAAGGTCCAAAAAACTTTATGCCCAATGGATATTTCAAAGGACACTAGATTCCCTCTTAACATGCAAGTGGCCCATAAAGATCACCAAAAGTGTTAAATTTCTAAGTTACCCCTAGGTTAGTGCAGGGATTCCAAAGGCTTATAGAGATATATCACACCTATGAGGACCCAAAAATTCTAAGTAAAGTAGGTGTAGACACTTCCCATCTACGCTCAAGCTCAAGATGAAGGCACACGTCTGCATAGTGAAGCAATGATGACTTGTGCCTATATAAAATTTTCAATAGGTGCTTGCACATAATATTCTATGGAATGTAGTTCAATAGGTGCATGAGTTTAGGATACAATACTCCAAGATTTTGAATGGTCAAGGAAAGGAAGTGCATAGGGAAAAACTACCAAATCATGAGAAGCATGCTTAAGACTTCTAGTCTTCATGCATAATCTTATTTAGAGGCTTCCCCATGATTATCTAATGGAATTTTGCACTAGTTCATAGGGTCACACATTTTCACCCTATCAATATATAGGAGAGAAATCTAAACTTGAATGCTACCTTAACTTCAAACATAGTGACTGTCCTACATACCTTGCACAAGAGTTCTCCCAAATCAAAAGCATGTGTATAGTCTAACATGCACATAGTGTACAAATAAAGAATCATGTAACCCTCCTTCTACCATTACCATTTGGCTTCCTAAAACTTTATCAACATAGAGAAATCTCTAGTTCATCCAAGATGAGCACTAGATATACATGCATCATGTATTCACTAATCTTACCCAATAACCCACTCCTTTGAGAGACCACAAAAGTGATACATATCATATTTGTGGAGTTGTACCTGAGACCAACTAGAAGTCACCATGTGTTAGGTGGTTGTTAGATATAAAAAAATTGGTTAGAGGTAGTTGAGAAGATATTAAGGTGCCATCAAAGTAATTAAATGTATAAGTAACTATCAGACTTCTAGACTTGAGTGCATGTCACTCTCTGAATCTATCAGGGAGATATTTCATTCCTTGATGCAATTGGATCTAGAAGTGATATTGCCATTGACCCTATATCCAATCATCAAGCAGACTTTAAGAAGCATGGCTACAATTCCATAAAAGGATTAAATGCTAAGTCTATCACCCCAAAGTGGAACATTAGTAGTAAAACCATCTTTACCTACTTTAGAAACCTAGTTCTTTCACTATAAAAGGGTTAGCACATTTTAGCAACCTTATGCTACTAAAATTTCCCTCCATGAGAACTTGTGTTGGCTAAATCTTATAGACTAATGAGAGTTAAGTTCACCACATTCTATTATTTTAATGATCTTTGTGTTATTTATGTTTGTTTATCCTTGACTATGGGTAATGTTCACCCCTCTCACCATTGTCCATTCTCAACATCTCCTCATCAAATTTAGAACTCACTTATAGGTTGCATTCTATGTGCACTCAGGTCTATGTTGATAATATTTGTGGATCATTTCTCATCCCTCTCAGTGTTGCACTATATTCATGTGCCTCCATATGAAACACTTATATACTTGAAGTATCCTTGGTGAAAGATATGTGATATTGTCTTATCCTCAAAGGTTTGTATTATGTTTATGGTAGTAGGAGTGCTTTCCCTATTCTAGTTGTATCACCTTTTTTACCTTCAGTATCTCTTACCTTTTCCCTCATTTTTCATTCAAGGTCATAGGTTTAGGTTAACATTAGTTTAAATTTCTATTCTTTAGGCCTACATACTCATATTAAACTAGGCTCATTTAGAATAGAAGGATCTGGCCTACTCTAGAGGATCATCCCAAGGAGTGAAAGGGTCCCACACCTTTGGGATGTTCACATCATTATGATGAGATAATTGATGCTTACACACATAACTTCATAATAATACTTTTGTACCTATTGCCTTAGCCTCTTATGCCCCATGTATAGCCTTTGTGCTCAACACCCCACTACTAAGCCTCCTTACTCCATAGAGCATCAATGGGTGCATGTTTCAAATGATAATAGTAATCAAGCCTTCCTAAGAGATATCCACCTCCCCTCCCCTTGTTTCTCTGATCCCCCAAGCCCAATAGAGCCTAGTTTCTAACAATTCCCTTGATTTTATAGTTTTTCCTATTAGGATATCCTCAACCAGTATCTCTTTCTCTCATAAGTCATATAACCCACCCTATGGTGGTGGTGACTCTCTTTGAGGTGAGTATGGGGATAAACTCTTCTCCATCAAATTAGAAGGTTCTTTCCCCAAATTATGTAATAGTTTTGTAGTTTTAGATAGTTTTAAGGATAGATAGGGGACTTCCACATGGATGATGTTTCACAATGAAGTTACTATCATAGAATGTTTGAGGTCTCATATATTTCCTAAAAATACTTTGTACCTATTGAAGCTGTCAATGAATAGGTTGTCTATATTTTTTTCTATAAAAGAATTTAAGGTTTTAGGTTTTCTTCTATAGACTTCTTTGTGTTGTATTTGGTATGATGCCACCCATTTTTCCACTCTGCATGAAGATGGACATGGTAGTGCTATCATATTAGTTTCACCTAAGTTTCTCCCTTCATTATTTCCATGGGGGAGGACCCATCACATCGAGTGGTTTGGATGATCTTGGATATTATTCCATTTATTAGGCATTCTCAACATTTACGCTCCTAATGATGGTCTTGATAAATCTTTGATTTAGAAATCCTTAGCTAACAAATTCTTCACTACCACATGGTTAGTGTGTGGGGACTATAATATGATTGAGCATTCCAAAGACATAGTTGGTCATTTCCTATAGGTGGTGTATTGAGGAACATGAATCATGGCATCATTTTAATAATAAATTGGGTCTTGTTGATCCACTCCTTTAACAACATTCAATTGATACCACATATTGGTTTATGTGGTCTAAATTTTATGTTAGGGATAAATGCATACTCAAAAGGATCAACCATTACATGATGTCAGATTAATTTTTTTCTCCTTTTCTAACATCAATTACCAACATGTCACTATTAACTTTGATTTGGTGCTCTCTGATCATACTCCTATTTCATGCAAAGTGGAATGGGTCATAACATTATACAAGGTGCCACATACTCAATTTATCCTCAATATTTCTATCTTAGGCCATGTTGGCACCCTCGACTTGATTTAATAGATTTGGAACTTGGATACCGATCTCCTTACACATCCAAATAGATTGAGTGGTAGAATGAGGCCATTATACACATCATGACCTTCCTCCACTACTATGTGAAGTAGATTGTGTGCACTGGGGAGAAAAGTGAAGAGGCTATGCTTAAGGAATTCCATTTGATACTCATTTACATAATCTTGATGCATCCCTCAAACACCACATTAAGGTGGTGGATAGACACACTACCATAGGGGCATAATTGCATGCTTAACTACATTGTCTCAATTTTGGAGACAAAACCTCAAAAGAATCATTCAAGTACCTTAGGGCCAAACAATCTTGTGATTAGATCAAGGCCATCAAGTTAGCTCAAACTAGGCTCACCTCCCTCCCAAACATCTCCTCAAATTTCTCAAAGCACTACCAACTAGTGTTCAAAGCCCAAGAGGTCACATAATAAATATCTTGAGTTTTATAAGAATGCCTCAACATGGTTCCTTACAAAGTTAAAGTGGTTGACCAATTACTCTGTGACTCACCATTGACCCTCCAATATCTCATAAAGGCCTTCCAATGTATGAGTAATGATAAGGCCCTTGGACTCGATGATTTCCCATGTGAATTTTATAAGGCTACATGGGAGTTTATAGGGTTGGACTTGCTTCAAGTTTATAAATAAGCCATGCAAAACCATTATTTGGTAGCTTTAATTAATCAAGACAATATTGATTTTATACATAAAATATGTGATCTAGATATTATTAATAGTTTTCATCCCATCACTTTGTTGAATGTCTCATAAAAAATTCTTACCAAATCTCTTGTCAATCATCTCCATTTTATTCTTTCTATAATTGTTAAACCTGAACAAACCAGATTTATTAGAGGGAGGTATATTATTAATAATCTCATTACCTTCTAGGAAGGCATGGAATGGGATATAGTTTCTCATCAGACACCATTTTCCTCATGCTTGACTTCAAAAAATCCTATGATCATATTAAATGTCCTTTTATCCTTTTTATGTTAAAGTCTCTAGGTTTCAACTAGTATTTTATTTCTATAGTCCAAACTTTACTTTCAAATGCTTAATCCTATCTGACCATTAATGGATCTATGTTTGATATAATTTTCCTTCAATGCTCCATAAGGGAAGGTTTCCCTTTTTCTTTGGTGTTATATTTTTTTGGATTAGGAGCACAATTGATTACCTTGTATAAGCAACTAAACATAGAATTTAACTAGAAGTAACAAGTAACAAGAAATCAGAAACAACACAGAATTTGAGAGACAATACAATCTTGTATTCAACTCATCCAGAAAGAAAATACAATCAAGAAGATGCCACACTCTTCTCACACCTATGAGGCTTCCCACACCTCTAGGGCTCCCAGTAATTCTCAATCAATAGTTCTCTCTCTCAATTACGGTCACAACAATCGACTCAAACACAGAGTTGTTGTTCACCTCCACCAGTCAGTAACAATACTGCCAATACACAAGTACTCAAAGTACTCCAAGTAGATCTCCCTTAAACTTGCAACAACCTACAATCAAATGATCTTACTTACCATGTAGATCTAACCTGATCTTGCATAACCTACAGATCAACCTGGTCTTACACACCTACAAACCTAGATCTTACAATTGGAAGGATCTCTTCCTTGTCCTTAATTACAATACAACCCCATGAGTCTATTATATAGATCCCATGCAAACAATAATTAGACTTCTAATTACAATAATTAGACATGCAGCTCCAAGACTAAAATTAGTCTTTTACATGCAAACAACCGGTTCGTTAACTAACTGTTCATCAACTAGCAGTTTTGGAACTACACAGGCGACCGACATCGATTCCTATCTGATTGGAGATGACCAATGTCAGATGATATATGACCAATGTCAGTAGCTTCCTATCCACCCTTGACTGATGTCAATTGGCCTGACCGATGCCAGTGACTATGACACTTAGCACCTCCTCCATGTTTGCATCCTGGTGAAGCTTTTAGCTCCACAACCTAACAATCTCCCACTTGGAGATAAATAGTTTCACCTATACCTATACCTATACATCTAATTTGTTTCCTAGCTTGTATCCCTCTTCAAGATCAATCTTGAAGACCAACCACCACACAACTTGTGGTGCAACACCTGTCATCCAAGTCCCCTGCCACATCTGATTCTACATACCCATGTAGAAAAGTGCTTGACCCTGCATCGCATGTATACCTACTGCTAGTCCCTCTCAAATACCTGAGAATCCATTGAACAACTTTCCAATGCTTATTTCTCAGATTGACCCCAAACTCACTGACAACACCCACTACTTGGGCAAACTCAGGTCTAGTACATACCATGCACTTAACCTCATTATGTGAATTGGGACACCGTTCTGTGAACTATCCATCCATAGGTGTGCAAACTAGTTTTGCATCCTGCATCTTGAACATTACCACTACCTTATTCACACAATCATCTAGAGACAAAATCAACCTGTGACCTTCCACGTCTCTAGACATTCTCATGCCAAAAAATCTTGTTGCTCCCAGATTCCTCATGACACACCTCTGAACTAACTTTACCTTTAGCTCAGAAACTCCCTGCATGTGTGACCCTACAACAAGCATACACACCACATACAGTAATAGGATAATGTATCTAATATTATCCAACTTGGTAAAGTAAACACAATGGTTAAACCTCCATTGTCCTGTAGCTTTCTCAAGACCATATACCCTGGCCTTCCATCTCACATGTCCATTCTCTCTCTTCTTTGACTTGGGAATCCATTCGTCTTTTAGTGCTTTCTCTCCAGCTAGAAACTCTACCAAATCTCCCATTTGGTTCTCATCCAAGGAATCAAATTCCTCATTCATGCCATGCTCCCACTGTTTCTTGGATTCTACCTGCTCTGCTTCTTTAAAACTTCCTAGTTCTTGACCATCAGTGAGCAAAAAGTAATCTAAAGAAGGGGAATAACGAATTTGAGGCTTAATTACACTTTTAGTCCTCCTCATGGGTGTTTGAGACCCCTTGACAGCTTGCTATCTGCCCAAAATCCATTTTCTAGTCGACCCTGGTCTGCACCCGATTGATGTTAATCCCACTTAATCGCCGATGCTGGTTCCCTGACCGACATTGGTGTCCACTTGGTCACTAATGCTGGTTCCCTGACCGATGTCAGTTTCCACTTGCCTGACACCACTGACTCTGATCTACACATGACTGACATTGGTACCTACTTATTTGACATCAGTTCCACCTGACTGACAACAGTAACTGTGTTTGCCTGTGAGTGATACAAGCTTAGTTTGAATCAAACCCTTGTTCAAACTACCCTGCTCAAAAAAATTTAGCCCCTGTGACTGATTTATGTCCGTCATCTTCTCCTTGAACACCAAGGCTTTCCTATTCTTGTCAAAACCATCAAATTTCCTTTTTGTGCCATAAACCCAATCCTTTCTTGTAGCATGAGTTTCAAGAAACCTTACTTTATTTTGTTGCTTACAGAAATATCGATCTATGCTTCCTGAATCTAAACTCTTACCCTTTGACTCAAGAACATGCATCCCCTTCTTATTCATATGACCAAGCCTATGAAGCCACATCTTCAAATATACAGTTGAAGTAGATAAACTAGAAGGAGAATCAGTAATACAAGTAAATAGATAAAGAGTACCTACTTTATTACCTCTTGCTAAAACAAGTGCACCCTTGGTAACTTTCCAAGAGTCTGCTGTGAGAGTTACTGTGCATCCCTCATCACCCAACTTTCCAATAGAAATCAAGTTAAGCTTCAGGACTGGGACATGCATGACCTCCTTCAATACCCATGTTTTGCCCATCTATAATTTTAGCTGCACTTTCCCTTTGCCAACCATTTGGCAAGGCTTACCATCCCCTAAATAAATCTCTCCAAAGTCTCCCTGGACATATTCATGAAAAGATGCTCTATTTGGGGTTGCATAGAAAGAGGCATTAGAATCTAACACCCAAGATTCCACTTTATCCAAGGAACATAAAAGAACATCCTATGCAACATCTGCAACATCTGCTTCTTCATTTCCTTCGTGTTGATCTTCAACCAACCAACAATCTTTCTTTATGTGCCCTACCTTTCCACATTTCCAGTAGAATATTTTGCCATACCTGGATTTGGATCTCCTGCCTATCTTTGACCTTGATCTCCCCTGCTCGATCTTCTCTCTTTGCCTTCCCCTGCTTTCAACACTTAAAGCATTCCCTGATGATTCACCTATGCTTTTCCTGTGAATTTCTTCATTTAAGATTACACTAACAACATCATCTACTTTCAAGATATTTGAAGTAGACACAGTATTACTAATTGCCATTACCAAACTATCCCAACTTTCAGGTAATGAGCATAAGATTAAGAGAGCCTTAATTTCATCATCAAAAATAATATTGACTGAAACTAACTGGTTTACCAAACCATGGAAATCACTAAGATGACTGTGTACAGATCCACCTTCCAACATTTGCAAATTAAATAACTGCTTCATAAGAAATACCTTATTCAAAGTTGAGGGTTTTTCATATAAATTTGCCAAAGATCCCATTAACTCTACCATTGTCTTAGCCTGTGATAAGTTGTAAATCACAGATGATGCTAGGCTCAACCTTATAGATCCCAAAGCCTTCCAATCAAGAACATTCCATTCTTCATCTTTCATATATGTGGGCTTGCTATCAACCCCACCCAACAGTAAGTATAGATCTTTTTGATACAGATAATCTTATATCTGCATCCTCCATAATTGATAATTCTTTCTATTAAACTTCTCCATTCTTAGCTTACTTTCTTCTACCATTGCTTTACTCCCACTCAATCAGAAACCCCTGAGAGTGACCTGTAATCAAACACTTAACACACTCTAAAACCAAGGTGTTAGTAAACTTGCTCCTTACAACCTTGCTCTGATATCACTTTGTTTAGATTAGGAGCACAATTGATTACCTTGTATAAGCAAGTAAACATGGAATTTAACCAGAAGTAACAAGTAACAAGAAATCAGAAACAACACAAAATTTGAGAGACAATACAATCTTGTATTCAACTCATCTAGAAAGAAAATACAATCAAGAATATGCCACACTCTTCTTACACCTATGAGGCTTCCCACACCTCTAGGGCTCCCAGTAATTCTCAATCAAGAGTTCTCTCTCTCAATTATGGTCACAACAATCAACTCAAACACAGAGTTGTTCACCTCCACCAGTCAGTAATAATACTGCCAGTACACAAGTACTCAAAGTACTCAAGTAGATCTCCCTTGAACTTACAACAACCTGCAATCAAATGATCTTACTTACCTTGTAGATCTAACCTGATCTTGCACAACCTATAGATCAACCTGGTTTTGCACACCTGTAAACCTAGATCTTACAATTGGAAGGATCTCTTCCTTGTCCTTAATTACAATACAGCCCCATGAGTCTATTATATAGATCCCATGCAAACAATAATTAGACTTCTAATTACAATAATTAGACTTCTAATTACAATAATTAGACACGTAACTCCAAGACTAAAATTAGTCTTTTACATGCAAATAACCAGTTTGTTAACTAACTATTCGTCAACTAGCAGTTTTGGAACTGCACAGGCGACCGACGTCGGTCCCTGTCTGTCTAGAGATGATCGATGTCGGTAGCTTCCTGTCCACCCCTGACCAATGTCGGTTGGCTTGACCAATGCTGGTGATTGTGACACTCAGTACCTCCTCCATGTTTGCATCCTGGTGAAGCTTTTAGCTCCACAACCTAACAACATTTTATCTTTGTAGAAGCATTAGGATATCTTCTTTCCTATATGGTTGAGAGGGGATTTATCTGAGGTATTTTTTAACCTAACTTCTCTTCCCATCTCATTAATGGGAATTTTATGGATGCCACTTTCATCATGCTTGAAGAACAAGAATGA
This sequence comes from Torreya grandis, assembly GCA_037957365.1. Classification (NCBI taxonomy): domain Eukaryota; kingdom Viridiplantae; phylum Streptophyta; class Pinopsida; order Cupressales; family Taxaceae; genus Torreya; species Torreya grandis. The sequence continues at coordinate 570,473 of JARHVA010002818.1, read as the reverse complement.
ACCTTCTTATAATCTATGAAGTGTCTTAATACTTTTTGTTTGGCCTTTAGATCTAGTTTGTAATGGAGTAAGACTCAGTGTTTCAGATAAAGTATGATGCCTATGCTTGATTGGATCATCCAATTTAATTGGAAGTGGATTACACATGGATAATAGTTCAATTATTGGTATTCTTTTTGACTTTGAATAATCTCTAGCTGATCTATGGTAGTATGTCATCAGAAGAGTGGAGAATAAAGTTGGATATTGTATTACCAAGCCATTATATTTAGTAGGGAAATTCTAAATTTTCACCAAGATTCTAGCTGCCACCCATGTATATTATTACTCTTATTGGGCTCTTCAAAAGCATCTTATGACAGCTTAGCCAAAATCATTAGGTATTTTATTTAGTCTAATTCCAGTCATTCCAAGGTCTTTCATCATGTATCCTAGGATATTTTTCCCTTCCTCACAATAAAGGAGTCATGGGAATTATTGACCTTTATAGGCAGAGTGCAACCTTATGTGCCAAATGGGTTGTTCACACTATTAAAGGTAATGAGGTTTGGAAAATATTTATAAGGCATTGTATCTCCATTGGGATTTCCTATGGTAAACCCATTTGAAAGAATATAAGCTTCCTCTCCCTCCTCATCACTATGACTCCTATCAAAATTGAAGGTTGTTTTGTTGCCAAATACATATGAAAAGATTTTGAAGCTATCAAGCCTCACATAAAATGGGTGGGGGATGGTTTTTACATAGGTCACTATTTAAATAATCATATAATCTATTAGTATCCTATAATGATAGCCACTAATGTTTTGTTGGTTGAATGGCTTGGAATTAAATCCATCAGACTCTTTTTGAAAGTTATCCTTACTATTTGGGATTTGGTTAATGCCAGTGATTAGATTCTTTGGCCTAATTTGAAATTAAAATTTCAATTGAAAAGTGTTGACTTAATTTCTATCCTTTTTATCCAAGAGCTTGTTCTCAATGTTATGATTCACAAGCTTGGCTTGCAACCATCTCTAACATGGTGGAAGGACTAGCGGTATAATTTTTGACACCCTTTTTAAAAATTATTCTTTGGGAATTTTGTACCAAGTCATGAGCCCCTTTTCCCTTGATTTATGTAATCTTAATAGGGGATGGGTGCTTAACTCCTCCATAACTTGTCTTATCAAAATTGACAAAATATTAAATGTAAGGGTGAAACATAAACTCATACACTCCTTATGGTGTCTTATTTATCAAGGTCTCCCACTCGAGGAGTGGCTCTCTCACATGAGCATTGCTTCATCCAATTTTCCTTCCTTTTAGTAACATAAATCATTCAAGGATATCTTTTATTTTTTCCCTCAAGCCCAACCCACTTGGAATTAGATTCATGGTCTATTCTAACTTTATCATGTTGAGACCTTTTCTTGGTAGCTAGCTCTTCTGGGGGACTCAACCAACTGGGTAGCTTTTATTACTTTCTATGGAATTTTTTTAGATCCATCATTATTTTATAGTTATAAAAAGCAAAAAATAGTGTAATATTCAACAATGATGAATGTTCTTATCAATTTTGTATTAATGATAAGGTTTCTATTATCTCGTTAGTCTACATACAAATTGAATCCCAAACAAACAAGGTTGCAATGGAATTATACCACTTCCAAGAGATATTACAATATTGCGGTAGTGTCCCCTACACTATGAGTTAGGTGAATTTTGATATACCACCTTGGGACCACCACCACCACCTTTCAGGAGGTGCAAAAGTCGATCACATAGTCTAGGCCATTTTACCCCTCACTTTCATCTTAGGGGTGGGGCTTGCCATCACCACATGGTAAAACTAACATAACTCCCTCTCATAGAGGCTCTCCTATTAGCACTATTAATTTGGGATTGCTTTCTAATGGATAGACTATTTATATGACCTTAGACCCCTTGAATAGTTGGGTGGCCCCAGATCCTCCTACTATATAGCCTTCCACTTGGGCATCTCTACTACCCAAGGATGATCATATGCCTCATCCCTTGGGTGATATTGTGTGTGAAAAATATATTTGTTTTAGTTTGGTTTTGAGTGTTTTGTGTTGTCTAACCTTTTTGTTTCATACTTTTTGCCCTTGTTGAGATAGATTTTTTCTTTTAATGTGGAGTTTGAGCCATGAATACAAACCAACTACTTTTCTGTGTAACCTTCTTGTATTATTATTATTATATTTTATATAATATTATATCATAAAGCATTCTAGTAGTAGCTTGGGTACCACTTTAAAAGTAAAGGCTTGTATTTGACATAACCTAGTAGGGTAGGTCAGTAAGTGGTGGTAAAATTTAAGTAACAACATAATAAATATAGCATTTAGGCATAAATTCTTGTATGGAACATATTCATTTTAAAGTTTAATTTTTTTTAATATATATATATATATATATATATATATATATATATATATATATATATATATATATATATATATCATTTAGCATGTTTATTTGGAGGGAAACTTACAATTTGAATTGATTTAATTTTTTAATGCATTAAAAAGGGATTAATCTAATACTTGTACTTTGTTATCCATTAGTTCTAAATCTTATATATCATAATGCGATTGGTTACTTTTCTCCTATCATTAGGTAAAATTAGATCAAATATTGAGTATTTTTATGATAAGTATTAGGTATTGTGTAATGATGTACTATTCACTATTGGGTACCATGTCCACTAGTGGCCCCTTTTGTTATTTATGTTTAGAGATTGGGATGAGGGAATAAAATTTTGTGATTTTGGGAGTAGAGGACTCTATTTATTTTTTTGAGGGGAGTTTTAAAGCATATATTTTTCATAACTACATTGTTATATATATTTTAATTTTTTAGTATGAAATAGTGTTATATTATTTAATTAAAAATGTTTACAGAGTATTTAAAAAGAAAATATTGAATGGAATCACACTTAAAAATTCTATAAAATTAAGTCATATGATTTAGTACACAACCAAAATATTTAAGTTTCAAAATAGTGTTTACATATGACTATCAAATAAGACTATAGAACACTATTAAAGTAACATAAACTTAAATAGCAAAGATAAGAAGGCTAGCTACAAGTAGACCCTAGTCATTCGATTTGGCACCTAACCTAATATTATTTATTATCACATTTAGTAATGGAATCTCAATTAATGTTTACATTATTTTATTCATTAAATATATTTGTTTCTCCCTAGGCATTGCCTTGCTAGACATCTAGATTATCCTTATAAGGAAAAATTTATAAATCTCTATGCAAGATTTTTATTGGAAAAGTGACTAAGCCCAACTACCAAACTATGTTAAAGGACATGGAAGCCTTCAAAATGGGGACTATTCTATAATTTTCTATACAATACTTGTTGAAAAGTCTTATGTTTTGCACCCTTTATGGAACCACTAGGTTAGCTTGTTGGATTTTCATGCCCAGGTATGTAATTATGTTTCCAAGATCTCAATGGGTTCATTTATATTTTAATTAATTTAAATTGATGGAGAAAATACCATTGAGATAATATACCCCCACTTTCTCTTAGAATTTAATATACCTTAACCTTAAGTATATGTAACAAAATAAAATAATGATGTTGGTATTTACCCACTTTTCCTTTGGTTTTAAGGGATGTTATTTCCCTAAGTTTAAGGTGACCTTAAATTTAAGTGTATATAAAAAAAATCAAACTAAAATATTAACTAATTTTGACCAGAGCTTTAACTGATTTTGAAGAACACAAGGGGGCTCAATCCTTGAAATATCAAAAATCTTAAAAACTAAGGACACAAGGGCCAAGAAAAGACAACAATGTAACACTAAGGTGAAAATATGTTAAACCCATTCTTCTTGAAATAACACCACTAGATATAAAAACTACTCACCACTCAGACAAACTAGAAATATAGAAAGAATAGAAGAAAAAATTATGTAGCCCCACAAAATAGCCCACCTACCTATAAGTTCATCCCCAACCCATAAGTGTTTGACTTATTCTACTTGAGATCAGATTTTTTATTGTCTAGTGGGTGCCACCATCAATAGAATTCATAGCATCAATTTACAAATGTTTGGCTTATGACTTCCATCTTTTTTACCTAATTTTTCAAAATTTGGCATTGCCTGCTTAGAAAGATTTTGAGTAATTGATAAATAGGATTTGAAATATAACTCCTCTTCTTCATCTTCCTCCACTGAAGTTGTAGTGTCTTCAATATATTAAGCTTGTTAAAATCCTTTTGGCATTGAAGAAACTTGAACCTAGGGAGATATCAGTGCTTTTAAACCCTTAGACATTTGATTATTACTAGAAACCAACACCTTAGAATCATAATTTTATAGTTCCACTATTTTCCTAAGCTGAGGGAGTTGATTTGATATCAGTCCAATAAGATATTGGGTCACCACTACCTCCTTTGATCTAAGAGAACAACACTTGTCCACCAATGAACCTACTAGGGAGGTTTTCAAATCAATGGTGGGGTCACTTGCTGAGTCACAAAGGTTGTTAACAAGATATCTATTAGGGAAACCAATATTTCTTACCCATTTATTGAAAAAAGAATAACCAACACATTTAATAGCCTTCTTTGTGCAATTGTAACTTTACGAATGACTTGGTTACACTTAAACCATCTATACAATATCCCTTCATAATTGATAAACTAATTCCAACCTCCATGTGAGGATTTAAGCCTTACAGAGTGTTAAATATGTTTGGAAAAATCCACCAACACATAGACCCTCATAAACTTATGCAAATCATTCAAATCTTGGTTGATTTTAACAAACACATCAAATAGATTAACTAATTATTGTAACAACCTTTAATCATGCATTGATAAAGGAAGATTATATAGTATTACCTAGATCAGTGCATTTGAAAAAACTATATATGAAGGATAAAAAGGGGCCCAAGGGCACAATAACACACCCTACTTACCAAAAAACCATGGACATTTATTTTAAACAAAAATTATGCTCTTCTACAGAGGGTAAAAAATAGGAAAAAATCATTTGGGAGGCAAGAAAGAGAAATATTAGCAATAGAAGGCAAAACATATAGTGCCTATAAAGAGAGCTCCACTCATGATGGACACTTCCCCACACATCGACCAATAAGGGATTTACACATTATTTCCACATTAATGGTTATAAGGATCTCATTTGAATTCTCAAGGACAAGGGGACAAGAGGAAAAAATGAGAGGGATATCCTCATAGACTGTTGTGTCCACCCCATTGTGATCCTACCCTTTACCGTCAACCCTCACCTCAAAGAAAGAAACCTCAGCATCTAACCCAAACTTGCTTTTATGAGGCAAATAACATCTCTTAATAAGTTGAGGGGAGAGATTAGGGTTTTTACACACAATAGTTGTTTGATAATAATCTCCACATAAGGGTTTGAGACATTTTGACATTCAATAAAAACCTAAGATTTAGAATATGAAACCTTAGCTGAAGCGATTGTTTCTTTGTCTAACCTCTTGCATGCATTCTCTTGGGCTAGGTTTTCCACACCTTGATGTATTTTAACAATCCCGAGACCTTTGATATGGTTACTAGCTCTAGATTCACCCATCGTGGGGACTTCTACCCAACCCCGCCTCCCATATTTCTACCTTTGATTTTACCAATGCCCTTGCCTCAACCATAATCATTGATGTTCTCCTTATTATCCTCTACATCTATTATTTTTTATCACTATTGTTGTCACTAAAATCCTTTCTACGTTCCTTGTTTTCATTGCTAATGCATCACCCCCTTAATACAAAAAATGTTAAACATTATTATTATCAATTTTAATTTAAAATACATATTATTAAACATATTAAATAATATATAAATCAACCACATTTTAAAAATTATAATTTGACATATAGATAATTTAATTTTATTATAAGTCAATTCAATAAAATTTAGTATTTTTCAATAAGAACATCAAATGTCAAGTATGTACACAATACATATAAACATATATGCCACCTCGATGATATAGTTATTTTCCTCATCACCATCACCATCACTATTGTTATCATCTCAAGACTCTGCCTTATATAAATCTTCATAATCAACCTTCACGCTTAGTGATGTAACCTAAATAATATATAATACAATCAAATTAGTATCATAAGAAAACCATAATATTAAATTTAAATAGAAAATAGAAAGTTTAAACTTAATGAAGAATTACTTTTTTGATTGAAAATTTATTTATATTATTAATACACAAATATACATCACTAATCTTGTAAAAAAAGGCAAGCAAAATGGGTAACACTCCAAAATACTTCATTAATTACATAAACTGTGAAATGGATAACACTCCAAAATACCACATTGATTACATAGACTAAGAGAGAGAAATTAATTTAACTAAAAATAAAGTTAATAATTTTTAATTTAATATCATTTCAATCAAAAAAATTGAACATAACCAACATCATGATAAAAATTCCATTGGGCAACCAAATTTAAAAAATAAAAACACTAAGCCATGAGGGAAATCAAGGTATATGGTGGAGGTGAAGGATCATTTGGATTGTCACCTTAGCCACCAATAGTGGGTGGATCTACCATATCAAGTACCAAATCCTACCCAACATTAGTCTTGTATTTATTTGCATCATCCTCTAGCTATTATCTAAACAAATAAATTACTGAGGCCAACCGATGGAATTTCCCTTGTTATAGAGGCCTCCATCCACTAGTGTTTGGGAATGCAACCTTTCCACCACAATAAGAGTTGTGGGTCAATGAAGGATAGTGAAAAGTGATGCAATATTTTGTCCTCTATTTCATGAGTAGATCCTACCATGATATCCATAGTCATGAACCTATAAAAGATATCATCAATGGGGATAATTTTTAAGGACTCAGATTACTACACGTGAGACACTCCCCTAATGATATAACATATACTAAATGTGTTCCACTTTTATCAATACCTTCTTATCTTGCACTTATATTAAAGCATGACATTATAAATCACTTGCACTTTATTAGTTGTGAAAAAATAACCATCAAGAGATAAATGGTTAAATATTTCATTGTTCCTTTTTTTCATATAAATTAAAAAAAAAAATAGATCAAAAAATATGCCATATTTGATAGTATTGTGTAGGTGCATGGTTAAATCCCTTGAGAGCACCATTTTCTTGTAGATTTTTTTTTGAATAAAATGCTTGATAAATGATATAGGGGCAACACTCCTAGTTTCATTTTTGGTTTGTTTTGATCAATTTTGGTTTACTTATTTAGTCTTAGTGGTCATATATGTCTTAAAATCCATATTTAAATCATTTTTAGGTGTTAGATTGGAATGATATTAATTCACCAAATAAGTAGATATATAATAGTATATCACAATGATATGGAAATATAAAAGAAAATATCAATAGCAGATAATCCACTTTGAGGGGGAAACCTCCCAAATGCTTTCAATAAGAATGAATACTCAAAATATGATGATGAATAACTAACCTTACCTCCTATATATAGTTTAACAAGGCCATGTTACACCCATAGGCTGACCTACCAAGTATATGAATGCATAAATAAATGTAAAATAATATGAAAAAGGGTTATGCAAGCCACAAGTCGACTACACATATCCCTATACAAGCCAATGGTTAAGGTCATAACATGCCCCTCCCATTCAAAACAATGTTTTCCTTAATGTTGGAAATCTAAAATGCTATTTCATGAATGATTCATCCTCCCAGGTAACATCTTTAGAAGGTAGACTCTTCCATTTGATTAGATACTCAATAATTAGTCTAGACTGTAGCTGATTAGTGCATGTTTGAAGGACCACTTTAGGATCAAGAATAACCCTCCCCTCCTCATCTAATTTTGGTAACTTTATTTGAGTGGTAACTGTCTATCCAATGACCTTATTAAGGTAAGATACATGAAATACTAGATGAATCTGAGTGGATGGATGAAATTCCAACTTGTAGGCTACACTACCATTTTTTAAAAAAAATCTAATAAGGGACATAATACTTGGAAGATAGATTATTATCCTTTATCTATTCTTCAAGGACATAAATTATATGGATTAAAACAAAAAAACACCCAATCACCAATTTCAAAATGCCTCTCACTCCTGTGTTGATCTCCCTGTTGCTTCATGTGATTCTGGGTTAAAGCTAAATTTTCATGCAAACTAGCAAGGACTTCTTGTTGATGTTGAAGGTGTTCCTGCACTGCACATACCTTTGGGTGGGTATTAAAATGTGAAGTGAGGTATGGAGGATGGTATCTTTACAATAACATAAAAGCAGATATTTTGGATGAACTATGCATTGAATTATTATACCACCATTCAACCAAGGGTAGACATTGAACCCATTTATCTTGTTTATCTGACACAAAATAACAAAGGTACTCTTCCAGACACTTTTTGAGTACCTCAATTTGTACATAATATTGAGGATGATAGGATGAAATATGAGCCAATTGGGTTCCCAAACATGCAAATAATTCTATCCAAAAATTACAATAACAACAATCTTGATCACTAATAATAATCTAGGGAGTACCATATAATTTATAAAATATATTGAGGAAGGCATAAGCTACTGTACTGGCCACCAATGGTTGAGATAAAGAAAAAAAAGATCATATTTTGTGAGTCTATCCATAAAAACCATGATAACATTTCTACCTTTAGATCGTGGTAACCCAATAATGAAATCCATAGATACTTCTTCCCATCATTGACTATGGATGGATAAGGGATGTAAAAGACCTAGGGTTTTAATGGTTTCACCTATATTTTTCTAACAAACCATACATTCAACCACATATTTATGTACATCTCCTTTGAGTCCTTTTCAAAAAAAAATTTTTTGACTCTATGATAGGTTTTCAAAAACCCCAAGTGATTGCCAAGTGGAGATGCATGAGGTTCTTGAAGGATTTTCTATTTGAGAAGATAATTCTAACATAGATATAATCTATCTCTATACCATAATGAATTCCCCTTCCATTTAAACTTTTAAATCCCATTGGAACCCTGATATAGATTTTGAATCAATGCATAGGCAATACTATCATTTTCCCATTCTGCCCTTACTTCCTTGAGCCAGTCTACTTGCCAAATGGTCATGGCAAATAACAATGCCTCAATTGGTTCATCTCACCTAGATAGTGCATCAAGCACCACATTTTCTTTTACTTTCTTGTAGACTATTTCAAAATCAAAACCTAACATTTCCATCACCCATTTTTGTTGTTCTTCATAAGATAAATATTGTTCTAAAAAATATTTAAGGCTATTATGATCAATCTTTACCTAAAAGTGACAACCCAATAGATAAGGTCTCCATTGTTTGAATGCATGTAGAATATCCATCATATATTTCTCATAGATGGGTTTTATCTCATTTTTACCCTTCAGTTGATGAATTTAAAAGACAATGGGCATACCCTATTGCATCATTACTACATTTATACCATATCTAGATGCATCACATTTAACCACAAAAGTTTTAGAAAAATATAGATTAGCCAATACCAAGGTGGTGTACAGAGCCATTTTCAATTGTTTAATTTCCATGGTAGATATATCAGTCCACTAGAAGGAGTCTTTATTCAAAAAGGAAGTGAGAGGTGTTATAATACTACCATAGTATTTGACAAACCTATGATAATAACCAGTTATCCCTAGACATCCCCTTAGTTTTTTAAGTGTCTTGAGAATTTGCCACTCCATGATGGCTTGGATTTTTTTACGATCAAATTTTACTCCCTCATGTGATATAATATGACCCAAATATTCCACTTCCTAAACTCTAAAAGTGCATTTAGATGGTTTAGCATATAACTAATGTTTCTCAAGAACTAAGAGTACATGTTTCACATGATGCAAGTGGCCTTCCCATTTTTTTATTTAAATAAGGATGCCATAAAAAACAAAAGTAAAAACTTTCTCAAAAAGGCCTAAAAACCATATTCATCAAACTTTGGAAGGTGGATGGTGCATTGGTGAGACCAAAAGGTATGACCAAAAATTCATAATGGCCTTCATGAGTACAAAAGGTTGTTTTACGAATGTCCTCCTCATGGATCCATATTTGATGATACCTAGAGCAAAGATCTAATTTGGTAAAATAAATAGCACCATGTAATTAATATAATAAATCATCAATTATAGGAATATGAAACTTATCTTTGACAGTGAACTTGTTGAGCTGTCTATAATCTAGGCACATCCTTCAATTTTCATCCTTCTTTCATACCATGACTACTAGAAAATAATATTCACTTCGGCTATGGTGAATGGTACTTGCCTCCAAAAAATCTTGAAACATTTTTTAAATTTCACTCTTGTGGGTATAAGGATATCTATATGGTTTGATTTTGGGTGGAATACCTTTAGGAATTAGTCTGATGGCATGATCATGAGTATGACTAAGGGTAAGAGATTTTGGCATGGGTCTAAAAACAATTGAATGCTCATCCAATATTTATTGTAACTCAAGATGGGTAGATTCCTTAGTTTATTAAATATTAATGGAAAATAAGTATGCCACAAATCCTTCAACACCTTTTTTTAGCATCTTGGTCATCTGATGTGAACTAAACATTCATGGAGATTTAAATCTTAATCCTCTTAGTTTCATTGGCTTTCCTTCAAAATAAAAATGTATGAACAGTTCATGGAAATTCATCTCAATAGTACCTAATGTGATGAGCCATTGTACTCCCAAAATAGTATCAGTCCTAACCATAAGAATAGAAAACATTGGAGAATATAAAATAGTCCCTCATTGCTGACTCAATACTATGGAATTTTCTAGAATAATTAACTATACCACCATCTTTAATCATGACTTGAAATTCTACATTTGGGTAGGTGAAATAATTCAAATGAGCAACCAACTTATTAGTAATGAAATTGTGTACTACATGAGTCAATAAACACTCTGACCTTCTATTTTTAATGAAAACCACCACCTTAAGAGTCTAAGGAGTAGAAATACCTAGAAGGGCATGGTAGGAGATTATAGGTTGAGAATATACAACTTCATCCTTAGGTCCTTCAAAACCCTCAATAGATGCCTCCTCATATTCTTTCTCCTCATCATCCCATTTAATGTAAAATAACTTCTTTTCAGCACATCGATGACCTTTTCTCCATTTACTATCATAACCATAACACAACCTTTTGTCATGCTTAACCTCAATTTATTGTGGTGTCAATCTAGTAGGTTGAGGCTATGATGGAATTAGGAAGGTGCACTCCTGATTAGTAGTGAAAGGATGACATTTGATCATCTCTTTTTCTTAACAAGCATGCATTGGTATAGCTTTGGATACAATTATGGGGTTAAACATATGAACCTTCAGTTGAATAATGTCTTTTAGTCCACCCAAAAAAAGTTTAGTCAGATTTGCCTTAGTGATATCCTCCAAACATAAGGATAAACTTTGAAATTGATGAATATAATCCTTCACTATTCTTGTTTGTCATACTTTGGCTAATTGGTTAAACTCATTTTTAGAAACATTATCCTAATAATGAGACATCAATTTATCAAAGAATATTGACCATGTAATAGGAGTACCGATCTTCTTATTTTTAGCTCAAAATCAATGATACCAAATGAATGGCTCAAGTTCTAGATACACAGATACCACAACCACCTTTTGAGAGCTAGGATTTTGGTGTAAATGAAATATATTTTCAATTTGAGTGATCCAAGTGAGTAGATATTTACCATCAAAATTGTGCAATTCTACTTTTGGCAACATCAATTTTACCCTTGTATTGAATATTTTAGTATTAAGAGGAGGAGGAACAAAAGGAAAAAGTGGAGGTTTATTGAGTGGTAAATGAGATGAAATGGTAGCTAATTGTGTCATGATTTGATGCAACTGATTGTTCATGCTATTAAGCTCCCCTTACATTGTTGATATCCTATATTAAGCCATGTAGATTTGTTTAGATTTTAGAAATCATATCAGATGATTGAAACTCCATGTCATCCCCTAAAGGAGTTTTATGGGTGTTTTACCCTTTCCCCCATCCGTGGGTGTTAGGACCAACCATACAAAGGCTTGATGGTGAACCTTATTTTACCCTATTAACCCAATTTTAACCACTAAATTTTTAAATATTTGGGCCTAAAATCACAAATATCAAAGAATAAACCCAAAATAAAATTTTCCAAGGTTTCCATAAATATAATTTTTTTTAAAATTCTACAAATTGTGAGCTATGGAGCAAATGTATTAAAAAACCTAAACTTGATATAACATTTGAAAAAAAATCAAAATGAGATGAAATTTTAATGGAAACTTAATTGAATGATTTATCAAATCTAGTAAAAAATTGTAGAGAAATTCTTTCCCATTTGCAATATATATCCAAATTTAAAGATCTAGGGTTTTTGACCTGATTATGGCCCTAGTTGATGCTTTAATACCACTTGAAATGATATTAATTCACCAAATAAGTAGATATACATAATTATATCACAATGATATAGAAATATAAAATAAAATATGAATAATAGATAAGCCACTTTGAGGGAGGAACCTCCCAAATGCTTTCAATAAGAATGAATTCTCAAAATATGATGATGAATAACTAACCCTACCTCCTATATATAGTCTAACAAGGCCATGTGCCACCCATAGGCTGACTTAATAAGTATATAAATGCATAAATAAATGTAAAATAATATGCAAAAGGGTTATGTAAACCACAATTAGACTACACATATCCCTAGACACACCAACTATTAAGGGTATAACATAGATTAGTCTAAAATTTGAATTTGGCTTCATTTGACATTTTCTTTTCAAAATGACCAATTCAAATTTTTGAATAGTTTTCTTTAATTTTAGAGTTTTTTACAAAATTTTGGTGAATGTTAAAGATGGATTTTGGTTATTTTAGCTATCTAGAGTGTCTTAATGATACTTTTAGTGTTTCTACCACCTTAGATCATTTCATTTCCTATGTTTGATCCATGGTCTAGTTCAAAAGAAATTTTGGTTCATTCAAAAACCTAAATTGGAGTAATCTTGAAATAATTAGAGTATTTTAAATAAAATATAATAGTTTTAAAAGTCTCAAATATATCATAATTAAGGGTTATAATAAGTTTTTTAATCTCTAAGAATGAGAGAGAGAGAGAGAGAGAGGATACGTTCAAAGAAAAAAGATAGTTATACAAGAATTATGTGCAAGATCATAATAGTTATGAATTTCAATGCAAAAGATCAGATTTTAGAAGGTTTTTGTTTGAAAATTAAATATTTTTGAGTGGGGTGATAATAAAATTATTAAATATATTTATAAATTAATACTAATTTAATCATCAAGTAGAACAGAGAAATAAACTCAATTTTTGTTAATTATGTGTATCTATAATAAGTTTGAGGTGAAGAAGACAATTCTTACATTATTTAAGCTTGTTATTGTATTGGAAATGTATTTAATAAGGTTATTATTTTAAGACAAGTTTATTGAATACTCAAAATCATAATAAATATTCAATCTTCATCAAACCTTCAATTCTACCCACATAGGCCTGTACATTATTTTTTTGGGAGTCTTATCTAGGTGTGTTTTCCAAGTTTTTGAGTATTTGTATCATTAAATAAAAGTGTGTTATATATATGAGTTGATATTTAAATTTAAAATAACTTTCAAACCCAATTTAGTCCTTAAAAGCCCATTTTTTCTTTAAATCCTTCTTTTACTCTCTCTCAACCTATGTCAAAAACCTAGTGAAGTGTTTTAGCCATTTCATGGTTTGGGTACCTAGACAGTGTTATAGAACATAAAATTTGGTATGGGAGTTTGGGTTTATTAATAAAACACTTGTTTTTATTATTGGCATGTGTGGATATTATAAGAGCTAAAACTCAGTTTTAGGCATGAGAGACCTAATTAGAGGCCTAATTGGCAGAGAGTTTTTGAGTTAGTGCACTTATTTTATGATTTGGATCCCAAAAATTGATATAGATTTTAAAAACCTTAATTAGTATCTGAAAACATATTTATTTTTATATAAAAACCTATATGCTTGACAAACCATCAAGAAAAGTGTTTTAGGAGGGCTACTAGAGATAGACCTAAAACAAAGAAATATCTTAAAAATAGAGGGTTTCCCTATAGATTTTGATTCTAAAATTTTATATGTTATTCAAGGAAGAAATTTTTTATTATAATCCCTAACTATTTTTCTTGGAAAACTTTTGAAATTTTCAAACCATTCTAAAAGGTGCTTTGAGAGGGTTCGTAGCTCAAGACTTGCAAAAGGAAAGGGCATTCAAAATTGTTTTTCATTCTCCCTCTTCATAATTTTGGTACTAGAGTAGGTTTGGTATATAAATAAGGCTTAAATAATATTTACACTCTTAAACAATAAGGGTGAACTGATTTTTTTTTGTTAGTGAAGTTAAAAAGCTAGAATGCCACTTTCAAGGAAGGTGCAAGAGCATGTATCCAAATGGGAGATGAAATCCTAGAAGAGATTAAAAATTAGAGTTAATTTTTATTTAAGGTTGATATAAGTTGAGATAAATCAAATAAGAGTCCTAATAGGGGATCAATGTGATAGAGAATAAGATCCACATGCACTATAAGAGGAAGAAGTTGAAAAACATGAAGAAGAAGGAATAGATAGACTAATAAAATATATCATGGGATATGGGTCTAAAACCAAAATATAAATTCCTAATTATGCAATAATCATTGATGATGAAGAACTTATTGATTGGATTAAATAACTAGATAAATTTTTGAATATGAGAATGTACCTAATGAGAACAATGTTAGATTTGATTAAACTAAACTAAAGGACATGTAACCCTTTGGTGGAATTTAATAAAGGATGAAATGAGAAATAAAGGTAAGGCCAAGATCAAATATTTGGATATGATGGTAGCCAAACTTAATGCAAAGTTTTTTACAAGTGATTATGAAACTACTTTGTTGAAACAAATATAGTTTTGAAGCTATTAGAAATAAGATAATTAAGTGGGGGGTGAATCAGTTTTAAAAATATTAATTCAATTATAATTAAATATTTATGAACCAATATAACATGCATGTACATATTATCAATAATAATCATCAAATCATAAGATCATGAAACACATGAAGACAACATATATGTGGGAAACCCTCTAGGGGTAGAAAACCAATTGATAAAGCAAATGGACTACTATCCTATTAGAGAAACATCAATATTTAGTTGAGCACCCACTCAACTAAAATCACTAACCCCAATCTATCAAGAACCAAATTGATAGAGTCTTTAGCTAAGCACCAACCCAACAAGGAACACAAACCCTAATTTACCAAGCACTCACTTGGCTTTAACAAGCACCAACTTGTAAGGAGGCACCAACCCCCTAGATGACTCAACATAAACTTATCCACCTAATTATTTGATCACATTCAAAAACCCTTTTTTATTATAACAGATTATGATCTTCTCCTTCATCTCTTCACTCTCTTTATCCCCTCTCATACTGACCTTTAGCCTTCTTCAGTCAACTAGCCCTCTTCATGGTTGATTTGGTCTTCTGACATTAATCCTCATATGTAAAACCTATATTATATATTCATAATACTTTTTTTATGGTATATATGACATCCTTGTTCTCACAAATGATCTATCTCATTCGCTTATCCTCATATGCTCTCCCTCTCTAAGCACACACAAAATAGGCCTAATTGTCTTGCTTTTATACAAGTCACTTAATCATATCCTTATAGGTTGGATAAATATTCAAGTCACTTAGGTGAAACATGAATAGGTATTATTATATTAAAATAACATGACTTAATCATGAATCAATCAATACAATAGGTCAGTCGTACATCAATTATCCCTTGCTCCTCTTTTAGGCATATAGAGACCTAATAGGCCTTCTTAATAACACATCACCCTTTGATATTTATTGAAGCACATAAAAACACCTAAAATGGAAATAAAAAGTCATACACCACTCTAATAAACCTTATATAACTTTAATTTATGTTTACAAAACCTTTTAGGTCCAACTACCACTTGAACCCTTAATCAAATCACTGCATATAAAAGGCCTACACATATACATAAACTCTATCTTGATCAACTGAGACATATAATCAATTTTTCAAAACAACTATGGAAAAAAATTACATATTCAAAAACCTAATTACCTCAGGGTCATCACAAACTTCATCTGATGCTTCAACTTAGGGTAAATAGTCTCAAACACTTCTCTACAAGATGTTCACTTAACTACCAACTGAATCCAAAACACAATCAAGGAAACATGAACATATGAACCATGATTAAATATATTCAAGATATTTAAATGTATGAAAATTATCTTATAACATCCTTAGATTAACTTCAACCAATTAGATCATGATCTCTAATGAAAACTATTGGTCTTACAAACCAATCTTCTAACATTCTTTTTCATAGACTCTACTTAGCTAGATAAGCCATTTTGGCTTCAATGTTTTAAAAAATTTCAAAAACTTCCAATCTTATAAAAATCATGGATATATCATTCAAGACCCAAAAAACATCATCATACATTTCAATGCATCACTCTCACATGAAAACACATCTAAAAACATCTTCTCACATCTATTTGATTTACTTGTTGTCTACAACACTAGGTCTGATAGAAAATGGCCAAATTTTATCACCAAATTTGAAAACATGGGATGTAAAAAGTATCCAAAAATCTTCATGTACAATAACTAAAATTACCACACTTTGATCTTCATCCACTTAGCACCTTTGACTTGGTCAACTCTATCTGCTACAACAAATCTCTAAAAGATAATCACTTTCCTATAGGGTCTACTCACTCATCTGAGAAACCAAACACACCTAAATATGTCTAGGAGAGTTCAATTCAACCTTAAATCACTTTTATAACCATATCAAACTATTTCTATCTCTTTAGAATAATATTTTTAGTATTGGGTCACTGTTAGGGTTTTATGAGGGTTTAGACTATCTTCTAGTCTTAATGATCATTCATAAAACTTAACTCCTTCCAAAAACCAATTATTATAAAATTAAGCTAAAACCATTCATAATATACCATGAATAGATTATGTTCTCATGTATAATATGCACATGCCAATTAGCACTGAGAAAACCTTCTCGGGAGGACAACTCTTCATTTTGTGCATTCAAGAAACCTTGAAATACTTTTAAATTATTTTTCTTGTAAAAAAAATACTAAAACTTCATGTACATACTTAAACCAACTTGATTCACCTATTTCAATGTTCACTTGATCACTCATGTCATGAAAAATGATCTTGTTACCTCATTTGGCCACCCCTCTCTTCTTGCTTTCTAAGCCTTGACCTACAAGTCTTATTAGTCCTTGAATTTGACCTTATAACCACTCTATAGTCTATACCTTAAAAATCACCTATGTTTTAATGCCTCTTGTGTATTCTCAATCAAATACATACACTCACTTTTCTCTAGAGATTCAATAGAACTTCTTTGGAACTACTTACAGATCTTTGGCTATCAATTATAACATCTTTGGAGTTATAGACATAGATCTTTGGAGCTTACATTTTAATCAATTAGAGGGTCCTCAACACCTTAGATACATCCTCAAATAATTTTTCTCATTCTCAAATACTATCAAGTATTATTTATATCATTCTCATCTTAATAGATCATTCAGAGCATCTTTGGAACTGCTTACATAGATCTTTGAAACACAATTTTTTCTTCAGAGCTCACTCATTTCATCTTACCACTCAAGATATTTCTCAATTATTTCACTAAATTTTTTATCAAAAAATTGTTCAAATAGTATTATTTCATCATATAAAAAACACTCATTATGATGGAAACATAGAAATCATCATACACATACCTCAGGGCTTACTTGACCTAGCATTTTCACAATAACCATTGACATGAATGATATTAGATTGACATCAATGAAAGAACCATGAAAAATCATAAGAAAAATTTGAGATCAATGAAAACACTAAATATAAAATGTCAACACTTAATGATAATAATCAACAATCTCTCCCTTAATCAATGACAATGTTTAACAATATCCCCCTTTGTCATTGATGGAAAACACACTAAAAAAAATTTGTCAACCATTCTTGATGGCAATCATCTATTAGACTTGGTTCTTGTCTTTTCTTTATCCCTTTTTGATCTTTCCCCTTTTCTCATATTTTTTTATGTTTCTCCCTTGCATTTTTTAATCTTTCTGCCCCTTTGACATTAATGACAAAGGTCTTTTAAAATTATTATCCCTTTCAGAATGAACTCAAATTATAAGACCACTTTAACATAGATCAAGCTTAATTAACAAATTTAATAACTCCCCCTTGAATCAAGCATCCAACATGATTTTATTAGTAGTAGACATCAAATATCATCTACAACTACTGAAATTATACTCTTCTCTCTATGAACAAAAACTCTCTCTCAAGAACACTTGATGACACACAATTTTCAAAAACTATGGCAACTACTTATGATAACCATTCTCAAAAACATCTCAATCAGGTCATTCTCCCAACTGATTCATCAAAATATCAAAAAATAGAGTCTATGAATCATCTCAGACAGAATTTATACTTAACTCTATTCATATAAAAAATAATCACTCTCTTGACAAAGAACACAAAGATACTGAGCACCCCCTTAGACCAAGCAAATATTATTTTAAATAACTAGGAACTCAAGATCACATACCTTTATTGACATGGATGGAGAAGATACCAAACTCTTGACCATACACATGGATATCTCATTCTTGTTAATAACTATAGAAACAAAGACTCCCCTTGGTCTTCACAAATCAGGCTCAACTATACATAACAAATAAATCTTAGAAGCTTACCTCTAATATACCAAATTTTTGCACTTTGACTTTAGATACCTGATACCAATCTTAGATCTCTCATCATGCTACTACTTCAAACCATAAATATATCAACATAGGAATGGATAACATCATCTTCACCTCCTTGCTTGTAATATATATATATATATATATATATATATATATATATATATATATATATATATATATATATATATATATATATATATATATATATAACCTAGAATCTTCTCAAAATAAACCTTCTTTGATTGCACCCCCATGCTTCTACTGATAGAATAATGTCTCCATGAAGATTAATGGAGCCACCCATTTTTCATAGGTCACTAAAATGATATGAAATTAGGATATTCCTAGATCTCCATATCTTTACAAGATTGAGTATTTTTCAGCATTCTTTTTCTTGAATTGATTGGCATTATAGGTTTTATTTCATCATCAACCTTGTCATTCTTCTTATTTTCTTTGGTTACCTTGTAAATACATGCATATAACAAGTGGTTTTAACATTCCTTTACTTTTTACTTATGCTCTACAATAGAAAACATTACACCTTGGTTTATGAGCTGATCATGACTTATTTTATCATTCTTCTTCTTCTTCACGGATTCTTCATTTTTATTGCTTTGATCAACCATATGAGAATCAAGACTTATCTTGTCTCTTGATGTGTGACTTTAACAACTACTATCTATACTTTGAGATTTCATAGAATCTTCTTCTTTAGTATTTTGATCCACCTTTACCTTATCTATAGGGTTTGTCTTCTTGATCCATTTTGTAGTGGCATGAATATAAACTTTTTTGTCTTAACTAGATGATATTCTAACTTTTTTAGGACAAAATATTCCAATATGTCTTATAGTATGACAATTGTAACATAATAGCTTATACATATCATTTGACGGATGATGACTATGATCTTCCTTTAACCAATTTATTTTCCTTCCATAGTTTTATGATTACTCAATATTAGAGGGTCTTCTATATTCTCTTGCTCTATGACCAAACTAAAAGTATGAAAAACAATAACCATTAGAATAGCTAGCATACCTTTTAGCATTTAGATGTCTAATAAGTATTTTTATGTTGACATTCTTTTCTTCAACAGTCTTATTTTCAACTTGAGGTGCCTTCTTTTGATTTAGCTTGTATTTAATACCTATCTTATCATTTAAAAACTTATGATTACTTAAAATATCATATAGAGGCTTAATGCTCTTTTCAAGCTTCACAAAATTCTTCACCTTGCTAGATGATTGATCTAACTCAAATGTTAGAGATTCTATTTTAGTTTCATACCTGATGCATTATTCTTATTTAACCTTTAGGTTTGCTACCACAATCTCTATCTGGGTTTCAACTTGTTGGATGACCTCTTAATACTCCTTAGAAGTATTTCTCAACCTTTTCTCAAATAATCCAATTTGTTACTCATAGTCCTAAACTAATGAATTTAATTTCTTGTTCTTCTTCTTCTTCACAATCTTTAACTCTTCTAGGGCACTGATGAGCTCTGCTTTAAGATCCAATTCAACTTCTTCTTCTTAATTGTTATATTATACTTCTTTATCTGATTCTACATTAATCATGATGCCTTTCCCATTTAAACAACCCTCATTGTCTGATTCTATGCATATAAATAGAGATTTATTATTGTCATATTCAAATTCATTCCTATTATCATCATTTTCAAATGTATCTAAATCCATTACATCTGATGAACTATCTTATATGGTGTATAATATCTTCTTATTCTTGAATGACCCTTTCCTTCATTCTTCTTGAAGTATCTCTTGTTCTTTCTAGACTTATAGGTATTTATATCATCTCCATGAGATTCATTATGCTATTCATTATTCTTAGATATGTCCTTGTTAAGACACTTGATTTCAAAGTTACCAATCATACCGTAACATTTGAAGGGAAACTTTCCCTTATACTTTATTGATCCAAACCTCATCTTCTTAACAAACATAACTATGAGTTCATCATCATCAATATCAGAACATACCTCATCTTTTTCCTTATTTTCCTTTGACTTATTTTAAAACTTGAAATTAGATTACTTATTGATAGGTCTTCCTTCATTAGTTCTCATCTCATAGGCAATAAGGATTCTATGAAGCCCATCCATTTCTAGCTTGTCCAAATTTTGCATCTCTTTTATTGCAGACACTTTAGAGTTAAACTTAGGAGTTAGTGATATTAATACCTTTTGAACAATAATAGACTATTTTACTTATTTTCGAATCCTATAATTATATTGACAACTTCATGAACTATGAATAGGTAGGATGCAATGGATTCATCTTCAAAATTTCAAACTATCTTTTATGGGTCAACATCTTGTCCATATTCACGTTGGTGTCTCCTTCATAGATGGTCTTAAAATTTTACCATATGTCCTTGGATAAAATATAATGCATTACTCTTAAAGTCTCGAGCTATGATAGGCTACATAAAATAGCATTCATTTCCTTAGATTTATTATCACTAGCCTTCTTACCTATTGCATCTATTGGTAGAATTAGAGGTGAAATATACCCATCTATAACTAACTACCAAATATCATGTCCTTGTGACATTAGATATATATTCATTCTAACATTATAAAAGGCATAGTTAGATCTATTAAATAATGGAGCCTTACTAATATAGAAACTACCTTGAGATTTCTGACTAGTCATCTTTACTTCTTATGATCTCCTTTAGGTTGTCAAGCTTATTCCAAAGGACCTACTTTGATACCAATTATTAGAAATAAGATGAATAAGAGGGGGTGGTGAATCCATCTTAAAAAAATTTCATTCAATTCTACTTAACTATTTATGAACCATTATAACATGAATGCACATCTTAGAAATCATAAGCATCAAATTATAAGAGCATGAAACACATGAAGACATCATATACATGAGAAACCCTCTAAGGGTAGAAAACCCACTGATGAAGCAAATAAACTACAATACTATAAGATAAACATCAATATTAAATTAATCACCCATTAAAATTAGAGCACCAACCTTAATTTGTCAAGAAACAACTTGATATAGTCTTTACCTGAGTACCAAGATAGCAAGGAACACTAACCCCTAATTTAAGAAGCACCCATTTGGCTTTAGCAAACACATCTTGCAAGGAGGCACCAAACCCCAGATGAATCAACACCAAATAAACTAATTGATTATTTTATAAATTTTATAAATCCTTATTAATTTTATAGTAGATGATGATCTACTCCTTCAACTCTTCATTCTCTTCAGTCCCTCTCAAACTGACTCTCAACCTTATTCTCTCAACTATCTCTCTTCATGGCTTGATTAGGTATTCTGACCTTGATCCTCATATGTATAACCTATATTATATATTCATAACAATTTTTTTATGTTAATCATGACCTATTTATACTCACAAATTATTTATCTTATTCACTTATCTTCTTTTACTCTCCCTCTCTAAGCACACACAAAATAGGTCTAACTACCTTGCTTTTATACCAGTCACTTGATCATATCCTTCTAGGTTGGATACATATTAAAATAACTTAGGTCAGACATGAATAGGTCTTATAATATTAAAATAACATGTCTTAATCATTAATTAATCAATACAATAGGTTGGTCATACATCAATTAGCCCTTACTCTTATTTTATGCTTATGGAGACCTAATAGGCCTTCTTAACAACACATTACCCTTTGATATTTGTTGAATAACATAAAAACACCTAAAATGATATGAAAAATTAATTTTACACTCCAATAAACCTTAAATAAATTTAATTTATGTCTACAATACCTTTTAGGTCTAGCTATCATTTGAACCCTTACTCAAATCACTACATATAAAAGGCCTGCATATATACAGAAACTCTATCTTTAATAATTAAGGAATATAATTAATTATTATAAATAACCATGGAAAAAAATTATATATTCATAAAAATAATACCCTCAGGTTCATCACAAAATTCATCTGATGCTTCAACTTAGGGTAAACATTCTCAAACACTTCTCTATAAGATGTTCACTTAGAACTGCCAATTGACTCTAAAACATAGTCAAGGAAACATGATCATATAAAACATGATTGAATATATTCAAGGGATTTAAATGCATGAACATGATATTATAACATACTAAAATTAACCTCAACCAATCATATCATGAACTCTAATGAAAACTATTGGTCTTACATACCAATCTTTTGACCTTCTCTTTTACAGACTCTACTCAACTAGATAAGCCATTTTGGATTCAATGTTTCAACCTATTTTAAAGACTTTCAAGCCTCTCCAAAGCATGGATAAATAATTAAAAACCCAAAAAACATCATCATTCATTTTAATACATCACTCTCACATGAAAACACATCAAAAAACATCTTCTCACATCGATCTGATTTCCTTGTTATCTGTACCATTAGGTCTAATAGCAATTGACCAACTTTGATCACCAACTTTTCATACCTATGATATATAAAATTTCCATAAATATTCATGGAAAATAAATAAAATACCATAATTTTATCTACATCTACTTATCACCTTTGACTTGGTCAACTTTGTCTACTATAGTAAATCTCTGAAAGATAAGCACTTTTCTGTAGGGTCTACTCACTCACCTAAGAAACCAATCACACCTAGAGATACTTGGGAGAGTTGAATTAAATATAAAATCAATTTTATGAACATATCAAACCATTTTGAGATATTTATAATAATATTTTCAATATTAGATCACTATTAGGGTTTTATGATGTTTAGACTATCTTTTAGTCTTAACGATCATTCGTAAAACATAGCTCCTCTTTCCAGAAACCAATGCTTGGAACTTTGAGATAGAATAATTCCTCATCTTCCATGAAACACTTATCTTATTTTTTACTTTATAAGTCACCCCCAAGTTGTAATTGGGCTTGTAAAGGATTATGATGATATATTATACCTATGAGGACCTAAACATTTTAAGTAAATTAAGCACAAATGCTTCTCATATATTCCCAAACTCAAGATGAAGGTGTAGGTATATGAAAAAAACTATGATGACTCACACCTATATAAATTTTTCAATAGTTCCCACATGTATTATTTTATTTTGTGTAGTTCAATAGGTGCACGAGTTCAGGATGTAGGTCTCTAAGATTCTAGATGGTCAAGTAAAAGAAGTGCACAAGAAGTAATTACCAAATCATGAGGAGCATGCTTAATAATTCTAGTATTCATGAAAAATATTATTTAAATGCTTCCCCATGCTTATCTAATGGAGTTATATACTAGTTTTCAAGGCCACACATGTGTGATCTATCACTATATAGGACTATAATATAAAGTTGTGTGCTACCTTAACTTCAAGCACAATGACTCTCATTCACACCTTGGTGTAATATTTCTCCCAAATTAAAGGTGCACACATAGTCTAGGTAACATGTAACATATAAATAAATAAGCACACAACCTTCCTTTAGTTGTTTCCATTTTTCCACCTAACACTTGCACAACATAGAGAAATCTTTATTTAGCCTAGGATGAGTGCTAGCTCTTTATGCATCACGTCTACACTAATCTTGCCTAATAAACCAAAATAATCCTTTAAGAGACCACCAAAGAAACATATATCATCTTCATGGAGCTATATCTAATATCAACTAGAAGTTGCCACATGCTAGGTGGCTATCAGATATAAAAATATAGTTAGAGGTAGTTGAGAGGATATTGAGGCATCATCAAAGTAATTAATTATCAAAGCAGCTATCAGACTTTAAGAATTGAGTGCACATCATTCTCTAAATTTTTAGGGAGATAATCCATTCCCCAATGCATGTGGATCTAAAAGTGATCTTGTTGTCAACCCTAGATCCAATCACCAAGTAGACTTTAAGAAGTGTGGCCTCAACATTATAAAGGATTAAATGCTACATTTGCTTCCCCCAAGTGGCACATTAATTTTAAAACCAAATTAATATACTATAAAATCATGGTTATTTCACTTTAAAAGAGTCAACACATTTTAGCAACCTTATGTTATTGAAATTGCCCTGTATGAGCAGTTGTGTTGGCTAAATCTTATAGGATAATGAGAATTAAGTTCACCTCCTATTATTCTAATGATATATGTACTATTTGTATTTATTGATCCTTGATTATGGGTAATGTTTTCCCCTCTCACCATTTTTGATTCCCATCACCTTCTCATCAAACCTAAAACTCACTTTCAGGTCATATTCTATGCATACTTAGGTCTATATTGATACAATATATAAACCATTTATCATCCCTCTTAGTGTTGCATTATGTTTTTATGCCTTCATGAAAAATACTTATGCACTTGAAGTATCCTTGATGGAATCTATGTGATATTGTCTTATCCTCAAAAGTTTGTATTATATTTATGGTAGTATGAACACTCACTCTTTTCTAGGTGCATCACCTTTTTTACCTTTAACATCTTTTAATTTTTCCCTCCCTTTTCCCTCAAGATCATAGCTTTAGATTAGTAGTATTTTGCCTTTCTTCTCTTTAGGCTTGTGTGATGCTTTTAAACTAGGTGCATTTAGAATAGAAAGAATCTATCCTAATCCAAAGGTTCATTCCAAGGAGTGCAAGGGTCCCACACCTTGGGGATGTTTCCATCATTACAATAAAATAAATGATGCTTACATGTTCATCTACATAATAATACTTCTATGCCCACTTTTTTAGCCTCTTACAACCTACACAATACCTTCATGCTCAAATCCCTACTATTAAGCTTTCTTGTGCCATATAGCATCTATGGGTGCACATTTCAAATAACAATAGATTTTTTCACACCCAATGGGGCCATTTGAATAAAAAATAAGTAATTGGTGATATATTTAGCTAATAATTATAGTAGACACTCAGTAAGAAGATCTAGTGATTTTAAACATCTCTAGATCATATATACTAGCCCCCTATTTACATGACAATAAGAACAATATCCTTGATAAGAGGCACTAATTTTTATTTGACCGATCTTATAGTACCCTCAAGAAAAAGGAGAGTCATAATATCCTTATCCCCTATTAAAATGCATAGCATAATCCAATCACCTCCCAGAGTGTAGTCTACACCTCCATTCGAAATGTTTTAAGTAAGAAGGTGAGGTCTATTCCCTATCCCATTCATGGATGTGCCAAGGAATCAAGTGTTTATTCCATATCAATGGAGGAAATACATTATTCCTAACATAATATGATGACATTCTAGTGTTTTCTCTCAAAATATTATCATATTTCATAGGTGATAATTTAACCTCCCATATGGAGCATATTCAAGATATTACAAATATTTTATCAATGCACCATGTGACTCAAGATAATGTCATAGTCATATTTATTTCTTCCTCATTCAAAGGAAAATCCATTCAATGGTATCGAGGCTTGAGACCAACTCTATTCATAATTGGGATGAACTTAGTGGATAATTATGCAAGTATTTTGAGGATCAAAGTGATTAATTTTCTTTGATAGTGTAGCTCACGACCATAAAGAAATCCCCATATGAGAATATGGTCAATTTCAACTTTAGATTCCAAAGGGTCTAGGATAGAATCCCAACTTTATGTAAGCTATATCTTAACACCATATTTCTATATTACTTAAGGCTCTTAATAATGACATTGCGGTGATGATTCATTCTATGGGAGGCACAATCCTCCTTAATGCCTATAAAGTGGTAATATGCATAGAAAATTATTTGATTCAAGAAGGAAAGATTGAACCTAGGACCCCCATGCCTATATTCATAGAATCTATCCCTAATCAAATTTCTACATATCCTATAATAGAACATATTCCTATGAAGGTAAGCCCACCTACTTCATCTGTTACCTTTCCTAGTGAATTACATGAGGTAAAAAACTATTGAAAAGTTCTAGGAATGAACTAGTTGCCCTCAAAAGGCAATAAGCATAGTTTCTTAGACATCATCAATATTTCCCTCAATAATACCAGTCGAATAAACCTCCCTATCAAGGTAGTAATCAAATGAAAAATTAGCTCACATAAAATATAGGACATTATGTGAAAAAGACTAAAGCTATCATCACCCACAAATCCCCTTTTTGGTATAGAATAATATAGCATAGGATTCTAAGTGGTGATAACCATGTAATCATCCACATAATCAAGCCACCTAAAAAAATAGAATCTTGAACTAAACACTCATGGTGCAATGTATGATGCAATTATAATAACAAACAAGCAATGTAGCCCCACTAAAGGAGGGGACCCAAACATTAGTTCAACCATAGGATAAATCTATTTTCATTAATTGGTAGGAAGAGGACTTTAGATATGTTAATCAAAGTAGTGTACCCATTGCATGGAGTGATCTAGTTTCTTTAAATACAATATTCAAAAGGATATCTATATAAGAATCTACACTAGCCTCAAGGCCTTTACCTACAACACCACAAGTTAATCATGTAGTTGCACAAACCAAGGCACCTACACAACTGTTATGCTTGGAAAAGATAGTGTCGAAAGAGGGACCATCTCAAGTTAATACACCAACACTAGGCGAGGCTATTATTCTAAAGCCATAACCAAATGGATCTCAATTTCCCTTTAATATAATGGATCAAATGAAGAAGATGAGCCTCAAGGTCATAATGTGGGATGCACTTACTATTCCATCTCAATGAAACTTACTTTAGGGCACGTTGAAAGGCTTCCAAGAGTGTCAAGCCCCTGAACTATTTCCTACTAATTATTTGAGCTTATACCAACCAAAATAGGAAATGCAAGTGCACAACATAAATAATAATCCACCTCCATTCTATGTCTCCTTAATCACTAAACAACACTTGGTGCATAACTATACGATTGACTCTAGCACAAATAACTCATTGATGCCTAAAAAGATCATAGATATGCTTGAAATTGCATATACCACTATTTCTAAGGGAGTTTTCTAGCTTGATGGCATGATGGTTAAAGTGGTAGGTATAATCAAGGATTTAAATATAACACTACATGCATGTCCAAGAATTTATATTATGTAGGATATCATAGTCATTAACTTACTCCCTTACTTTACCATCTACCTCTCTTGAGATTTTATGATAAAGGTGGGCAGATATTTATCATCAGACTGGTCACATATGTTATTTAAAACTAGGTAGAAGACCAAAGTGACCATCAAGGTAGAACCTATCTTCAAGATTCATGTCAAGATATACACTTTTAGCCTTGTTTAGTAGAACTACATAATATTTGACCAAGAGGAGAACCCAATTATCCATGAGGCTATGACTTTGATTGAATAGATCCTAGATAATATTTTGGATGAATGGGTGCACAAGTATTTTGAATGTGATCCAATGATAACACTATGATTTAGCTAGGCACATATTCCATCATGGAAGGAAATTTTATGCTTCCCAAGTTCATGAAATCATGTGAGGACCCTAAAGGTACATGGTAGTTGTACTTTGATTTCTCCTAAAGTAAGAATGGTGTAGGAGACCATGTCATGTTGGTCTCTTTCCAAAAGGAAAAATACTTCCATGCATTTATATTATAGTTTTCTTGCACAAACATTGTTATCAAGTATAAGGTGCTAATTCAAGATCTTTGGATTGTATAGAAGAAAAGAATAAAGATACTTCAAGCAATGGGTGATAGTGAGTTGGTTGTCAACCAAGTTAGAATATAGAACATGAATAAGATTAGCTTGATGAAAGCTTATAAACATAGATTATGGGATCTAATAGAAGGCTTTGATAGATTCAATGTCATTTCCATACCAAGAACATAGAACATTAATGCAAATTTGGTTGTGACTATAGGTGCATAATATGACATCTATGCAACCTTATAAAATAGTTCGAACAAATGCTTGAGATTGTGGTCAGACTAGTAGTTCTTGACAACATGAAGAATTGGAAAGTGATCAAAAGTGATGAGTAAATAATCAAATTACTATAGGATGAGGCTGAGTTTTTTACCATGAACCAAGCATAACTACAAGCTCAATATAAAGGATAAGTCATCCAGTTGAAAGGAGACAAACTGCTAACCTGTCTAGTCATCCTAGAAAGTATATTCAACTCTAATGACCAATTCAAAGGAAAAAGGTGCAACATGATAGCCAAGGAAGAAATATCTATACCTATAGTCATTTTAGAGGGGAAAAATCTTAAAGCTGATAAGGTTTCTTCCATGATAGAAATCAAAAGTTTCATTCAACTTAGTAGGAGATATGATGATATATTTGCATAGATCTATAAGGATCTAAGGGGCTTTGACCCAAGTTTAGCACAACATATGATTAAGCTAGGTCTTAGTGAATAACCCATGTGCCAAAGGTAGAGGCCCATTAATTTGAAGTTGGATCCATTAATGCACAAGAAGCTCTCCAAGCTCATTAAGGCTAGCATAATACTTCTGATCAAGCATTATTAATGGGTAGCTAACTTAGTCCTAGTGCATAACAAAAATGGGGATATTCACCTCTATGTGGAATTTAGGGACCTAAATAAGTATCCCATTAAATACCATTATCCTTTCCTTCCCATGGAATAAATCTTGAAAATAGTCATAGGCATAGAAAGATTCTCATTACTGGATGGTTACTCAGGCTATAACTAGATCCTTATGCAAAAGTGTAACCATTACAAAACCACATTCACTACTAAATGGGGAACCTTTGTATATAAGTACATACCATTCTATTTAAAAAATGTAGGTGTGACCTTCCAAAGAGCCATGGATATGGAATTTAAAGATATCATTAATAAGATCATCTTGGTTTACCTTGATGACATAACTATTTTATCTAAACACTTTGAAGATCATTTAGATTACCTGGATCAAGTATTTCAAAAGTTATATGAGTTTAAAATATCTTTCAACCCCAACAAATGCATCTTTGTAGTTCATGAAGGCACCCTCCTTGGGCACATTATTTCAAAAGAGGGGCTCATAATTGGTCAAGAGTAATTTAGTATATGTTTTCCCTCCCTCTTTCGAAGTACAAGCAAGGTCTCTAGAGCTTCCTAGGGAGAATCAACTTTGTGAGAAGTTTTGTGCATGGATTCGCCATCTTGGTCAAACCTCTCACTGCTATGTTGAAGAAGAATGTTAGAATAAATTAGACACATGAGGGCAAGGAAATATCTAAGGCAATCAAACATGCCATTATATAATCCCCCACCTTGATCAACCCAGATTACATCAAGAATTTTATCTTGAATGTATTTATTGGAGCTAAAGGCATCTTATCCATACTAATGTGGTAGAACAAAGAGAAACTAGAGTATCCAATTTCCTTCTTTAGCTAGGTACTAAAGGATTATGAGTTGTGCTATGGTTTTTTAGAGAAGCATACACTCATAATTGTGAGAACACTAAACAAATTTAAGCATAAACTCTCTAACAACAAGATCTGGCTCATGTTTATGCATGTAAGTATCAAGGATTTCCTACTTAGTAAGGACATCAATGAGAAAAGAGTTGGATGGATCATGAAAGTGATGGAGTATGATGTATACATCTATGTCACTAAGTTGGTATGAGGAAAGGGACTCTATAAGTAGTTATCTAAGGTATAAAAACCAAAGGATGACATAGTCTAGTATTATGTGAAGAAGAGCACACAAGCCTAGAGGTTGTGACCAACTAGGCACAAGATATGAGGAATTTTCTTTAGCATAAAGTATACCCTTCTAGCCTTGATAAGGCTAGGCACAAATTTTTTTGGTTGTATTCCATTCAATATATGCTTGTATAAGGTGTACTCTTTCAATGGAGTCTTCTTAAGGTGAGTTGAAGTGGAGAAAACAAGAAAAAATCTTCAATAATTCCATGATGGCATTGCAAGAGGCCATTACTTACCTAAGACCACTACTGTGAAGATCATGCAAGTTGGCTATTACTATCTAACTCTATTCAAATATGTGCATGTATATATATGAAATTATAATAAATACACCTTCTTCATGGGCAAACAAAGGCTTGTAGCCTTAACACTATGCCCAATTTAAGCTAACCAACCCTTTGCATAGTACAACCTAGATTTGATAGGCATGATTAATCCATCATCAAGCGATGGGCACAAATGGATTCTCATAACCACCAACTATTTCACAAGGTGGATATAATCAATTGTGATTAAGGAGGCTAATGAGACATCAATCCTTAACTTATACGAAGGCATTGTAATAGGATTTGGTGTTTTAGCCACCATTATCTCTAATAATATGCTATATTTCCTTAAAAACAAGATCAGTGAGTGGGTCATCAAGCACAACATCTAATTAAAAATCTCATCAAATTATTACCCTCAAGATAATGGTATATCTAAGTCTATGAATAAGAAACTGATTCACACATAAAAAGGATTTTGGAGGATAACTAGTGAGTTTAGCACACTAACCTTAAAATTTATCTTTGGGATGATCAGATCATACCCAAGAGGGTGCTTATAAATTTCCCTTTCATGATATTTTATAGAAGGGAATCCATATTAGCAACATCCCTTAAGTTTTGTTCATTATAGCTCACACATCAGTTGAATATGCTTCAGAGTGATCCACTTGAAGTAAGAATAACTAAGCTCATAAAAGTTAAATAAAGTAGAGTGCATGATATGTACACCATGGAACTCCAACAAGCATAGACCAAGAGGGTTTTTGACAAAAGGGATATCAAGAGAAGTTTCTAGGTGGCAGACTTAGTGCTCAAATGGGATGTAGATAAACTAAAATCTAACAAGCATGATGAGTTTGATACAATATGGAGTGGTCCATATACTATCACCAGTTGTAAAACATCTAATGACTTTTAGATTGCTATAACGAATATATAAGAATTACATATCCCAGTTAATGGGATTCATCTTAAGCATTATCTCCATTAAATCTTGTATATATATGTAAATAACTAGAGTAGATGCTTTTCATTTTCTTAAAGTTCCTTGCACACCTTGTTTTAGAGTAGTTTAATTCCTCCAAGCACATGTCCACAATGTTTTACTAGCTTAGGTCTTTCCCTATAAGTACCTTTGCCATAGTTCTTGTTTTGTCAAGTGAATCTCATTTAGTTTCAAAGCCAAAGGTCCCAAAGACTCTGTACCCAATGGATGGTTCAAAGGCCATTGGATTCTTGATTAGTAGACAAGCAATGTACAAAGGTTTCAAGAAGTGTTGACTTTATAAGTCACCCCCAAGTTGGCATATGGATTTAGAAGGCTTATATAGGTATATCACACCTATGAGGACCCAAGCATTTAAGTAAAGTAAGAAAAAATGATTCCCATCTACACTGGAGCTCAAGATGTAGGCACAAATTTATGAAATAAAGTAGTGATGACTCGTTCCTATATAAAATTTTCAATACATTCCCATACACAAGATACTTTGGCATGGAATTCAATAGTTTCATGAGTTTATGATGCAGGACTCCAAGATTATAGATGGTCAAGCAAAGTAAGTGCAGAGGGAGTAATTACCAAATCATGAAAAGTTTGCTTAAGACATATAATCTTCATGTGTAATCTTATTCAAAGGCTTCCCTACACTTATTTAATGGATTTATGAAACAATTTATAGGTCACACATATATTCCCTATCACTATGTAGGAGCATAATCTAAATCCATGTGCTACCTTAAGCTTAAGCCTAGTGATTGTCACATGCACCTTGGTTCAATATTTCTCCCAAATCAAAGGCATGCACATAGTCCAACATGCATGTATCATACAAATAAATAAGTTTGCAACCCTCCTTCTTCTATTTCCATTTGGCCACCTAATGCTTGCTCATCATAGATAAATCTCTAGTTAGCCCAAGATGAGTGCTAGCTCTCTATGCATCACATCTATGCTATTAGTTCCCAATAACCTAAAAGACTCCTCTAAAAACACACCAAAGTGACATGTATCATCTTTACAAAGCTACCCAAGATTAGATAAAAGTCACCACATGTTAGATGGCTATTGGATATAAAAAAGTAATTGGAGGTATTTAAGAGGAGATCAAGGCACTGTCAAAGTAATTAAATGCAAAAGTGACTATCAAAATTTCAAACATAAGTGCACATCACTCTTTGACTCTATTAGGGATATCTTCATTTCCATAATGCATGTGGATCTAGAAGTGATCTTGCCACTAACCCTAGATCTAATCATCAAGTAGAATTTAATAAGCATGGTCATAATGTCATAAAGGATTAAATATTACATCTACCACCCCCAAGTGTCACATTAATTTTAAAACCAACTTAATCTACTATAAATCCTAGTTCTTTCACTATAAAAGGGTTGACACATATTATAAACCTTATGCTACTAAAATTGGCTTCCATGAGCACCTATATTGGCTAAATCTTATGGACTAGTGAGAATTAAGTTCATCCCCTTTTATTATTCTGATGATCTATGTGTTTTTTGTGTTTGTTGATCCTTTATTATGGGTAATGTTCACCCCTCTCACCATTACCCATTCCCAACACCTCTTCATCAAACTTAGAACTCATTTGTAGATCATATTCTATGCACACTTGGGTCTATGTTCATACTATCTATGGACCATTTGTCATCCCTCTTAGTGTTGAACTATGTTCCCATACCTATATATGCAAAACTTATGCACTTGAAGTATCCTTAGTGGAATTTGTGTGATATTTTTTTGTCCTTAAAGGTTTGTATTATATTTATAGCAGTAGGAGTGATCACTATATTTTGGGTGCATCATATATTTTACCTTTAGTATCTCTTAACTTTTCCCTCCCTTTAGCCTCAAGATCATAGGTTTATATTAATAGTAATTTACCTTTTTTTGTTTAGGCATACGTGCTAGTATTAAACCAAGTGAATTTAGAATAGAAAGAATTTGGACTAATTCAAAGGCTCATCCCAAGGAGTGAAAAGATTCCAAACCTTAGGGATGTTCCCATCATTAAAATGAGACAACTGATGCTTACGAGTGTAGCTACATGATAATACTTCCACACCCAACACCTTAGCCTCTTACTCCTTGTATAAGGACTTCATACTTAGTGCCCCACTACCAAGCCTTCCCATATTACAGATCATTTACGAGTGCACATTTTTAATCAAAAAAATTCTTATACATAATCTACATATACCAATGATCACTAAAAAAACCTTCTTGGGTAGACAACTCTTCATTATGTGCACTCGAAAAACCTTGAAATACTTTTCAAACTTTTTTATTATAAACCAAGTCCTAAAACTTTAGGCACATACTTAAAATAACTTGAATCACCTCTGTCAATGCTCACCTAATCACTCATGTCATGGAAAGTGATCTTATTACCTCATTTGACCACCACCTCTCTTCTTGATTTCTAAGCCTTGACTTGCAAGTCTTATTAGTCCTTGAATCTAACATTCTAGTCACTTTTTATTTTGTGCCTTGAAAGTCTCTTTTGTTTCAATGCCTCTTGTGTATTCTCAATAAACCTCATACACTCACTCTTCTTTTAATATTTAATAGAATTTCTTTGGAGCTACTTACATATCTTCAAATCTCGGTTGTAGCATCTTCTGAGATGCATACATAGATATTTGAAGATGACCTTTTAATCAATTAGAAGGTCCTCAACACCTTATATACATCCTAAAATAATCTCACTCATGCTCAAATACTATTAGGTATTCTTTAAAGCATTCTCTTTGAAGCATTCTCATATTTATAACTCATTCAAAACATCTTTAGAACTACTTACATAGATCTTCAGAACACATAGCTTCTTCTTCAGAGCTCATTCACTTCATCTTGCCACTCAAGTTACTTCTCATTGATTTAACTCAAGTTATTATTATAATATTCTTCAAACAATATTATCTCATCATAATAATAAAACTCATTGTGTTCGTAACATAAAACTCATCATACACATAATTCAAGTATTACTTTACCAAGTATTTACACAAGAATATTTGACATCAATGATATTAGATTGACATCAATGAAAGAACCATGCATATTCATAAGAAAATTTTGACATTAATGATAATACTAAATATCAAATCTCAAAACTTAATGATAATTCTCAATAATATCTCCCGTAATCAATGACAATGTTCAATAGAAGAAAAAGGAAATAGGTTTTAAGGATTACACTGAGGATTTTTATAAGTTGACCATTAGGTCAAGTCATGTGGTAGAAGATATGGAGAAGATAGTTAGGTATCTCAATGGGTTGAGATACAATCTACAAGATGAACTTAGTTTGGTGAGTCTTAGAACATTTAAGGAGTGTTACCAATATGCATTGAAAACTAAAAACAAGATTAATATAAGATAAACATAGCCAAATAGAGGCAAAGGTAGATGATACAAAGTAAAGGGTCAAGGAGGTAGAGGTACCTCATAGAGGAACCATGGATAATATATGACTTCACAAAAATAATATTATAATCCTAAATGTGGATTTAGAGGTAGGAGGCCATATTTTAGAGGTGGATATGCATCAAGAGAAAGAGGATCTAGTGTTTTCATAGGTAAGTGATTCAAATATAATAAATTTATTAGACATAGGTTTTGGGAGTGTCCAAAGGATCAACAAGCAGGAAGTTATGGGACTAAAAACAAAAATTAGGTTGTTTAAGCAACATAAGAGGAAAGTGTTGGCTCTCCATATTATGTAGAAAAACCAAAGGTAGGTGAATCCCTACTTATGAGGAGAGTTATAATGAAGACACCTAAGGAAAAAGAGACTGCACAAAATAAGACTCTTTTCAAGACCTCATGCAAGTGTCAAGGCAAGTGCTACAAAATGGTCATTGATTCATGGAGCACAAATAACTTAGTTTTAGTTTCAATGGTTGATAAACTAGGATTGAAAAGACATCCCCATCTAACTCCCTATAAGGTTTCATAGATGAAAAATAGGCAACAAGTATTAGTTAATGAAAAATGTTGGGTGGACTTTTAAATTAGAAGTTATAAAGATAATTATTTATGACATCATGACAATGGACATGTGCCATGTTCTACTTGGAAGGCCTTGTCAATATGACTAAAAAACAACACATGATGGAAGGAAAAATGTTTTCACCTTAGACAAGGATGGCATAAGCCATACCTTTATGCCTATGAAAAATGAAGATAGTAAATAGAATATTGGTTAAAGTTTGATGATAGTAAATTAAAAGGAGTTTTTGAATGTAATTAAAGAAGAATAATGAGGATTTACAATGGTAATCAAGCCTATAATAGTCATAAAAACAATTAAGGTGAATGAGTTTCCTCAAAAAGTCCAAGATGTGCTAAAGGACTATGTTGATATTATAGTAGATGAACTACATAGTGAGATTACATACATGAGGAAAATTATTCATCATATTGACTTCATTCTAGGAGCAAGCTTGCCTAATAAGGTTGTATATAATATGACACCATAGGAAAATTATGAGACTAAAAAATAAGTTTAAGAACTTTTTGATAGAATTATTGAACAACCCATACTATCACTCCCTAACTTCAACAAAGTTTTCTAGGTGGAATATGATACAATTGGAGTAGCCATTGGGGCTATTTTAAGATAGAAGGGCAGGCCTATAACTTACTTTAGTGAAAAACTAAGTGATGCTAAAAAGAAGTACTCATCTTATGATTTGGAGTTCTATGATATGGTGCAATCTTTAAGGAAATGGAGGCATTATCTAATGCCTAAATATTTTTTAATATTCATAGATAACCATGCTCTATAATTCATCACTATTTATCCCAATTTCAATTAGAGGCATATGAAGTAGATATAATATTTTTAGAATTTCACTTTTAATATCAAACATAAAAAAGGCCAGAGTAATAAGGTGGTAGAAGTTTGTTTTAGGAGAGCATTGATGGTTAATGAATTTTATCTTGAGAGTGTAGGAATTAAATCCCTTAAGGAGTTGATGAGAGAGATGAAGATATTCAAGAGGCCTATAAGGCTTGTAAGCATATAAATACCTTGAATAAAGAGCCATGGTTGGATTACATTATATAATATGGATTTTTATTTAAAGGGATAAAATTATTTATTCCAAAGAGTTTAATGAGGGATAACTTGATCAAAGAGAAACATTATGGGAGCATGGTAGGACACTTTGGACATAAAAATACATTGGGGCATCTCACTAGTCATTAATTTTGGCCTAGTATGCAAGCTGAGATAAAAATGTATGTAGAAAGATCTAAAGTTGGTCAAATTGCTAAGGGTAAAAAAAATTCAGGTTTATATCATTTTTTACCTATCCCAATTAGACCATGAGACTCTATTAGTATGGAATTTATCATGGGGCTGCCTAAAACTCAAAGAGTTTGTGAGTCTATCTTTGTAGTGGTGGACGTGTTTTTCAAGATGGTACACTTTATACCTTGTAAAAATACAAATAATTCTACACACATAGAATTTTTTTTTTAAGGATGTTATTAGGCTATATGGACTCCCACTAAGCATCATATTTAATAGGGACACCAAATTATTAGTTCAATTTTGGAGGACCTTATGGAAAAATATTGAAACAAATATGAGTTTTAGTTCAACATACCACCCTTAGACAGATGGATTAACTAATGTGGGTAATAGGAGATTATGAAAATTTCTTAGGTACCTATCAAAAGATAATCCTAATAGATGGGATTTGATAATACCAAATGAAGAGTTTGTATACAATGACTCATCCAATAGGAGCATTGGCATGAATCCATTCTAGGTGATGTATGGAATGCAACTAAGATGGTTTTATGAACTAAGATACTTGAGTAAAATGGATAAAAGAAGTGCTAAATGAGATGAGTTTGATTTGACTATGCAAGAAGTACATGAATAAGTGAAAAGACAGTTGGAAATAAGTATGGAAAAATACAAGAAGAAGAAGAAGACTTGGGGAGAAGAGAAGTCAGTTTTGAAATTATGGAAATGGTTTTGGCTCATGTGAGGAAGAATATATTTCCTAAATGTTAGTATAATAAACTCAATATTAAAAAGATAGGTCCTTGAAAAATTCTAAGGAATTTTTCTAATATTTCCTATGAGATAGAGTTGTCTAGTGGAGTGGGCATCTCTAAAATTTTTAATTTTGTAAACATATATCCATTTAAATAATATGATGATAGTGATAAAAAAATAAGATAATAAGGTACAATAGTCTAATAATAGACTAGTTAGTTACCAACAACTAAGAAGGAGGAGTTGGAGATCATTTTGGACAAGAAGTTTGTGAAGAAAACAAGAAAAAAAGAGTATTTTTAGTATCTAGTGAAGTGGAAACACCATCCTCATGAATATTCCACTTGGATGACATAATAAGATATTAATAAACATGGGAATATTTTTGCATAACTCATGAACAACAATTCATGAGTCCACTTTTCTACCCCTTTGGAGTATGATGTAGGAGTATCACTCCTACTTTCATTTTTGGTTTGTTTTAATCAATTTTGGTTTACCTAGTTATTTATAGTGGTCATGTATGTCTTAGATTCCATATTTGAATCATTTATAGGTGTTAGGTTGGTCTAAAATTTACATTTGTCTTCATTTGGCATTTTCCCAACAAAATGACCAATTCAAAATTTTGAATAGTTTTGGAATCTTTTAAAAAATGTTGTTGAATGTTAAAGATGTATTTTGGTTTATTTAGGTGTATATATGGTATTAATCATATTTATAATGTTTTGATCACCTTGGATCATTTCATTTGTTATGTTTGATCGATGGTCTATTTCAAAATACATTTTGGTTCATTCAAAGACCTTCGTTGGAGCAATATTGAAACAATTAAAGTATTTTTAGGATGATATAATGTTTTTACAAGTATAAAATGGATAATAATTAATTATTAAAATTATTTTTTCAATATCAAAGAATGAGAGAGAGGAGACAATTATAGGCAATAATTCTATGCAAGCTCATAACATTTATGAATTTCAATACAAAAAATCAGCTTTTGGAAGGTGTTTGTTTGAAAATGAAATATTTATGAGTAGTTTGATAGGAAAATTATTGAATATCTTGACACATTAACACCAATTTAATCATATTTATATATAACAAAGAAATAAAACCAGTTTTTATTAATTTTGTGTATCTACAATAAATTTGAGGTGAAGAAGACAGTTCTTGCATTATTTAGGATTGTTCATGTATTTGGAAGGCATTGAATTTTTTTTAGTAGTTTAATAAAATTTTATTTAAGATTAAAAACCATAATAAATATTCAATCTTCATCAAAACCTTCAATTCTTCCCACATAGGCCTATACATTGTTCTCTTTTAGGGGCCTTGTCCAGGTGAGTTTTGTAAGTTTTTGAGTGTTTTTGTCATTAAATAAATATGTGTTCTATGTATGAGTTGTTATTGAATTTTAAAATACATTTTAAAACCCAATTAATTCTTTTAAACCCCATTTTTTTCTTAAAATCCTTATTTTACTCTCTCTCAACCTTTGTTAAAAACCTAGTGAAGGGTTTTAGCCATTTCATGTTTTGGGTATTTAGATAATGTTCCACACCTTAAAATTTGGCATACGAGTTTGTTTTTAGGTCATAAATTTCATTAAAACACTTATTTGAAATTTTGGCACATGTGGAGCTTGCTAGAGCTAAAACTCAATTTTAGGCCTAAAAGACATAATTAGAGGCCTAATTGGTAGAGAGAAAGTTTGAGTTATTGAACTTATTTTTTGAGTTAGATCTTAAAAATTTATAAAGAGTTTTGAAACATTAATGGGTATCTAAAAATTTATTTTCTTTAGCTATAACCTTGTATTATTGACAAACCATCAATAAAAATGTCTTAAGAGGGATACTAGACATAGACCTAAAAGAGAGAAAGATCTTGAAAATAAAGGACTTACCTTTAGAGTTTGAGTATGAAATTTTTCATGTTGATAAATGAGTATAAAGGGAACTAGAATAAATATTTATTTAGATTGGAAAACGTTTTAAATTTTCAAACCATCATAAAAGGTGATTTGAGAAGGTTAACAACTCAAGCCTTGCAAAAGGAAAGAAAATTCAAAGTCATTTTTCATTATCACTATTCATCCATAAAGGGTATGAATCGTTTTAAAATTTGAATAAGAATGTATTAAAAACCAAAATATATGTTTGAGTGACTTTAGGTATTGATAATAAGGGCATAAATTATTGCTTACACCTTACACCTAAATGAACAAGTTGACTACCAACATACAAACCTTGGTGTAAGATATACTATAGGGAATGTCCCTACATGGGTTAAATATTTAACTTGAAAAATTTGTAAAACCTTCAACCCTAAGTCTTTGAATATCAATTAACTTTTCACCAAACATTCATATAATCCACTCAAATGCACTACAAGGGTAATTGATAACCA
Organism: Torreya grandis; assembly: GCA_037957365.1. Taxonomy (NCBI): domain Eukaryota; kingdom Viridiplantae; phylum Streptophyta; class Pinopsida; order Cupressales; family Taxaceae; genus Torreya; species Torreya grandis. Next base: position 530,238 of record JARHVA010002818.1, on the reverse strand, counting down.
ATTTAGGTTTATATTAGTGATAAGAGGTCTAAACAATCCACTAATAGTTATTTCATCACCTAGTAGCTAATTTAACTCTAATATTATAGAGGTGTTCATCTTATAAAACCCTTTTAATCTCAATGAGTGAATAAAGATATCTAATATTAAGTTAAAACTTGTCATGAAGGATAGATCAAGGGAGCTAATCATGGGAATGTTTATAAAATAGGTTTGAAATAAATTTTATCCCTTTATTAAAAAAATTGAGTCCTTTGACCAAGGGGATCATGTAAAATGGAATACCATAGTATGAGATAACTAAAGACCACCATAGGGAGTGGGAGTTTAGAGAGAGCACAAAGATGAAACCATTTCCATCCCAACTTAAGTGAGGGTAAAATAAATCTTAGGATTTCCTTATGCTCCAAGCCACAAAAGACCCCATAATTTTTATAGGGACTCGATTGAGCAGAAGAGATTGAATACTATGGCCCTTCCAAGGCTACCTATTATGAATTTTACCTTGAGAAATGTAATGGAAAATACGAATCTTCTAGGCCTACACTATACATTATAAGTGATTATGAAATCCATTAAAGCATTCAAAATTGGCCCACAAGAAGTCTATGAGAAGACATTTTTTGTTTCATACATATCCTTTAAAGATGCCCAACATGATAAATAATAAACATAGGTTGTTGTAAGGACCATAGAACACACCTAGAACATAAAGAGATATTTAGTGACCTAGTAAGTATTTTTCTTCTAAATACTCTGAATTAGATCATTCTAGTGAAGAATTATTTATAAAAATAGACATAATAAAATTGTAAGCTATTAAAAATTAAAAATAGTTATATATATTCAATAGGTCTATAATATAAATGTATATTCCTCTTAAGATCATAATGGTCTTATTTTAGAACATGATTGGGCCAATTTTGTCAATACATAAAACATTTCACATAGTTCCAAGCATTATTTTAAATTTAATCTACTATATTTATTTTTATAAACAAATATTTACGTTTATATATATATATATATATATATATATATATATATATATATATATATATATATAAACGTAAATATTTGTTTATAAAAATAAATATAGTAGATTAAATTTAAAATAATGCTTGGAACTATGTGAAACATTTTATGTATTGACGAAATTGGCCAAATCATGTTCTAAAATAACATTAGTGTGATATTAAGAGGAATATACATTTATATTATAGATCTATTGAAATATATATCCAATTTTTAAATGGATTCCAACCTATAAAATGAAAATCTAATTAACGATATTAAAACTTTAGGCTAAACAATAAAAAGTAAATTTTTCCATTGGGTATGATTGAGTGGTAAACATTAAGGGTTACTAAAATAATACCCTAATTTCATATTCCCAAGACAATAGTTAGACACAAGATTTTAAGGTTTGTGATAATTTAGGTCCTAACACATATTACAACACTGTTAAAAGCCCATGTACAAGTTAAACACAAATTATACAATAATTTTTTTATATACAAAACTAAAATTGACCTTAAAATTTAATTTTAATGTTAAAAGTGTAACCTTTCAATCCTCCCTCAGGTAGTTTACCTATTCATTTATTTCCTTTTTTCCTATTTCATTATCACATATTTAACATAATTCTCTATTCAACCTTTTTCAAAGTATTTAGGTTTGCAATTTCTCCTCTCTTCAGGTGGATTTTTTTCACCTTTTTGTAGTATTATCCTTACACCTTCTTAGTTTTGTACCATTTATTTAAGATTAATATTTATATATGTTAGATTATAAAACATAACATTATGTGTTCCATTTATTTACATATACTTGTGGTATACTTTTTATCTATGTTAACATTTATACCTTGGTTATGTTCTTTGCATTGTGTAGTGTATAACTCAAAAATGTATCATGTATTAAGGTTGGTGACTTATTATGAGTTGACATACCCTTATATAATATGTTAATTTGTATATAAATAGAGATTCTGTCTCTCACCTAATCATACACTATTCATTTTTCATTCTTCTACATGAAAGGGTATCATTCTTTAGAGGTACCTTTCAACACCACCACATATTTATGTCTTCCTCAATACTTGTTGAGTTAATTATTTTTTTGATGATGAACATGTGTGCATAATATTACATGGTATAATAACTTAGGATTATTATTTTATAAATACCTAATGCAGACAACAATGTAGGGACCAAGTGAATGGCTTCCTTAATCCTCGACTAAGACTTACACTCAAATTCTTAAGGATGCACAGACATAAGAACTCATAATGAAAACCTAAACACTATACTTATCAATTAATTAATATTAAATATTAATGATATTAACCCAAACACATACACCCTACCTTATTGACTATGAAGCTGACATTATTCTCAGTCTCATAGACTAAATTTCATGAACATAAATCACACTTACATGGCCTTGGCTCTAATTTTGTCTCTCTAACCTCAATTCTCTCTTAGTTATGCTCTCTTAGAATTGGAACCCTATTTCCTCCAATAATTTATCTCTCTAACCAAATCCTAATTCTTGTTCTAAAATTGATCTAAATATAGCTTGACAAAAACTAACATCATGCAAGCTATTTTGAGCTTCCTTTGTCTTGGAAAATGGTCCAAAATTATGTTTTTCAATTATATGCACTTCTCTTACCCATGCCTTAAATGTAGGATAAATTGATGTTAAGTGTAGACTATTTCAGACCAATAATTATGTAACTACAATTTTAAAAACTAGTGGTTCCATCACTAGCCCAAAAAAGTGTCATTTGACCTCAGGGAGGTGGTTGAAATCATCTTTACTTACCTTTTCTAATATGATGGACTCTTGAAAATTTTCTCTAGATTGTTTTCAATCTTATTTCATACATGTAATAGTGTCATCAATAGATAAAAATTTTCACAAACATAAACACATTCATGTAAAAGAACCCAAACCATTTTTTTGAATGATGTAATATTATCTATGAGACCAAATTATCCTTAATTAGACACTCATGGTAAATGATATTATCCATGATCTCTACAATTTTTTTTCCATACTTGGAAACTTCAAATGCTCTCATCCAAATTGTGTATTTAGTTTATTTGTTCTTTCAATTAATTATATATTCTTTGTAATCACTACCTATTTTCTTCTTATTGATTCATGTATCCATTACCTCAAATTCTTCCCTTGTCCTCCTAGGAATCTATTATCTCTAATCCAAAATTGTATAATCTAAACTTACTCCTTCATCACTCTTTTCTCTCTCAAAGTAAGGTTATAAATACACTATGTTTAAGATAATAAATATGACAATACAATATGGTAGTTTTATCTCATACACATTTAGTGAAAATATCTTCAAAACATAGAAAAGACCAATCTCTTTCCATTTGTAGACACCTAAATTTGGTATAATCCTATCCATTATGTCATTTATTACAAGTTTGTATGCATATACTATTGATAGTGAATAAGGTATCTATTGGTATTGGAATCATAATCACTGAGAGGGGGGGTGAATCAATTTATTCAAAATAATCATTTAATTCCACTTGAGCATACATGAGCCATTCATACAAACATGAACATCTAGAAAAGCATATACAACCATATAAAATCATGAAACAATATAACACATCATATATGTGGGATAATATCAAGGGTTTGAAAACCCACTAACATTTACAAATGGTCTACATTCCTATAAGATAAAATCTAAGATTTAGTGAAGAACCAACTCCACATGGAGCACCAACCCCAACTAGCCAAGCACCCACTTGACTAGGATTTAACAAGCACCCACCTGCAAGGAGGAATGAACCCTTAGATGACTCAAGACCGAATTAGCCACATTATTTATTTGATCACCTTAAGGTCACTATGTTTATCAAACAATATATGATGACCACCTCTTCAACTCTTCACACTCTTATTGCTCTCAAACTACTTTCTAAGCCTCTTCACTCAACTAAGTCCCTTCAAGACTGATTAGGTCATATAACCTTTATATTAATAATTATACATACTATCAATATTTATTACATATTCTCTACATTCCTATAATGGCATACATGACCTCATTCTGCTCCTTAATCTTCTCTCTCATTCACTTCCTCTTTACATACTCAAATAAGCTTAAAACTACCTTGTATTTATACAAGCCTCTTGATCATATACCTCTTATATAGATACAAATAATTTACCACTTGTATTTACCACATAATATAAATTATTATTCATTACAATAATATTCAATCACAATCTTAGGTCGGTCACAACTCAATAGGCTATGTTCCTTCTTTAGGTCTCAGGGAGACCTATTAGGCCTTCTTATTTACATGTTACACTTTTCCTTCCTAGGAATAATTTAAAACTATATAAATGGAAGTAAAAATTAATATACCACTCAAATATACCCCCAATATTATAATCTTAGGTCCATGACACTTTTTATCTCCAACCACTATGTGAAGCACACCATTAGTACTATTCACATTAGGCATGTGTGTGCTCAAACACCATCTGATTTTTTTTATGATTGATCACCTAACCAACATATAAAAAACATGTTTATAGAATATATATTACCTTAAGATAATATTTATTCACTTGGTACACTCTGACTCAATGATCAACATTGGTATTACTCACTCTTTCGGTCTCATGGAGACCTACTTCATTAGGTCTACTCTCTTGATGCTGAGACTTGATCTTCTTGGATCTAGATAGCCATATCCAACCATCACAAACAATTCAAAAAAAATTCCAATTAATTATTATGACCTCTTTAATTCTTTTCTATATCTACATCTGTTGTTCATACCTTGAGGCCCTCTTTAGGATAGACTATCCTATTAGGCATGTACACCTCAAAACATTTATTGAGAGAATGAAGTTTAATCACTCCTTTATCAGATATCCCATGAAATATTAAACATATATAAATGTAATAAATTACCTCATGAACATCTCCAACTATTTTTAACAACTTCACTTAGAGTGTAATGGCTCAAAAATAACTCTACAACTTACTCACTTAGAACATCTCAAAGTCCAACCTGAATAGACAAGCCATTTTGTGAAAACATTTTCTTCAATTATACTAAACTTAAAAACATATACCAAGAATTATCATGACTTAAAACTCATTAATAAAAACTCCATGTACTACAATGATTCTCTCTTTCATGAAATTACACTCAAATCCAACTTTTCATCACTGTAACTCAAAACTACCAAGACTGTCAAAAACATAGTCATGAAACGTTGACCTTGTAACACTTTTATATGGAATTTAAAATAATTAAAATTATAATATAACATATTAGGACCATATTAAAATATAAACATCATATGTTCTAGTGGTAACTAATGGTTTTACAAACCAATTTGTTGACATCACTACACACAATCCTCACTGAGCCAGAGAAGCCATTTTGGCTTCATAATTTTCCCCATTTTACCTAAATTATAATATTTATACCAAGAATTAATATTAAATACAAATTCCAAAAAACATATCCATACACTTGGTTTCATCAATCTCTCATTATAACACATTCCTATTCATCTTCTCACTACTACCTGAGTTTTTCACTATTTACAACATTAGGCTTGTTAGTGATTAGCTTAATTGGATCAAAAATTTAACACAATTGAGACTTATAAACTATCTATAAACCATAATTTAAATAAAATACAAGTATATACCTTATCCATACAATTATTTTTAAACTTTGTCTAATATAAATTTTTATAGTTACAATAACTTCTTCAGAAACATGCTTGTAACTCAACATTTTATCTCTCCTCTCTCTAACTAATACCACATAGAGATAATTGGGAGAGTCAAATATAATATAAAATAAATTACCTAAGAAATTAAATCCATCCTAAAAACTTTTTATCAACATCTTCAACATCAAGTCCTTATTAGGGTTCTAAGAGGGTTTAAACTAGTTTCTACTGTTAATGTTCGTTGGCATAGCCCCTCAATCCAAAAAATAATGCCTATAATTTTGATATATGACGCTTACCAATATATAATGAATATATTAGGTTCCCATTTAAATTTTTTATGAGCTAATGAGAAAAAACAATCCTTATCAGGTTGAGAACCCTTCATTATGAGCACTCGAGAGACCTCCAAACAACTTTTCATGCCTTTTACTTCACACTTTTCATGCCTATTTAAATGAAATATCCACCTCAATAACATAATCAAGCAACCTCATACAAATAATCATGTATTTTTGTACACATCTTACCAAGCCATCATCTTATACCTTCTCATAAGGTCTCTTCAGGCCATGACTAGGCTTATGCTACTTAAGCACTTGATACCTTACCCTCAAAGACCCACTTAAAAAAAATTATCAAGTATTCTAAACCTAAATCAAAATCCCATATAATTCCAAACAAATTATCACTTTCTTGAGATCATTCACTTTACCATGCTACCCACACATACCTCCTCACAAGGTCTAGACTAGGCTTCACAAGACACGTTGACTATGCTCAAACATACTGACCTTAATGATATCACTCAAGCTGAAATAAGAATAATAATAATAACACACTCATATCACTACTCTCTTATAACAACACTCTTGTAATATTCTTGGCATAACTCACTGCCAACTCACCTTACTCTCAACAATGCTCTTATAGACCTACTAGTAATCATATCTTCAAAAGAACCTTCAATGAAAACACTAACAACTTCATGCTAACCTAAACCTTGATATCAACCTTGACATAAAAAAATAGAGAATACAATGCTCAACAATATCACCTTATCAAATCATGAACATACCTCAATGACCACTCACCATGCACCTTCACTAGATGCACCTTGGCATCAATGACATTAACCTTGACATTAATGACATCAACCTTGACATCAATGATAATGACATGCCAAAAAAATACCACTTTATCATTGATGTTAAATAGATTAAAACCTAATCTTTTTCATCTCCCCTTTCTAACCTTTCTCCCCCTTTGACATTAATGATAAAGGGTCTTCCACAAACTGCCATCTAAACCTTGGACCTCAAGAAAACATGTTTATTATGACTTCTGCCTCACTATATTGACACTTCATAACATAAAGGTATACATCTCCCCTTGAGTTTATGCTTATCCTCACATACACTAGATGATAATCACTCTAAAAAATTTATCATTCTCTCAAAAATATATATCTCCCTCTGGTATTCATTCTCCTAGAACTAGATATTTTCTCAAATAAACCTAATCACACCTATAACTAATGGAATCACACTTTCTCCCCCTGAACCGATACTACCTCTTAAATAAACTACATGACACAAAATATTTAGAAACTATGGAAACCACCCATGGAAACCACTCTCATAAACTTCTCTCAATCAAGTCACTTCTCCCTCGTTCTGAACTATCTTCCCTTTTCAAATCATTCTCCCAACTATTCTATAAAAATTCAAAAAACAAAATCTATGAAAAATCTCAAACACATGCTCCCCTTAACCAATTGCATACCTATATTATTATATTTAAATTAATCACTCTCTTCACAAAAAACTTAGAGCTACCAATCTCCTCCTTAGACCAAGCATATCTCCTTTAAATGAACTATGAACTCAAGATCACTTACCTTCCATGCCATGACTAAAGAAGATGAAACTTTTGATCACACACTAGGATACCATACTATTGACACCAACTACATAATTGAGAACTCCCCCTTTGTATTCATAGCTCAACACATGAGTCAATAGGACTCTTAAACCATCTTTATCTTCCTTCAATCTTCTTGACACCAATACCCCTTATTAACATATATCAAGCTCCACTACTGACACAAAAAAAACCAAAATCTTACCTCACATATACCAATTGATTACAATTTAATCTTAGATACTTGATGCTACCTACTAGACTTAAAACCTTAGAGCTACCAACATAGGAATGGATAATATCCATCTTTATATCCGTGATTGAAACACAAACAACCTATAATGTTATCAAGATGAAACCTTCTTTGATTTCAACCTCATGCTTCTACTGATAGAAGAATTTATCCATGAATCCTAATGGAGCCACCCCTTTTCATAGGGCACTAAAACACCATGAACTTAGGAGATTCCCAAATCTCCATTCCACTCTTATCATCCATCTTGAAATCATGATATTGATAGTCTCTCTTTAGAATCTACTTAGGCTTGATTGAATCAATTGACTCATCCATATTATTACCCTTATTATTTTCTTTGACAAACTTATCAATAAATGTATATAACAAGTATTATTTAAATTCCTTCACCTTTTATCCTTGTTTTACCTCAATAAATATTCCACCTTGGTTTATAGATTTCTCATAACTCACTTTGACTATCTTTATCTTCCATACCTTGGTTTGTTCTTTCTCGTGTAGTTTAGGAACTCTATATACCTTGTTATGTCTTGATATCCTTTTAACTCTATTAGAACAAAATATTACAATGTGTCCCACATTATGAAAAATATAACAAATAACATACTATTTATACCTCTTGATTGATCATTCCTTATCCCATGGTTCCATGAAAACTCATTCTTGGAGGATCCACACTCTCTTGCTTTATGACTAAACTGACTACATGAGAAATAGTAACCATTAAATGAATTTTCATACCTTATGGTGTTAGGATGTCCAACATATTTTGTCTTCATATTTTTATTGAAGTTTAAATTCTTGTTCACATTAACATTTTATCTATTCTCTATTTGATCTAATTTGAAACCAAGACATGACTTATCATTGATAGACTTCTAACTACTCAAAATGTCATCTAAAGCCTCAATGCTCTTTTCAAACTTCTCATAGGTCTTTATATTATCTATGAGATAATCATGCTCAAAATTCAAATAATATATCTCTATTTTCAATTGATCATACTCAACTTCCTTTGATCTAAACTTTGTATTGACACCTTCTAACTAATTCCTGAGATCCATCATGATCTTCTCATCCCTTTTGGTTTTTTGACCTAGTCTCTCTTCAAGGTACATATCTATTCCTTAATATCCTTAACCATAGATATCAAATCATGATTAATCTTCTTTTGGTGTTTCAAATCATCTAAGGAAATTATGATCTTAGCTTTAAGGTATACTTCAGTTTCTCCTTCTTCAATATCATAGTAAATTTGTTCATCATACATGTTATCTTCTTAATCACTAGACATCTTGTGCTTCTTAGGATCACCTTAAATCTATTAGACTTGTTTCAAAGGACCAAAATATAATATAAATTATTAGAAGCACAATAATTAAGGAAGGAGGTGAATGAGTGTCTTAAAAATAATCATTCATTTCTACTTAGGCATACATGAACCATTCATACAAACATAAACATCTAGCAAAGCATATGCAACCATACAAAATCATGAAACAAGATAACACATAATATATAAGGGAAACCCTTAAGGGGAAGAAAAATCACTTATATTTACAAATGGAAAATATTCATATAAGATTAAAATAAATATTTAGTGAAGCACCAACTCCACATGGAGATTGAACCCCAATTATCCAAGGACCCACTTGACTAGGCTTTAACAAGAACCCACTTGTAAGGAGGAACCAACCCCCTAGATGACTCAACACCAACTCAACCACCTGATTTATTTCATCACCTTCAAAAAACTATGTTTCTCACATAATAGATTATTACCACCTCTTTAATTCTTCATACTCTTATCCCTCTCAAACTACCTTTTAGGCCTCTTCGCTCAACTAGGTATCTTTAATACTGACTAGGTCATGTGAACTTCATATTCATACTCAGAAATACTATCAAATCTTAATTACAGATGCTTTACATCCATATAATGGTCTACATGACCTCTTTTTTATCCTTAATCTTCTTTCTCATTTGCTTCCTCTTCACACACTCAAATAAGTCTAAAACTGTTTGGTATTTATACAAGCATATTACTCATATACCTATTGGTTAGACACACATACATGCCTAATTATATTTTCCACATAATATTACTTAGGACATGTTATAATAATAATCAATCAAAATATCAGTTTGGTCATAACTCAATAGGCTACATTCCTTCTTTAGGTCTCATGAAGACCTATTAAGCCTTCTTAGTCACACGTTATACTTTGAATTCATTATAACACTTTAAAACTCTAAAAATGATAGGAAAACTTCATATACCACTCAAATATACCCCAAATAATCTCATCTTAGGTCTATGACACATTTTATCTCCAACCACCACTTGAAGCACACCATTTGTACTATTCACATTAAGTCTATGTGTACTCAAACACTATATGATCTATCTTATTCTTGATCACCTACATGTCATGTAACAAGAACATAAAAAACATGTGTATATAAGTTATATGACCTTAATTTCATATTAATTCACTTGGTACACTCTGACTCAATGACCAATATTTTTCTTACACACCATTTAGGTCTCATGGAGACCTACTTCATATGTATGCTCTCATGATGTTGTGACTTGATATTTTTGGATCTAAATATCCATATCCAACCATCAAAAACCACTAAAAAAAATTAAAATGAATTATTCTAACCTATTCCATTATTTTTTTATATATGATCCTTTGTTCATACCCTAAATCCCTCTTTAGGACAAACTATCCTATTAGGCTTGTATACCTCAAAAATTATCTTGAAATAATGAGGTTCAATCAATCCTTTAAAAACTCTCCCATGAAAAATGAAAAATATATAAATTTAATAAATTACCTCATTAACATCCCCAACTACTTGGAATAACTTAAATTATAACATAATGGCTCAATAACAACTCTACAACTTACTCACTTAGAAAGCTGATAATCCAATCCTAAACAGACAAGCCATTTTGAGAACACATTTTATTTACTTACACTAACCTCAAAAAATTATACCAAGAATTATAATGACTTAAAATTCATTAATAATAACTAAATGTACTATATTGCATCACTGTTTCATGAAATTACACCCAAATCCTACTTTTTATGACTACAACTCAAAACTACCAAGATTGTCAAAAACATATTCATGAAATATTGACCTTATAACACCTATATATGGAATTTAAAGTAATTCCAATGAATTAACATGATCATATGACATCCCTATACCATATTAAAATATAAACATCATATGTTCTAGTGGTAACTATTGGTCTTATAGACCAATTTTTTGACCTCACTACACATAGTCCTCACTAAGCCAAATAAGCCATTTTGGATTCATCATTTTCACCACTACACCTAAATTTCAAGATTTATACAAATCATTAATATGACATAATAGTACCAAAAAAAATATACATGCACTTGGCTTTTATATCTCTAAGAATTTAAATGGAACCACGAGTGTTTGGCAGGGTGTTAAAGCAAACCACAAAGAGGCTAGAAGGCTCAAAGGTTCTATGGGATAGAAGAGGTCTATAGTGGCTATCCCATTTTTTGGCTTACACCAAGCTATATATATAGTTTTAAACTAGGTTGGGGATATAATTAATGAGTACACAAAGTACACTATCTCCTCTAATGAATCTAACCATAGTAAAGCAAGTGGATAAAACTATACTATGGATTTATTAAACAATATAGAAGCAAAAATACTTATATTTGAGCTATATTTCAATGCAATGTTACTATTTCCTAATAATGCAATATTTCTAGTTTTAACAAGAGAAAGGGAGAGAGGGTTTGAGCAAGTTTTTTAGTTTTTATAATATGTAATGAATAAATATTCCAAAAATTGTAATGGTATATAATAAATAAATATTACAAGTAATGAAAGTACTCTTTAATCATGCATAAATATAAAAAAACTTCAGAAGCTATTCTAAGCAATATAGCAAATAACTAGTTTTCTAAAACAATATTTCAAGTTATAACAAGAGAGAGGGTGAAAACAAATTTTCTAGTTTGACTACTATTTAATATAGAAATATTTCAAAGATATAAATGACATACAATAAATTAATATTTAAATCAATGAAAGTAAATTTCAATCATGTAAAAATATAGAAAACTTCAAAATTTATTCTAAGCAATATAGCGAACAACTAGTTTTCTAAAACAAAACAAAGCCTAACATATATACTACTACAAATAACTAAAGAGTTTTAATTTTCAAAGTAAAGTTCCCTCATATCAAACTCAAAGAGATATAAAAAATTTACACCAATGAATTATCTAACCTAGGAGGCAAGGGAGGAAGAAGATTAGGTTGTGTGTAAACTAAGTCTAAACCAAGAGCCACAAATTGTGGAAGAGATGAAGGAGAAACCACCAATCTATGAGAGGCAGTGTAAGGAACACAAGTGATAGGTGAAATGGATTCTTGAAGAGGAAAGGAATATTCCAAAATATTCAATAACACTATCAATAGCATATAGAATCACCAAATGGAATAATAAAAAACTTAGGGCGTCTATTTTCACAAGGAAAGCAATCGTATCAAGCAAGAATCAAGAGAGATTCAGGGAGGTAGCCAAGATTTCAATATGAGATGATCAATGGAGATGATTAGAGTAGAGATATAGAAAAATGGAGTAATTTTGAATGGAGAGTTTGAATGAATGATGAAATGTATGTATATCCAACCCTAATCTGTCAATAAGTCAAAAAACTAGTCATTTATGACTATTTTGGGGAAAACTAGAGACTTTTTACATGTTCTACCTAGGTCATGGATTTCATGAAGGAAATGTGTGGCCTAGATCACAAGTTTCCTTCCTAAGCCATGGCCTAGGTCAAATAGAAGCCTAGGCTAGTCAAAGAGCTCCTGAATGTCCCCTGAGGGTCCCTTAAGAGCCCTTATGGGATGATAAAGGTCCAAAATGGTTAGAAGATGGGGATAATGCACAAGAGAGGTCCAAACATGTGGCATATGACTCTAATAAACATAACCAGGGTTGGTAGTCTACATGTGAACTGATGTGTAATCATAGGGAGGATTAGGGTCATGGTAAGTACAATTACATATGCCCCTAAGGTATGAGTAATTAGTGTTCGAATAAACAAGGAGTGATGTGAAGTACCTAGAAGCCACACCAAATAAAAGGAAAATAAGAACTAGAAAAATATCATAAAACATTACCTTTACTTCCTAGATAAGGATGGCAATGGAATAATGCCAATTGCATAGTCTAATGGTGAAAGTGCAAATACTACATAATCTAGAATCCAACTCCAGCTCTTACAAATAGGGAAAACCAAGTGATATCAAATCAAATCATACTATCCATAATGACATTCACTAAGGTATCAACCCTAATGTTATCCCTATAAGGTATATGGGTGAATGAGACATATTTAAATAAGGAGAGAGAATCATGTGATACCTTTAAGAGGGGGAGCAATTTAGAGCTAAGGACAACCTAGACACTGGTGAGTTAAGACATGACTTAGAGTGAGTCAGAGAACAAATTCACATAACACATTCCTAACTCATAAGAATCAATCAAAGAATTAATGATTACATTATATTTAATTTTATTATTCATCTCATATTTAATAAATGACTAGTGGTAACAAGCTCATGACCCTATAAATCATCAATAACCCAAGCCATAATTCCAAGTTCTGAGTTTTCCCAACTACCACTATCTATGTGAATCACCACTGAGAGGCACACCATGATGGGGGTCAAGGAAGTAAGATTAGAAACTATAGAAAGGTTATCTCAATATAGAGTGAAGTAAGATAATTTCATAATTGATTCAAAAAATTCATTCAAGACACAACCAAAGAGGTTGACCAACACCAGTCATGGGAAGAGGCAACCAGGGAAAGTGGGGGGAAGTTTAGAGAAGACAAAGACCAGTTAGTAATACCAGAGCAAGTCTCAAACCACCATAGCCAACTAACACAATCAACCTAAAACCATGTAAAAAATGTGAGAGGGATTTATAATGGATCTATTGCATGAAATTAGATAAAAAACTAACTAAAAGAAGTACAAAAGTAACTTATATCCCTAGGTGGCCACAAAATAGGGCATGGGCTTGAGAGGTCAGTGGGGACCCAAAAGGGGTTTTAGGGACCAAAAAGGGGTTAAAATGGGCCTAAAGAATACTCATATTAAAAAAAAACTAGGATGTCAATGCACTTATAATGTGACAAAACCTCTAATATAGAGGTCTCATAGTCTAAAATGTAAAAAAGGGTTCACAAGGTACATCCAACAAGGAGTGTACAAACCTGATAGGCCAGAGGACCTGGGGGTCTAAGAGATTGGAATGGTCCCAAAATAGACCCAAGGATGACTCAAATAAATAAATGGACTTATTTATTACATTTTAAATGGGACAAAACCTTTAGGATGAAGGTTTTGGGGTTTTAAGAGTAAAAATAGAGCCAAACAAAGGCCTAAAAAGGGAAAAAAGAAGGTTCCTAGCCCATGACGTGGCCTACCTAGGCAAAACCAGGGCTTGAAACACTACTAGGCTAAAATATTTAAAACCTATCCCACTATTAATCTATAGTTTAGCCCTAAAATCCATGGCCTAGGCTAGAAAGAGCCAAAACCAAGTTTGAAGAACCTGAAAAGACCCAAAATTGGCCCATAAAGGAAAGGGAAGGGAGGAGACAAGAAAAGAACATTTGTGAGCATGAATTATATAAGGTCATGTTTCTCTATCATTTATATGCAAGGAAGAGTTAGAGTGATAGAGGCAAGAAATACATCTCAGTCAATAGAGCCACCCCCACTAAGTAGGGGTAACCATGAGAGAGTGTCTCAATACCAACTAAAATGAGAGGCAAGGAGGGGTGGTAGGAGTCTTGTTATAGATAAATACCATCTAGAGAAGGCTAGATCATGTCATAATTAACCACAATGCCTAACCCATACCACCTATAGGCACTATATAAAAGGAGAGAGAGAGCTAGTAAAGGGCTAACTACTAGTAAGTAGCAGTCCTACCAACTAAAGGAAGTAAAAAAATTACTTCTATCCCAAGGCACATCCAAAGAGGAATTAATGAGATATATGATGAAAGATACCTATAATTATCTAATGATGGATTCCATAAGAGGGGTAATCTATCAAAGGAGGGCCTGAAGAGGGTGTTTTAATAAGCTTTGAAGCTCACCAAAGCACCACAACCCTAAGCCTAGGCCTGCCCCCAAGGGTAGCCCACCACTTATTCATAACTATAGTCTTGCCCCTAAGATAGGCCTATGTTTATCCTATAAGGAGGTTAAAAAATAAGGAATAAGTGAGAAGAAGGATATGGAGCAACCATATCTCTAGGTTTACCAGTCATGACCTGCAACATAAGAGTGTCAAAGGTGGGGTCATTACTGGTGAATGAGACCTCTAAACCAAAACAATTAAGAGGATGGAAATTCATAAGATGCATGAGAAATATATTATTGTAAGGTCTGCTCTTATTGATAAGGTTAGGTGTTATACTATGGATATAATATCACTCGATATTGGACTCAGCTACTCTAGCAACCTTAGTGGGCGATGCATTGAGAGAGCCAATAATATGATGGGAAAATCATGATTCAAGGGGAATATAAATGTTTCAAGGGATGTCTTGAAAGATATATATAAAAAGAGATTAGATATCTTGACATCATAGAGTAAAAGGAGTTAGATAATGTACACCACACTCTAAAGGAGTGAATGTTGATCAATACTCAACCAGATCACAATGTTCATCCTTGAGAAAATGAGATTTAGAATCAGGTAATGTGTGTGAATCCATTGAACCCCATGTGGAGATATCCAATTATGTAGATAAATGTCTAAGGATCTAGGTTAGCCTCTATGGTGTGAACCTCACCTTCATGCACAAACTACACTATACAAATGTATCTAACATAATATCCTAAATGGAAGTGGTCCAAGGATGTACAAGAATAATTTTACATGTAATATTGAGGTCTAACACAAAAAACATGATTTGGACCACCTTAGGACCAAACTTAACATAGAGCTTCACATTCCACACCAGCATAACTATGCCATTGTTGAAGCCAACACACCTATGGTAAGAATTAAAAATATTCTTTCAAATAATCCCAAGATCATCAAATACATGAAAAGGCATGATATTTTAGGTAGTTATTTCATAAAAAATTCACCACTTAACATGATAATCATCAATATAAGTTTTGATGTAGAGAGGAAACTGAACCCTCTTTACCATAATCAAGGCATTTAATAAGGACGTTGGGTCAAAATATAGAATAGAAAGAGGAGGGTATTTAGGTGTATCAGAGATAAACAATACTCCAATATCATCCTACAATAGATCCTTGTGAGAAAGATCTATCTTGTCAAAGATGAGGCCCCTTTTCTTAGTATAAAGGAAAAGTAGGTCCCAAATGGAGATCCTAGTTGAGAGTCCCTATAACTCCTCAATGCTGGAGTAAGGATGTTATCTATCATGGGGAGGGATGCTACATCAAAATTCAAACCTAACTTTGGGATTCCATACCCCTATAGGCTGTATGGGAAGACTAGTACCACTAGTCTCTCCAGTAGGGTTGGTGACCCAAATCGAGTGTATGTTGATAAAGCACTCATAACCAACGGGAGTGATTTCAATAGCATAAATGACCTTGCTACTCTTGTGATCATATTTCCCTCTCAGGTTAGCCTGAGAAGAGGAGTCAAAAGAGGTGGAAGAGAAAGAAGGAGAACATGGGGCCTTAGCCTTTAATCTCTTATTTTTCATCTTCTTTTCCTCCTTGTTGTGGTTTGGTAGAGGCTCCATGAAGACATCCAACTTGTAGTTAGTTTTTTCAAGAGGATAACTCTAATACTAAGGTGATGCTTTCCCACTAGACTTTTGAGTGGCACAATTGGCATCATCATGCCCCTTCATTTGATGGTAATTGTAAAACTTGGTGATTTCATAAGGAAACACCATCCATTATTTTTATGGACCAAATTTAGAAACTTTAGTTTTAGTTAGTTTCTTGCTCATGGAATTCACCTCATGACTTTCCTTCTTATCCTTCTTCTTAGGAGGATAATCAGTGATACCATCCTCAATCACATTATGGTTGCAATCACATGATTAAGATGGACTTTTAGGAAGGTATAGGCCACATACCCACATGAACCTTAAATAATTAAATATTTAGACACTCATTAATAGCTTCATTATAAGAAGTGGGCTCATACTTGAGAAGCTCAAGGTGAACCTCCTACCTTAATGCTTATGTAAACATATAATAAATATGGTCATCTAAGAACATAGTTCTGCACACGTGAATAGCTGAACACCATCTACGTATAAAATAAAAGTTTGACTCACATTTGGCCTATGTCATCGAGGTGAGTGATTGGATGTTGAGGTTAAAATGTTTGAAAATATCAAAATATTCAAGGAAATCATCCAAAAAGAGCTAAAAACTAGAGAGAGAAGTTGGAGGTAGATTTTGGTATCAGATAAAATCTTTAGCTTGTAAAGAATGAATGAAGAGCTTTAAAAACATGCCTTCATACAATTTATAATCCATACACACCATCATGAATTCTATAATATTATCCATAGTATTGGAGTCTTGAGTCTTAATGAACTTTTGTAGTTCAGGGATAAGAGTAGGGAGGGGGTGACATATACCCAAGGGACTAGGGGATTATAACATAGATACTCATAATCATGATTAATAATAGGCTAGAGATGAAATCCAAGAGGGGGATCTTGATGGTAATGATGTTTATTATGCCCATAATCATCATCATAACCATGGCTATGGAGAGTATGATGCCAAGGTGGTTCCTAATATGGAGGTTGGTCATAATGGAAATCATCTCTACCATGAGGTAGGGAATGACCATGGGAAGTGTGATAATTCCCATGGGGCTAATGGGAACATGTGGAATACTAATGAAAATGGTCATGATGATCAAATTCTATATGGTATTGGTCATGTGCCATCAAACGAAGGTCAATTAATGGCCATTGAGACTCTTGATATGCATCTCACATATCTCTAGTCTGAAAATGATGATCAAAATCAACATGCTCATCAGAGACTTAGAAGGAAGGGCTAAGAGGATGGGAAGAACCCTCATGATGAAGATATATTCTTGATTTTTAATACCTATGATCTAAAACATGGACATGTATATATTCTTATGAGTGGGTTTCTTACCGATAAAAAGGTAGATAACTCATGTAAGAACTGGATGAGGCACTCAACGCTAAATAGATACGACCTTTGTCTCTAGAGGATACATGTTATTGAATCCTGTGGGTAGAAGGATTCACTTAATTCACATAAATATGTTTATGGAAAAAATAAATGATTGTACACAACTCATCTAGTCTTAAATTATCAATAATATCCTCATCACCTTGAATAGGTGAGATGTAGCACAAGGATGAGTAAAAACATCCTCAGATGAATGAATCTCAAACTAGTGAAAAGGAGACTGAGTCTAATAGTTGTATTCCTACCAATATTATTCCCTTTCAAACATGAGAGGGTGTAAAATATTTTGTTGGGTTAAGGGAGTCTCCTGGATCCTATAGTGTCTATGGCATTCAATTGTAGCTGTGGCTTGCTCATGCATGAACTTAGGGATGAGACCCTAAATCTAGTGGGAGTGATGTCCCAAGGGTGGGAGGTCATCCATGGGTGAAATGAAACAAGATAAATATGAAAGATAACAAACAAATTCAAACCAAAGGAGAACCAATAGGGAGAATAACATAAGACCAAATTAGAATACAACAACAAGGTGAGAGTTGAAACATAAATAAAAGCAAAGCCTAATAACTAATAGAGGAGAGTTAGCTAAGAGAGATTTAAATAATATAAAAATAGAATAAAACCATATGTGAGGTCCTATAATTCATGCCATTATGTATCTATAAGAATCTAAATAGAACCACCAGTGTTTGATATGGTGCTAAATCAAACCACAAAGAGGCTAGAAGGCTCAAGGGTTCTATGGGGTACAAGATGTATATAGTATCTATCTAGTTTATCAGCTTGCACTAATATATAGATAAACTTGTAAAATATGTTAGGGATAGCATGAATGATTACACAAAATACACAAGCTCCTCTAATGTATCCAACCACAATAAAGAATGTGGCTAAAACTATAGTATGGATTGCATAAACAATATAGAAGCAACATTACTGAATGGAATGAAATAGCCAATGGAATTTAAATATAGAAACTAAGGTTAAAGAGCATTCCATAAATCAAGGGTTAATGATCATTTCTATCCTATGTTTGAGCTATATTTCAATGCAATGCTACTATTTTCTAATAATGCAATATTTCAAGTTATAACAAGAGAGAGGGTGAAAACAAGTTTTCTAGTTTTTCTACTATTCAATATAGAAATATTTCAAAGATATAAATGACATACAATAAATTAATATTTAAAGTAATGAAAGTAAATTTCAATCATGTATAAATACAAAAAACTTTAGAAGCTATTCTAAGCAATATAGCAAACAACTAGTTTTCTAAAACAAAACAAACCCTAGCATATATACTACTCCAAATAAGTAAAGAGTTTCACTTTAAAAAGAAAATTTCCCTCATGTCAAACTCAAAGAGATGTGTAGACTTTATACCAAATAATTATCCAAGGTAAGAGGCAAGAGAGGAAGAAGATCAGGCTGTGTGTAAGCTAAGTCCAAACCAAGATCCAAAAGCTGTGGAAGAGATGAAGGAAAAGCCACCAATCTATGAGAGGTAGTTCAAGGATCATAAGTGATAGGTGTAATGGAGTATTGATGAGGAAAGGAGTATTCCACAAGCCTTAGGAACACTATAAATATAAAATATAATCACCAAATGGAAGCAACAATAAATTAGGGCATCCCTTTTCACAAGGAAAGCAATTATGCCAAGAAATAATCAAGAAAGATTCGAGGAATCAACTAAGCTTTCAATGTGAGATGATCAATGGAGATAATCATAGTAGATATGTAGAGAAAATGGAGTAAGTGTGAATTGTAACTCTGAATGAATTAGGAAATTCACATATATCCAACCCTAATCCATTAACAAGTAAAAAAACTAGCCATGTATGACCATTTTTGGGGTAAACTAGACATGTTTCACACATTCTACCCAGACCACAACTTTTTTTAAGGAAATATATAGCCTAATACACAAGTTTACTTCCTAAGACATGTCCTAGGTCAAATAGGAGCCTAATCTAGTCAAAGAGCTCTTGAAAGTCCCCTAGGGGCTCCCTAAAGATCCCTTCTAGCATTACAAAGGTCTAGAATTTTTAGAGGATGGGGATAATACATGGGAGAAGTCCAAGCACATGGCCTATGTCTCTACATAGGATAACTAGGGTTGGTAGTATACATGTGATATGATGTGTAATCATAGGGAGGAGTAGGGTTAGAGGAAGTATGATTATAATTTCCTCAATCTATCATGATAACACATTCATATTCATCTTCTCACTGTTGCTTGGGGTTTTCACTGTTTGTACCATTAGCCCTATTAGTGACTAGCCTACTTGGATCACCATTTTAGCACATTTGAGAGATATAAACTATATATAAATCACCATGGACATCAAATACAAGTATCTACCCTATCCATCTAATGATTTTCAAACTTTTTCCAATATAACTCTTGATAGTTACAACATATTTTTCAGAAACAAGCCCATAACTCAAAATTTTCTCTCTCCTTTTTCTAACCAATACCGCCTAGAGATACTTGGGAGATTCCACTATAATATTCAATAGATTAACTAAGAAATTCAATCCATACTTATCACTTTTGAGAAACATCTTCAACATCGGGTCCTTATTAGGGTTCTAAGAGGGTTTTAAATAGTTTTCACTCTTAACGATCATTCATAAAGCATATCCCCTCAATAAAAAAAATAATGCCTATAATTTTGATATATGACCCTTTCCCATCTCTCATGAATATATTAGGTTCCCATGAAAAGTCTTGATGAGCTAATTAAAACAAGAAAGTCCTTCTCAGGTTGACAACCCTTTATTCTGAGCAATCGAGAGACCTCTAAACAGCTTTTCATACCTTTTAATTCATATTATGACTTCAAAATGAATGAAAACACTTGAAACATACCTCACCTACATAAATTCTTAAATAATCTCAAACACCTTGAAATTTGATCATGACCCCTCATTAGGCCACACTCTCTCTCTTTGCTCTCTAGACCATGATCTAAAAACCATATTAGTCCTTAAAAATAACCTTCATGCCTCTTTACATGCACTCTCAACCTCACTCACATACTAAATAAACATCATAAAACCAACCATGTATATGTGTATTCATATCATCAATACATCATGCTCATACCTTCTCATAAGGTCTCTTCATGACAAGACTAAGCTTAGGCTACTTAAGCACTTGATGCCTTACCCTCAAAGACCCACCTTACAACACTTTTTAATGATTCTACACCTAACTCACAATCCCATACAATGATAAACACTTTATCATTTGATTTAGATCACTCATTTCACCATGTTACCTATACACACCTTCTCACAAGGTCTAGATTAAGCTTCACAAGACACCTTAACTATGATCAAACATACTGAACTTAATGATACAACTCAATATAACATAGTAACACTCATATAAATACTAAAATACAAAAATAATCTTCCTATTTTCTCGACATAACTCACTTCCAATTGACCTTCCTCTCAACAACACTATTGAAAACCTACTTGTCGTCATACCTTCATAAGAACCTTCAATGACAACACTAATAACTTCATGTTGATTTGAAATTTGATATCAACCTTTACATCAACCAATAGAGAAGATAATTATCTAAAATCCCACCTTGTCATATAATGCATATACCTCAATGACCATTCACCATGCACCTTAACTAGATTCACCTTGACATCAATGACAACAATATGTCAACAATTGGTGTATTTTACTTAAATATTTTCTTTGTTTTGATCTATGATTTTGTCTATTGGTTATTTATCTCATCATTATTTCATGGGGATCCTTGGTTTTTAGTGAAAGAATAAACATGGTATTCACTTAAGGATAACCTATAGCTCTGTGATGCTTATTTTAGGCA
The DNA here is from genome assembly GCA_037957365.1 of Torreya grandis. Classification (NCBI taxonomy): domain Eukaryota; kingdom Viridiplantae; phylum Streptophyta; class Pinopsida; order Cupressales; family Taxaceae; genus Torreya; species Torreya grandis. Next base: position 508,165 of record JARHVA010002818.1, on the reverse strand, counting down.
CATACACACAAAATGAAACAAACTCAGAATTCTACTTGTTAACATTCATCACTAAGAATACACTCTTTTTTAGTGATTTAATGACATTACAATTATTAAAAACCACATACATATATCACATACATTATAGGATTATAAAACTCTAACATAAAGAATAACATATAATCTCAGTCTCTCATGGATAGGATACTCTCACACTTTGACTTCTTTCTTCTTGGAGTTCACTTTCCTTAGCTTTCTCCATTTAAGAGTGAATCCTCTCTCCCACTCCAATATCCATATGACTTATTTAGTTTCCAATATTGTCTCTTTAGCTTCCTTGATCTTAGAAAAATACATAACATTTGTTAGTTTTAGTTTCTCAATTTTCTCCATGATGCCATTGACATTTTTGTCCAAGATATTGGACAGTTTTCAAATTTCTTCTTTTTTTGCGTGATGGATTGACATCTAGGCCCAATATATCCATAGATAAATGTTCCAATTATAATATTAAATATTTAGGATATGTGTATTTACAAATTTATTCCAAAAATATATTATAATTATTCTTTAGAACTTCTTATATGTGGCACTTAGGAGTTGGCTATAGCAATTAGGAGCTAGTTGTAGCTATCCAAAGCTTGTTTAAAATTGCCATAAATTATGCATATAGACTCAAATTGAGATGATTTTTTTAAGAAAATTCACAAAGTTTCAAGTGGACTCCAAATATGTAACTAAATTCAGGTTTAGAGACATTCTTCATGACCCTTTTTCATTTTCCCCATAGCCTATCCATTTTATTCCTTCAATGTATGCAATGACTTCCTAGATTACACAAATGGTTGAGTAAGTCAAATAAATTTATTATAAGCATGTAGCTTCTTGAGACTAATTATTTTATGAATAATTTGAGGTTACATAAGTTTTTGAGCCCTGATTTAACTCCAATTAACTTATCCATGTGAACAATTAACAAAAATAAATAAAACTATAGAAACACAACCACCATATTTTTGGGTGATGCAATATTTCCCTTTACCTTAAATGTTCCTACATCAGACACCTAAGGTAATGAAAATTTCCATGAGCTCCTTATCATGAAGCCATTAAGAGTTAATCTATGGTTTTTGCATGCTTTGTAATTTCAGATGCCGTCATCCATGTTGCATCTTCTACTGCTTTATCCTTCCATTTGATTAAGTACTCATGATACTCATTTCCTCTTATCTTCTTTCCAATTTTTGGAAACTATTCATTTCAAAAAATGGCTTATATATATATATATATATATATATATATATATATATATATATATATATATATATATATATATATATATATATATATATATGATTTATTCTATCTCACTTGCTTATTTTATCACATATGGGTACAAATCAACTACATTGAAGATAAGTGAGATGTGTACTCCATCTATAAACTCTAATTCATAATTATTACCTAATAATTTCTTCATAATATTTCAAGGCCTAATATTATTCCACTTAATCTTTTTGTAATCATATTTTGGAAACCTCTCCTTGCATAATATGCAAAAACCAAGTCCCCAACCTCAAAATTCAACTCTCTCCTCATATTAGAATTTTTATTGTATTTTCTAACACTCTCATCAAGTATACTCTTGAATTCATTATCACATTGTGCATAAGTTGAACATACTCTTCACTTTTCATGCTTCTTCTACACATCTTAGTTATTATCCTCAAGTGACATACACCTCTAGGGCTTCTCTTGTATACTATTTGAAAAAGAATTAAACTTTTAATATGGTTGATTGAATAATTTTTGTAAAATTAGCTTTTGCCAACATCAAATCCCATAGTTTAGACATGTCACCAACTAAACATCTCAGCAAATTATTAAGACTCTATTTCACAACCTTTTTTTTTCCCATCCATTTGAGAGTGATAGGTTAAATTAAAGTCTAATATTGCGCCCAAATTGTTCCATAGCATCCCTAAAAGTTCCCAACAAACTTTATATATATATATATATATATATATATATATATATATATATATATATATATATATATATATATATATATATATATTATAATACTTCTTATAATCCCATGCAACCTTACATCTTCTTGAGAAAACAAATCTGGAATATGCATGACATCACTAATCTTCTTGCATGCTAATGATCCATTTTATAAAATATATCAACAAAAATAAAATAAAATAATTACCTCATTGTGTTCTTATTAATCAAATAATAAATTTCATACTCAATTCATCCCATGATCTATCCATAATGGGAAATGATTTATACAAATAATCATTCTGACTTTTACCTTTAGCATGTTTGCAAACTTCACAACTTTGCATAAACTTATTCACATATGTACTCATTTGTATCCAATAACATTTTTTAATCAGTTCCATCAAATTATTATCATACCCAAAATGACTATCAAGACCTCCACTATAATTTTATTTCAACATGTTCTCTCTCATAGAACATTGAGGTATACACAACGTCCTTCCTTTTAAAGAAACCCATATTATATCATATAATTCAACCATGTATTTTTTTAATATTTTTTGGATTCATGCACATTTTCCATTCATATTATAAATCCAAATATTATTCATATAACTCCTTTATTTATTCAAAAACCAATGAAATTTACCTTGATCTCATTCACAATAGGAGCTCACTAAATCAAGGCATCTGTGACTCTTTTGGGATTCCCACTTCTATGTCTAAAAACAAAAGAATAACTTTGAATAATTTACACCCATTTCATGTGACTTTTAATGAGATTATTATTTTTGTTTATGAATTTCAAATAATTATTATCTATGTAAAAAATTAACTCCCTTGACAACAAGTAGTGTCACCACTTGTTGAGGGATTGTACCATTGCATAAAACTCTTGGTTATTTATGGAATAATTGTTCTTGGAATCATTTAAATTATCACTAACATAAGCAATGGGATTACCTTCTTGGATTATCACTACTCTTATGTCCCTCTTTCATCACAATTAACCTAAAACCCTTTTCCAAAGTCTGACAAGGCTAACACTTATTGTTCCTTCATTTTATCTTTATAAAATGAAAGCCACTCTCTACTGTGATAGTCCATTGAGATTTTTTTAATCTCTCTTCATGGTATTTGTTATGGGTGCACATATTCCAATAAAATTCTTGATAAATTTTCTATAAAAACTTGACAACCTATGGAAATTTCTTTCCTAAAATATGTTCTTTGGCAAAGGTCAGTCCACAATTTCCCTCACCTTCTCAAGATCCATTATTAACCCATCCTTTGAGATTAAAAATACAAAATATATCAAATCCTCTTACATGAAGCTTCACTTAATAAATTTCACTATAAATTTCTCCTTATTTAACTTATCCAACCCCAAATTCAAATGTTGCAAATTATCCTTTTTAGAATAACTAAAAATCAGAATGTCATCCAAATATACCATCACCAACTTACCCATGAAAGGATTAAACACTTCATTCATGAGTCTCATGAATGTAATTGGGGATTTTAACAAACTATATTCCATGAATAGCCACTCATACAACCCTTCATTTATTTTAAATATATTTTTCCACTTGTCACCTTCTCTTATGTGGATTTGGTGATACATGCTCTTTAAATATATATTTGTAAAGTACCTAGATCCACTCAAATAATCCATTAAGTCATCCATTATTTATATTGAAAACTTGTACTTAATGGTGATATTATTATTATTTTTTAAATATGTACACATCTTCCAATCTCCATATTTCATGGGTGCTACCATGGTTATAATTGTACATGGGTTCAAACTCTCTCAGATTAAACCCTTTCTCAATATCTCTTGCGCTTACTTATTATTCTATTCATTCTCCATTAGATTAAAAATATAGGCTAAATTTTTATTCAAACTTAATCTTGAAAGTATATCCATGTGATGGTTAATGTTTCTCATAGGTGGAAGTCACTCTGACAACTCATTTGTCATAATATCCATATAGTCTTATAATGAATTTTGAATTTATAATAGGATATCACTTACCTTAGTGGATGTCACAACTTGTCTAGGATTTATAGTCAATTAATAGAATTCCTTTTATTTTTTTCAGCTTAAATAACTCTTTTTTGTCAATCAACATCACTTTTGGATTGTTTTCCACCTCATCTCCACTATCTCTCAATTGACTCAATGTGAATCTCTTTCCATAATTTATTGTGGTGTAGGTGTTTACTCTCCCATTATGAAATAATATCCTATAAAACTTCCATGTACTTTCCAATAGCACATGACACACATCCATGAGAATAATATCACATCAAATATCATCTTTATGTGAGTCAATTTTAAAACTCACCATATATTGGTCATTGACCAAAACTTGATGGCCTTAAAGAAATATCAAAACCTTGTATGGTGTAGGATGTTCTAACCATTTAAACCAAATATTTTCTACCATCTCTTGAGAAACCAAATTATTCATGTTACTTCTATCAACATATTTTTAACACTTACCTTTGGATTTGAAACTAATATGAAATAAATTCTTCTTTTATTTCAATTTATTTACCTCTTTGGTTGGTTTCAATAACACTCACTTCATTAATAAAGCCTCCCCTTGTGCTATCTATTATTTGTGTGTTGGATACCCATCACCCTCTTCAAGCCCATGTTATATATGGGTTATTCCTTCAACTCTATTACTATTGATCTTGTTGAGCATTATTTTTGCTATTGAAGTTTGACATTAATGTCAAAGGTTCTTAAGAAAGGTGTTCATGAGGTCATTGAAGATTGTCCTTATTTGATATCATAATTGAGAGGTATGAAATTATTTTAGGAGCATTTAATAAATTTGAGAAAGGTATAAGAGCATCAAGAAGTGTTTTAAGGTTAGTTGTCAAGTTTCAAGAGCTTGAGATGCCTAATCATGACATTGGTTATTACATAAAGAGACCTTGTAAGATGGTATGAGCTTTGTAGAATGGTGATATGGATGAATAAAGTCATAATATGATATATTAGGTTGTTTTATAATGCATATGAGGCATTGGAGCATTCCTGAGAGTCTCAGAGTGAGCCTATAGGGGTAGGACCTATAGACCTAGTATGCAACTAGACCATCTCTAGACCCTGCCTAACTTAATGAGGTGTAATGAGGATTTTTATAGGACTATTAAATATGTAAAAGAAAAATTTATCATGGGAGAGGTATTTTGAGTTTATATATGAGGTGTTGAGATCTTGGATAGTGGCTAAAAGGTCAGTTTCAAGGCTTAATATGACTTTCAAGTCAAGGCCTAGAGAGCAAAGAGAGAGAGAGAGAGCATGGCCTAATGGGGTATGAGATTATATTTCAAAGGATATTATGGACATGTGAGCATTAAAATTGTGTTTTATGTTGACCAATTTTTAGGTCAAAATTTGAAAGTTAAGGCAATAAATAGTGTTTTAAGGTCTCTCATGTGCACATAATGAAAGGTTCTCAACCTGAGAAGAACTTTCAAGTGTTAATTGACACATGAAATATTTTAATGAGAACCTAAGTTATTAATTATATATGGGTAAGGGTCATAGATAATATCTCTAGGCATTATTAGAAATGAGGGGCAGTCCTTTATGAATAATCATTAATACCAAAAATAGTGTCAAACCTCTCTAAAACCCTAATACTGACCTGATGTGAAAGATATTATTAAAAATAGACCAAAATATTTTGGTATGGATAGATAAGTGGTTTTATGTTGTGTTAAACTCTCCCAATAACTTCTAGGTGTGATTTGTTTATTAGATGACTGAGTGAACCCTATAGGAAAGGCCTTGTTTCTCAAAGATTTTTTTAGTAGTTAGATTTTACCAAGTCAGAGTTACTAAATAGATAAAGATTGAATCTTGATACTTGTATTTTATGTTCATGATAGTTTATAATTAGTTTATAAACCTAAATTATATTGAACTGGTCATACAATTTTACCTATCATTAAAAGTCCTAATGGTGCAAACAATGAGAAAATGTGGTAGAAGTGAGAAGGTGATTAGGGATGTGTTATCATGGATTAGGGTAGAATAAAATCATATGGAGACACTGTTAAATAACTATAATATATGTTCATGTTGGATATATATTTTCTAAATTAGTGAATATGATGAAAATGTTGCTCATAAGTTGACCTATCTAGTTAATATGAGACAGTGAGGTACAAGACTATGAGATTGGTCTGCAAGGCCGATATTTCCATTTAAACATATTGTCTATTATATAATAATATTAAAATGAACTCATATTATCTTATACATGAATTATAATTATTTTAAAGTTCTTCTATAGGTGTTTTATATCATTGTTTCCTTGATTGTGTTTTGAGACTAGTTGGAAGTTTTGAGGGGGCTACTTGTAAAGAAGGGTTTGAGTCATTTTTACCTATGTAATGAAGTATAATGAACTTGGTGGAGTTTTTTTAGGTCTTTAAGGTTATATTTATATAATTTTTTTCCATGGGTTTTTGTAAAAACCATGTTTTTGCTTCAATTATTCAAGACAAACTTTTTGGGTATGCACAGGCCTAATTATGAATAGTGCTAATAGTGTGCTTCAAGTGGTAGTTGGAGATAAAAGGTGTAATGTGAATAATATGATCCTAGTATAGGTTTATTTTAATGACATATTATATTTTATTAACATGTGAGGAGTTTGAAAGTGTTTCAAAGATTTCAAAAGGTAATATGTGCCAATGAAGACCTAATTGAATTAGGTCTTCTTAAGGCCTAAAAGGGGTTTTGGTTCTATATGCTATGACCAAAATATTATAGTGTTTGATTAATATTTTTGTCATGTAATATGGAATATTTTATTAAAAATATAATTGGGAAAGTGTATATGTTATACCAAGAGGTTTATGAGCCAGAGACTAGTATAAGAACAAGGCCTAATATGCCTAATTATTTTGTTAAAGAACGTATGTGTTGAAGCAAAAGGCATATAATTTTGAAGAGATAAAATACGTATTTTAGAAAATTATTAGGGTAAAAATAAACTATCATCAATATATAATATGGGTACTATAGATGACTATCAAGATCAAATAACCCAATCTATCTTGAAGAGACCTAGTTGAGTGAAGGAGCCTAGAAGGCAGCGTGAGAGGATAAAGAGTGTGAAGAGATGAAGAGGTGGTCATCATAATTTATTTGATTAAAAATATATAATAAAAATGATAAATAAAATAAGGTGGATAATTTTTTTATGAGTCATCTAAGGGTTTGGTGCCTTCTTACAAGTAGGTGCTTACTAAAGCCTAGTCAAGTGGGTGCTTGGCTAGTTGGGGTTGGTGTTCCAGGTGAAGTTGGTAATTCACTAAATCTTGATGTTTATATTATAATAATATAATACATTATAAATATTAGTGGTTTTTATTCTCCTTGAGGTTTTCCTACTCAAATAGGTGTTCAATGTGTTATGCTCTTATCTTATGGTTATAGTTCTTAATGTGTTGCTAGTTCATTATATTTATTTGATAGCTCATGAATGATAAAGTAAAGTTGTAAATTTTTTGAAGATTGATTCATCCCCATATTATTCATTTTGATTCCAAAATTTTTTATTATATCTTGGTTCTTTTAGGCAATTCTAATGGCTTGAAGGTGATCCTAAGAAACACAAGATGTTGTGTGATCAATAGGAAGCATACAACATGTATGATGAAGTATACTATGATATTAATGAAGGAGAAGCTAGAATATACCTTATAAATTAGAACATAAGTGATATTAATGAATTTAATCATCAAAATAAGACTATAAAGGATCTCAAGGATCAGTTAGAAAGTATCAACACAAGGTTTAAGTTAAAGATAGTTGAGTATGACTAGTTGAAGATAGATCTAGATTCCTTGAAGTTTGAGCATGAGAAACTCATAGACAAAATGAGAAATTTTGAGAGAGAGTGAGAAATCAAAACAAGTCAAGATTACCACTTAAAAATACCAATTATGCATCCCAATGCAATAAAGGATAAGTCATCATAAAATCATGGTAAGTATAGAAATGATGTTTGCTACATATGTCATAATATAGGACACATTAAAAGATTATAATCCAAAAGAGTAATAAATTCCAAAAGATTCAACATGAAATATGAAGCTTCTATAATTCATAAGAAGGATCAACCATTGGCATGGAAGCCAAAACAAGCTAGGAAAGATTAGATTGAGCTCAAGAAGTAAGATGGACTATTTGATAAGGAGAAATATAAGACCAAAGAGGACTCTATGCTATCTCAAACTATCTTTCACATTCAATATGAAGGCATGAAATGGTATATAGATATTGGTTGATAAAGCCACATGATAGGAGATATAAACAAGTTCATATATTTAAATAAAAATGCTACAGGAATAATGAAATTTGGAGACAACACAAATATCAATATAGTTGGTAAGGGTGTCTTGAGTTTGGACAATGGAAAGACCAAGACATAAAATGTGTTGTATGTGGAAGGTTTGAAACATAACATTCCTAGTGTAAGTCAAATGTGAAATCAAGGACACAAACTAATCTTTCATGATAGAGGGTATGAGATAAAGAGAGCTAAATCAGTAAGGCTAATTGCCAATACTAACAGGATTGAGAACAAACTATATGTATTGAATGAGATCAAGGAGAGATGCTTCATGAGAAATATATATGAAAGTTGTTTATGGAACATAAGGTTAGGTCACCTAAACTTTGACAATATAGTCAATATTAGCACTAATAAATCCATGAAGAACATGCCTAAGATCACCAGACCTACAAACATACTTTTTAAGGCTTGTTAACATGGTAAATAGACTAGAAAAAGGTTCAAGTCTAAGGAGTACTCTACTACAATATCGTTGGATATAATACACACTGATATATATGTCCCTAAATAAATTCAAATCATTAAAGGAGATAACTAATTCATGTTACTCATAGATGATTACACAAGAATGACTTGGGTTGTATTCTTGAAAGTAAAATCATAATATTTTAACAAGTTTAAGGAATTCAAGGCTCTTGTTGATAATGAGAAGAATGGGAAGATAAAGTGTTTAAGATATGATAGAGGAGGAGATTTTGGTCTAATGAGTTTGATGAATTTTGTGAGGTTCATAAAATAAAGAGATAATTATTAGCAGCTAAGACACCTCAGCAAGAATGGGTAGTGGAAAAGAAGAATAAAATAGTTCAAGAGATGGTTAGAACTATGCTAAATGAGTCTATATTATCTAATAGATATTGAAGAGAGACACTAAGAATTTTTATCTCAATTTTGAATAGAGAAAAAATAAGAATAAATGGAAACAAGACTCCTTATGATATATGGAAGGGTAGACCTAATAATGTGGAATATATTAGAGTGTTTGGGATAAAATGTTTCATCAAAAGAGATGAAGACATGGGTAAGTTTGATTCCAGATTTGATGAAATCATATTCTTAGGATAGTCATCAATGAGCTCACCCTATAGATACTATAATAAGAGAATACAAAAGACAGTGGAAAACACCAATATGAGGGTTGATAAGACAAAGAAATATCATTCATAGTCAAAGAATACTTTAGAGAATCTAGACTTCAAGAATGAAGAGGAGACTATAGAGGTTGATGAGGAAGAAGAAGAAGTTGAAGAAAGATAGGACTCAAAAATACCCTAAAAAATTATTGAAAGAGATCACCTTGAATCTCAAAACATTGAAAAAAAGAAAATATGTATGCAAATAAGGAAAAGACTAGTAAGTAATCTAAATCAAGATAATATTTCTCTATTATCCAAGATTGAACCTAAGATTCTTATAGAATAAAGCAAAGATAATTTTTAGATAGGTGATATGAATGAGGATTTAAATCATATAGAGATGAATGAGACTTGGGAACTAGTTAGTAGGCCTAAAGATAAGAATGACATTAACACAAAATGGGTGTTTAGAAACAATTTGAATGAAGATGGAAAAGTCACTAGGAACAAGGATAGATTGGTATACAAGGAATATGCACAAGTTGAAGGGGTAGAATTTGAGGAAACATTTTCACTTATGGAAATAATAAAGGCCATTAGACTATTTATATCATATGCAGGATTCAAAGGATTTAAGGTATACTAGATGGATGTCGAATTTACCTTTTTGAATGGGAATTTGGAAGAGGAAGTGTATATTGAAAAAACTGAAGGTTTCTCACTATCATATGAAAAACATTGTGTTTATAGGTTGAAAAATTATCTATATGGTCTAAATAAATCTCCTAGAGCTTGGTATGCTAGATTGGAAAAGTATTTATTGGATTAAGGATTCAAAATAGTAGTTTTAGATAGTAATCTATACATCAAGATAGAAGAGGGCCATCGACTCATTGTAGTTGTTTATGTGGATGACATCATCTTTGGTGGAAATAATGAGACATGACCAAGGCCTTTGTAGATGTGATGAAGATAGATTTTGAGATTTCCATGCTAGGAAAACTATCATTCTTTTTTGGGTTTCATATTACTCAATCTAAAAAAGGTATATTCATATCACAAGCCAAATATATAAGAGAGATATTGAAGAAGTTTGATATGGAAGATTTAAAGGTAGTTATTACACCCATGATCATATGATGTAATTTGAGCAAATATGATGAGTCTCTAAATTTCAATCAGATGTCACATAGCTCAATGATTAGAAGTTTGTTTTACACCACCACCTCTGGACTTGACATCATGCCAATAGTAGGTCTTGTAAAAAAGGTTTCAAACTGATCCAAAGGAGAATCATCTTCAAATAGTCAAAATGATACTTAGGTATCTCAAGGTGACTATGGATTATGGATTATGGTATCCAAGAATCAAGGATTTTAATTTGATAGCCTACATAGATGCATATTGGGAAGGAAGTTTAGATGATAGGAAGACTACTAGTAGAGGAACCTTATTTCTATGTGAGTGCCTAGTTTCATGGATAAGCAAGAAGCAACCATCAATATATTTTAAATACTTCAGGTTGTACTCAATTACTATGGATTAGATAGACCCTAAAAATACTATAAGGTGGAGTATGATGGTCCTAACCCTATCTATTGTGAAAATACAAATGACATAATCATCTCAAATAAGCCTATCATGAACTCAAGAACCAAATACATTCCCATCAAGTATTATTTTATAAGAGATTAGGTAAGTGAAAAAGTGTCAAACTTGAATATGTTTCTACATAGGATCATATTGTAGACATCTTGACCAAACCACTTCGAAAGGTAACTTTTGAACACCTAAGATAGAAATTGGGTGTAATTCTTGCCACTAGCAATCATTAAAAAAGACAAGTACTTAGGGGGAGATAATCATGATCATTATCTCCAAGATAGGTAATTTATTCCAAGAAGTTATTCATGGATATAGGGGAGCATGTTTGTATTATGTCTCATAAACTCATAAGTCCTATGTGTTGAGTTTTTTTGTTTCAAGGAATGTGATTCAAGTACTTGTAGACATTAATTTGTAATTTATGTCAAAGGGGGATAAAATAAAATATTGGGGAGATAATAATGATTAGTATATAGTATGTTTTGATATTAATGACAAAGGGGGAGATTGTTGAGCATTGTTCATGTCGTTGAAGTTTAGCATTAATGTTGTCATTGATGTCAAAGAATCTTAAGAAAGGTATTCATGAGGAAATTAAAGAATGTCATTATTTAATAACATCATTGAAAGGTATGACATTATCTAAGGATAATGTAATAAATTTAAGCAAGGTATACAATAATCAAGAAGTGTTTTAAGGTCAGTTGTCAAGTTTCAAGAGCTTGAGAAGCCTAGTCATGAAACTAGTTACTGTATAAAGAAAACTTGTAAGAATATATGAGCTTGGTGGACTGGTGAGATGGATGTACAAAGTCATAAGAGGATTTATTAGGTTTTTTGATCATGTATATGAGTAAATCTATCACTCATGAGAGTCTAAGAGTGAGTCTACAAAGGTAGGACCTACAGACCTAGTATGCAACTAGACCACCTCTAGACCCTACTTGACCTAGTGAGGTGGTATGAGTAGTTATCAAGGCCTATGAAGGATGTGAAATATCTTTTTAGCATGGGATATGTTTTTATAGTTTGTATATAAGGTATTAAGATCTTGGACATTGGATAGAAGGTCAATTTCAAGGCCTAATATGACTTGTAGGTCAAGGCCTAGAGATAAAAAAGGAGAGAACATGGTCTAATGGGGTATGAGATTATGTTTCCAAGATTTATATGGACATGTGAGAATTTAAAGAAGTGTGTCATGTTTTTTCAATCATTTTTACCAAGTTTTATGTCAAAATTTAAAGGTTAAATCAATAAATAGTGTTTTGAGGTCTCTCATATGCACATAAGAAAGAGTTTTAAACCCAAGAAGAAATTTCAAGTGTTCATTGGCACATGTAACCTTTGAATGGGAACCTAAGCTATTAATTATATATGGGGAAGGTTATTATATAATATCTCTATGCACTAGTTTTAGAAATTATGGGTAGTCCTTTATGAACAATCATTAACACCAAAAATAGTGTTAACCCTCATTAAAACCCTAACACTAACCTGATGTGAAAGATCTTATTCAAAACAACCCATAATGGATTGGTATTGATATATAATTGGTTAGAGGTTGTATTGAAATTTCCCAGGCACCTCTAGGTGTGATTGGTTTGTTAGATGAGTAATTGGACTCTATAGGAAAGGATTTGTTTCTCAGAGATTTGTTATAGTAGTCAGAGTTGACCAAGTCAAAGTTACTAAATAAATGAAAGTTAAATATTGCTAACTTTATTTGATATTCATGGGTTTTATGAGTAGGTTATAAACCTCAAGTGTGATAAACTAGTCATACAAGTTTACCTATCTCTAAAAGGCCTAATGGTGCAAATAGTGAGAAAACCAAACAGAAGTGAGAAGGTGATTAGGGATATGTTATCATGGATTAGGGTTGAATCCAAGTGTATGAATAAATTATTCAATACTTATAATACATGTTCATGTTGGTATATGTTTTGAATATCAGTGAATATGATGAATGTGTTGCTCATAAGTTGACCTGTATAGTTCATATGAGATAATGAGGTATAAATGTTGACCAATTTTGACTTTTAGGTCAAATTAGGGTACCCCTAGGTAAAAAATTGACTTTTAGGTGTTTTATGGGTTTAATACATATGTCACAAGGTTTTTTATAGGTTAATTAATGTTATTTAATGTTATATTATCCTTGGTCCCTAGTCATTTTAGTTCTTTTAGTCATTTTGAGTCATTTTAAGGTTAAAAAGGGGCATTTAATGATTTATACAGATTTATTGGGAAGTGTAAATAGTTTAAGAGATGATGTCACATTCAATGTGTACCAAGAAGTCTTAATAAATTGACATAACTAAAAGGTGGTAGGTTCTTTAGAAGAAAGGGTAGTTTTCATGAAAAAAATGATTTTGGCACTTGTGTGGCCCATGGAGAAGTGTGCCATGTGGGAGAAGGTTGTAATATGAATATTAATCTTACAAAAGTTTAGTTCCATGTTTGAAGTGATCTTTAAGTGCTATTTTTGGCCCAAAATTATTTTGTTTATTTTTCACCCTTCTTGGTAAGAAAAAACAATCTTCAAGTTTGTACTTAGTATGACCAACATAGGAGGTTTCAAATCAAACTCCTTGGGGAGGTTAGATTAAACTCAGATACATTAATTTCCATATAAATAGTTTGAATAAGTGTGGCCTTTGATTCATGAACCATCCTCATGAAGTTGACTGTACTTTTTTGCTTGCTATTTTGCACCCTATAGGTTTTTATTTTGTTTGGAAATTTTCATACAATCAAGTTGGTCATATTAATTTTGGATGATGTTGACTTCATACTCAACTTCTCTTCATACATGGTTTCAATTTTCATGGTTTTTGGGTAAGTCAAGTACATCAAAGTTGTAAGAAGATACACCTTTCTGAGTTACAGGTAGTTTTCACCATTTTTAGGAACTTCATGCTTTTTCATGGCTTCAAAGGTTTGTGATAGGTATATTTATATGTTTTAAATGTGATATATAATCAATTTCCATTTAAAAATCCATTTTTCAAAGTAATCTCCATGAGTATAGCAGTCATGTACAACATTTACAGTTAGATAGCCATTAATGTGCATCTATAAGAGATTCTTGAGATGATTTCATGCTAGAACATGAAATTTAGTGGTGTTTTCAAGTTATTTTATGTGTGAGGAATGAATTTTAATGTCTTAATATGGATTTAAAACCCATTTAATTCCAATTACAATGTTACTATCCATATTTACACCTTGCTACATATATGCATGATTTTGTCCACCTACAGGTGGCTTAACAGAGAAATGGAGATGTTGGAATGGAAGTTAAATAAGTAATAAACCTTCCTTAAGGTATTAATATGGTTAAAATATCATAGGAAACTTGTTTTAAAATATAAATTTCTAAACAAGGTTTAAATCCACCTTCAAAAGGATAAGATGACTATTTTAGGACTCTAATCCCCAAAAGGTGAAAATAGAGGCCCATGAGAATTTTGGGAATAGCATATGACATACTCAAAAAATATTTTGAGATATTCTAATGGATTGGACTTGTATTTTATAGTATATAAAATTACTTGGTAGAGTTTGAGGGGCAAGGTATTAGTGGAAGATAGTTGTTGGGAACCTTAAACTTGTCAATTTATGCATTGAGAATAGTCAGTATCATCTATAGGCATGATTTAAAAGGAGACTATCTCCATCAAAAGTTGAATTTATTAACCTTGTAAACATATGTAAATTGTTCAAAATGGTTAAAAAAACATATTTTACCTAAGAAATCATTATGACTCATAAGTTATGTTTAGACCCCTATACCCACCTTCAGTCCGTACATAGGCCTAAATACATACCTACAACCAATTATAGGAGCACATTGTCCAATAGGCAGGTTTGTGATAGAAACACCAAGGTTAGAAGATGATAAAGTTTTTAAAAATTTTAATTAGGATGAAAAATTATGTTTCACATTGAAATAGAAGAGAATCACCTATAGGGTTTCATCTTGCCCAACACAGTTGATTGTGTTGACTAGGAAAGGCAGTGAACTAATAGGTGATGGTCCTTGATATGGGGATATCCCAAAAATTATAAAATGGTTTTAATTAGGTGTATGATGATTAAAAAGTACTGAATGAGTGTTTAAAATCACCTTTCCACAAGATAAATCATACAAGCAACACCTATAGGTTTCCTTTTCCTCATAAATATAACCCTACAGGCTGGTTGTAGGATATCATGAAGATTAAAGCTAGATGCCTTAAGGAGAGGCCTTAATATAAGAATTAAAGAAATATATATATATATACATATATATATATATATATATATATATATATATATATATACATATATATATATATATACATATATATATATATATATACATATATATATATATATACATATATATATATATACATATACATATATATATATATATATATATATATATATATATATATTTCATAGTTTGGATATTTTAAAATAAGACATAAAACATGTAATAATCTCTGGATCACATACAAGTATACCTATAGGCCCCTAAAGACTCCTACATAGTCAGTTGGAAGTAACTATGGGCAGATAGTGAGATGAATATGGAACCTAATTATGAAATGAATAAGTATAAATTAATACCAAATGACCATGGAAATATTCAAAAAGAATATTATTCAAGGTTTTCAAAGTACAAACTATGCAAGGTTTCCACAGATGACCCCTATTCTGCAAGAAGCACATTTAGCTATAATTGTGGTAGATAGTGAGCAATTTAGGTGAATATGATGTATGGAAAGGATATTTGAGATAATTAATAGTTATGAAACATGTTAATAATTATAAAAATAATGTTAATATATCATTTCACCATGAAAACAAAAGCAATAAGGTTTCAAATAAGACAACACATAGTCCATGTAGAGAAAACCCTGCACACAGTTTCCCTAACAAATCTGTCTCATATTTTCATGCTTTTGGAGGGTCTATGCATATAATAAAGGGATTAATTTTTTTTGAGGTAATAATTACAACTTTATTAATCCTATAATATATATATTTGGTTTAGAAAAATAGAGGAATTTCCCTCTATTTTGTCTCAGACAAAGGGCACTTCCCTAGGTACACAAACCTATAATTTCGGAAGGTGGAGATGGCCAGGTGAGTCAAGAGAGATTTGTACCTTGAAATAATATTTTTAAAGTTTAATTTCACCTGGTAAAACATTAAAAATCTTCTATATAAGGATTAATATCATCCAAGTGTCCTATGACTCCAAGGTTACAATCAAGCCTAAAGGGCAATATTTTGTCCCAATGTCCAAATAATGAATCATTTACACTTAGAGTCCTATACATGATTTATAATATATTTTATAATTATTATGGGATAATTATATAATTTTATAATACATTGGTATGAAAAGGAACCATCAAAAACTTAGGTTGGGATTTAAGGTGTAAACATGCCTATTAAGCATGACTAGGCTTAACATTCAAAAAGGGGGTGAACTTCATATTTGGCTTTAAATGATCACTAAAACCTATTATATAATGTATATGTGGGTAAAAAATATGTTTTAAATATTTTATAATTCAAATAAACCCCTAAGGAAACCATTTTTAGCTCAAAACTAACTTAAACCTGTAGTAATATGAGGAAAGGGTTCGATAAGACAAGTTTGAGTACTCATATCTCTCTTTTTACTTTGAATGGGAAAAAAATAAGTTAAAGGATGTTGATTAAGGTATTTAAATATTAATTTGTGTAATTATTTTTCAATTTGTATGTCCCATCTTTATGAATGAATCTTAAGAGTGAAAATAAGCTAAAACCCTTGCAAACCCTTACCAGTGACCAGTTTGGAGAAAAGGAGTCGGATAACTACTATAATGTACTCTTTTTACTATAATTATTACTATAAATTGTAAAGTAATCCATAAAACTCCTCCCCATTCTTTTTTACTATACAAAATTATATGTACAGGGTACAACACAAGGTACTTTTGACTATTATGTGTGTTTTGAAGGCTACAAGAGGTTTCAAGAGATGAAATAAAGTTTGGGTGGAATATTAAGAGTTTTTATAACTAAATATTTTCATTTAATTTGAATAAAAAAATCCTAAATGTCCAAACCAAATCTCTCATCTCAACCAGTCAAAACTAGCATTATGGATGAACTAGTGAGAAAGGTGGAGATCTTCAAGTGAGGTGATTTTTAAGGTGTCCCTGATGATTATAAGGAAATGGAGGGTCTTGATAGGTGTAATAAACTCCATCTTATGGATTTTTATCAAAAGATAAATCCAATTTTGTGTAATGAAATTACTTCAAGAATTAAGTGTAACAACATAATTATATCCAAATATGACTGAAATATATCCAAATATATGATAATAGATAAGCCACTTCAAGGGGGAAACCTCCACAAGCTTCAATAAGAGAAAAATTCAAAATATGATGATAAATGATTACCCACTACCTCCTATATATAGTCTAACTAGGCCATGGTTACTCCATAGGCCGACCTACTAATCTAAAGAAAGCATAGATAAATGTAATATAATGTCAAAGAGGGATAAGTAAGCCACAAGTCGACTAATACTATCCTCATATATGTGATAGGTTAGGGGCGTAGCATGCCCTTCCCATTCAAACCAATGTTGTCCTCAACATTGAACAACTCCGGATGTTTTTGCAGAAATTCTTCACCTTCCCAAGTTGCATCTTCACTGCTTTAGTTTTTCCACTTGATCAAATATTACTTAATCTCTCTAGTTCTCAACCTCTTAGTACGTGTTTGGAGGATCTTCTCTAGTTCCAATATGACTCGTCCTTCTTCATCTAGTTCTAGGAGCTCTATCTGGGTGAAAACTTTCTATCTAATGACCTTCTTCAAACAAGAAACATGAAATACTGGGTGTATGTGAGATGAATGAGGTAACTCGAGATTGTAAGCCACACTTCCAATTTTTTGTAGAACCTAATAAGGGCCATAATACTTTGGAGCAAGTTTGTTGTCCTTTTTCTATTGATTCAAGGACATCTGCTTGTAAGGCTACAAACAAACAAATACCTAGTCACCCACCTCAAAATTTTGCTCACTCTGATGTTGATCTACTTGTTGCTTCATCCTATTTTGTGTCAAGGCCAAATTCTCTCTCAAACTAGCCAAAACCTCTTGTTGATGTTGAATGTGCTCTTCCACATCTCAAACCTTGGTGTGCACCTTTAATGAAGAAGTGATGGAAGGTGGATGGTAACCATATAGTGTTAGAAATGGAGACATTTTAGAAGAGGTATGGAAAGATGTGTTATACCACCATTCTACAAGTGGTAGCCATTTAACCTAATGTTCTTGTTTATCTGATACAAAACAACAGAGATACCCCTCTAAACATTTGTTAACCACTTCAATTTGTCCATCAGATTGGGGGTGGTAAGATGAGTTATGAGCTAGCTGAGTACCCAAACAAGAAAATAGTTTATTCTAGAAATTACTAGTGAAAATAGGATCACGATCACTTACAATTATTTTTTGGGTTCCATGTAATTTGAGAACTGCTTCCATAAAAATAGTCGTGACTGTACTTGCTGAAAATGGGTGTGAGAGAGCACAAAAAATGGGCATATTTTGTAAGCCTATCTACAATGACCAAAATAACATTATTACCTTCAGATCAAGGCAACCTAGTGATTAAATCCATGGAAACCTCCTCCCACCTTTGACTAGGAATTGCTAATAGTTGCAACAAACCTGGGGTCTTAATTGTTTCACCTTTATTCTATTGGCATATCATGCATTCTTCCACAAACTTGTGTACATATCCCTTGAGTCCTTCCCAAAATAATTATTTCTTAATTATATGATAAGTTTTCAAGAACCTTGAGTGTCCCCCAAGTGGAGATGCATGCAACTCTGCAAGAATCTTATGCTTAAGCTCTGAATTTTTGCACAAGTATAATCTACACTTATACCATAAGACATTACCTTTCCATTCAAATTTGTCAGAGGATAAATTAACTTTTTGGAGATTCTAAATCAAAACCTATGTATCCTTGTCTTACTCCCATTCTATCCTAGCTTCATCCACCCAATCTACTTGCAATATGGACATTGCACAAAGTAATGCTTCTGTGGATGCATCTCGTCTAGATAGTGCATCTGCTACTACATTATCTTTACCCTTCTTGTAGATGATTTCAAAATCATAACCCAACATTTTGGTTACCCATTTTTGTTGTTCCTCAGATGATAGTCATTGCTCCAAAAAGTATTTGAGACTATCATGATCCGTTTTTACCTTAAAGTGTCTACCCATTAGATAAGGCCTCCATTGTTTAACTGCATGAAGAATAGCCATCATTTCTTTCTCATAGATAGGTTTTTGTAGATTCTTACCTTTGAATTGATGAATTTCAAATACAATGGGTATTCCTTCTTTAATTAGTACTACCCCCAATCTAGACCCAAAAGCATCACATTCAACAGTGAATGTTTGTGAGAAGTCTAGAGTAGCCAAAACTGGAGTGGTGCACATAGCTACTTTTAGTTTCTCAAATGCTTTGGTGGTATCATCATTCCAATGGAAATAATCCTTATTTAGTAATGTAGTGAGTGGAACTACTATGCTACCATAACCTTTTACAAATCTTCTATAGTAATTTGTTAGCCCAAGAAACCCTCAAAGGTTTTTGAGAGTTTTCAACATGGGCCATTCCATTATCGCTTTGATCTTCTGAGGATCAACTTTAACCCCTTCATGAGAAACAATGTGATCGAGGTACTCTATCTCTTGTACTCTAAAAGCACATTTAGATGGCTTTGCATAAATTTGGTGCTTCTCCAAAACTATCAACACCTGTTTCACATGTTGTAGATGTGCTTCCCATGTCTGACTATAGATCAATATGTCATCAAAGAAAACTAGCACAAAATTCCTTAAAAAAAGCCTAAAAATAGTGTTCATCAAGCTCTAAAAAGTAGATGGTGCATTTTTAAGACCAAAGGGAATTACCAAAAACTCATAATGGCCCTCATGTGTTCTAAAAGTAGTTTTATGAACATCTTCATCCTTGATTCTAATTTGATGGTACCCCGAGCAAAGATCCAATTTTGTGAAATAATTAGCACCATGAAACTCATCAAGTAAATTATCAATTAATGGAATAGGAAACTTATCTTTGATGGTGTACTTGTTGAGTTCCCTATAATTTGGGCACATCCTCCATGTGTCATCCTTCTTCCGCACCATGACCACTGGTGATGAATATGCACTTTGGCTATGCTTGATGATCCCTGCCTCCAACATCTCATGGACCATCTTTTCAATTTCACTCTTTTGTGCATATGGATATCTATATGGTCTGATATTTGGTGGTTGACTACCTAGAATTAGTTGAATGGCATGATCATGTTCTCTTTTTGGTGGTAGTCCTTTTGGCATGGCCCCAAAAATAGATGAGTGGTATTTAAGAATTTTTTGTAGATCAGGATGTGTAGATACCTTTGTGGGTTGAACTTCTATGGAGCATAATCATACAATAATTCCCTCTGCCCCTTTTTTTAGCATCTTGGTCATATGATGTGAACTAACCAATTGTGGAGATTTTGCATGTAATTCATGTAGTTCAATTTTCTTACCTTCAAAATGAAAGTACATGAATAGTTCTTTAAAGTTCATCTCAATGGTACCTAAGGTTGTGAGCCATTGGACTCCCAAAACAATGTCTGTGTTACCCATGGGAATAGCAAACATAGAAGAGTCGAGATTGTACCCACCCATAGTAAGCTTAATATTATGGCATTTGCCTGAACAATTAATTGTACCACCATCTACAATCATGACCTAAAATTTTGGTGCTGGGTAGATGAAATAGTTCAATGGAGTGGCCAACTTATGGTTTATAAAGTTATGTGTGCTCCTTGAATCAATCAACACTGTCACCTTCTATTTCTTGAGGAAACCCACCACCTTAAGATTTTGTGGAGTGCTAATACCTGCAAGTGCATGACAAGAGATTGTAGGTTGGGAGTCTTCAGGTACCTCCTCTATATCTTCCTCATCATCATTAAAGGCATCATCTACTTCTTCATCTTCATTTGGTCCCTCAATGTAGAATAACTTCTTCTCAGCACATCTATGTCCTTTACTCCACTTGATATCATAACCCAAACATAATCCTTTTGCACGCTTTTCTTCAATTTGTTGAGGGGTCAATCTAGTAGGTGGAGGAAATGTTGGTGACGATATGATACGATCTTTGAAGTGAGTGAATGGCTGATTCTTGTTGGCTATGAATTTTTCCTCAGCTCTATGTGATAGGATAATAGATTTATAAATATTAAGTGGATTAAACATGCATACCTCATGTTGAATGTGGTCCTTGAGTCCACCCAAAAATAGGTCATTCAAGTTTGCGTCAAAAATTGTCTCCACACGTAAGGATAGGTTCTAAAAATGATGAATATAATCCTTGATGGAGCTATTTTGCCACAATTTTGCCAGTTGGCTAAAGTAATTATCTGTCACACTATTTCTGTAGTGTAATTGTAGCTCCTCTATAAAAGTTGACCAGGTGACATTGAGAGTCATCTTTTTCTTTTGAGCACACAACCATCGATACCAAATGAATTGATTAGGTTCAAGATACAAGGATGCCATGGTAACCTTCTATCCACCTGGAATTTGATGTAGGTCAAAAAAAATCTCTATTTGGTTGAGCCAATTGAGTGGATCTTTTCCATCAAATTTGCGTATATCCACCTTTAGTAATAGGTTCCTCTGTGGCCATGGAGTTGGATTTGAAGTAGACTGGTTAGGAGAACCACCCTAGTGGGTTTGTGAAATAGAGTTAGCTTGATGATTTGACTTATTAATGTTCAAAGCCATCATGATATCTCCCAAACTATCTTTTATGGATTGCATATTAGATTGTATGTCTTGCACCTCACTCTGAATGCCTTGCACACTATAGTCAAGCTGGCTCACTTTGTGATCTATGTCAGAAAACCTTGGTATAAAGGGTCTATTGCATCCCCCTTTTGACTCCATCTCATCCTTATTAGGAGTTTTACCTGGAGTTTAGCACCCTTTCCTGGGCCCTGAGTTTGTGGACCTGCTATAAAAGGGTTTTACAATGTCGACCCTTATTGACACTTTTGACCCAACTTTGACCAAGTGATTTTGGAATTATTTCGGCCTCAAATAAAAATATACAAAGAAAAAACCATAGCCAATTTTTTATAATATTTTCAAAAATGTAAACAACTCAGAAAAATTCTTTGAATTATGCACTATAAAGCAATTTTATGAAAAACCATAAAATAGGGATAGCTTTTTAAAAATAGATCCAAATGATTTGAAATTTTAATGGAAGATTAATTTAATTATTTCTCATCTCCAGTAAAAAATTTTTAGAGAAATTCGAAACTATTTTTTATATATCACAAAATTTAAAAATTTAGTGTTTCACCCACAAGATTGCCCAAATCACAGCTTTGATACCACTTGTAATGAAATTACTTCAAGAATTAAGTGTAACAGCAGAATTATATCGAAATATGACTGAAATATATCCAAATATACGATAATAGATAAGCCACTTTGAGGGGGCAACCTCCACAAGCTTCAATAAGAGCAGAATTCACAATATGATGATAAATGATTACCCACTACCTCCTATATATAGTCTAACTAGGCTATGGTTACTCCATAGGCCCACCTAATAATCTAAAGAAAGCATAGATAAATGTAATATAATGTCAAAGAGGGATAAGTAAGCCACAAGTCAGCTAATACTATCCTCATATATGTGATAGGTTAGGGGTGTAGCATTTTGAGGCCAAGTGTATCGGGTGCATAAAGGAAGAGTTTTTTAGATTGCATATGATGATAGCTCCTTTCTAGAGGATTCAAGATGAATAGGCCTAAAAACATGCATTTATTTTCATGCATAAAACTCTTCCCCTTAATTCAAATCATCAAACCTATCCTTAATCAGTTTTGGGATTTTCAAATAGGGCTAATCATGAAGGCAATTTTTCTAAGCCAATTAAGGGAATCTCATGCCACTTTCCAAGAGTTTGATGATTTGGATGGACACTTGGAGTCTCTGAACTTACATGGTTTGTCCCAAATCCTCTTATAAATCAAAATTAACTGACTCACATAGCTTAAAAAGTGTCCTTATGACCCTTGGACTTCTCTCTTCTCCTCTCTCTCTAGTTCTATAAAAATTGGCCATTGTAACTTATGTTCCTCTTGAGTATGGTGAATCCCTACTCATTTTAATATAATTTGATCAATAATAATACTCATTTTTACCTCTTCATGACTATTTATAAGTGTGTTTTACTTAGATGATGAATCTTGCTTAGTGAAGACTATGGATTCCTTAACATGTTGTCTCATTCTTTCACCCTATTTGTAGTTATAAAGATTCTTCTTATAGGGCATGTGAAGTTTTCTAGGACATGTCAAAGATTGATTGAGTTAGTATATTCATTAGTCTCATTCAAGAACTCTTATCTAGTCTTCTTAGCTTTGTACATTTATCCATAACCTCATAATGTAACATTGATGTGAGAAAATGTAGATTGGAGAAGTGTATGTTCAGTTTGTCCCTTGATTTTATATGTAACATGTTGTTGGTTGGAATCCATCATATTATTTAGCATATCACCTCCATTAGAATATATTCTTTTTAGTTTTCTCTCTCT
Source organism: Torreya grandis (assembly GCA_037957365.1). Taxonomy (NCBI): domain Eukaryota; kingdom Viridiplantae; phylum Streptophyta; class Pinopsida; order Cupressales; family Taxaceae; genus Torreya; species Torreya grandis. Next base: position 484,392 of record JARHVA010002818.1, on the reverse strand, counting down.
CTTTTCACCCCTAAGGTTTAGGTGTAGTTGTAATCCAAAGTGGTACATCAAGGGAGATAGACCTATCTAGAGATTCACCTCATCCTTAGGATACCCACAAGCCTAGAGGTGTTTCTATTATGCATTTCACTTGGATGAGGGAAGCTTAGGCATCTCCTTAAAGGGTGAAAATCCAAGTGACAACAATAAGATTATGAGATTGGTCTATAAGATCAATATTTACATTTAACCATATTATCTATCTATCTAAGAATGGTCTAATGACTTCATAGGATAATGTACATGAAATATAAGTCTTTTAAAGTTATTTTATAGGTGTTTTAGATTATTGTTTCCATGGTTTTGCTTTGAGGTTAGTTTGCAGTTCTACATGGGCTACTTACAGATAAGGGTTTGAGTCTTTTTGCCTTGTGTAATTAACTTTAATGAAATTTGTGTAGTTTTTATGGTCTTTAAGTTTTTATGTATATTATTTTTCTCCATGATTTTTTGGAAAATTTATGTTTTTTCTTCAGTTATTTAAGATAGACTTTTTGGGTATGCACAAACCTAATTGTGAATAGTGTTAATTTCATGCTTCAAGTGGTGGTTGGATATAAAAGGTGTAATGGACCTAAGATGAGTTTGTTAGGGGTCTATTTGAGTTAAATATGATATTGTATTTTCATGTGAGGAGTTTTAAAGTGTTCAAATGTATTTAAAAGGTAACATGTGCTAATGAAGGCTTTATTGAATTAGGTCTCCTTAAGGCCTAAAAGGGGTTTTAGTATTATATGCTATGACCAACCTATTTTAGTATTTTATTAATTTTTTTAGAATATATTAAGGCCTATTTTATAAAAAATATAAATGGGAAAGTGTGTACAACTAACCAATAGGTGCATGAGTAAGATCCTAGGATAAGAATAAGGCCTAATAGGCCTAATTATTTTATTAGAGAGTGTATGTGTTGAATCATAAGACATAACATTTTAAATAGGTAAAATAGGTATTATAGACCATAATTAGAGTATATATAAACTATAATGAAGATATAACATGGGTACTGTAGATGAATATCAAGGTCAAATAACATAATCTATCTTGAAGAGATCTAGTTGAGCGAATGAGCCTAGAAGGCAGTTTGAGAAGGCTAAAAGTGTGAAGAGATGAAGAGGTGGTCATAATTAGTTGGTTAAGTAATAATATGTCCTAAATATGATCAATTAAATTAGGTTCTTTATTTAATTTTTATTCATCTTGGGGGTTGATTCTTCCTTACAAGTAGGTGCTTTCTAAAGCCTAGTCAAGTGGGTGCTTGGCTAGTTGGGGTTGGTGTTCCAAGTGAAGGTGGTGCTTCACTAAATCTTGATGTTTATATTATATGACTATATTACATTTTCATAATTAGTGTATTATATTCCCCTTAAGGGTTTCTCACTCAAATAATTATTCAATGTGTTGTTCTCTTTTCTTATGCTCATAGATCTTAATGTTTTGCTAGTTCATTATATTGATTTGATAGTTCATGAATGATAAGGTAAAGTTGTAAAATTTATGAAGACTGATTCACCCCCTATTATTCATGCTTCAAATAGATATAAGGGTTAATTGTAAACTCATAATTTTTATGTCTAATATACTTATTGCATTCAAAATAATTATCTCAAAATCTTCTACATCTACCTCTTCCAAAGGATCCTCACCCTCTAAAAGAATAACCTCCTCTTGCACTTGAATTTTTATTTTTTAGTTGTTTGTCTTTCCATCATGTTTTTTTCTTCCTTTTCCACCAATACCTTTTCCTAATCCTATTAAAGACATCTTGATAACTCTAGAGTTCACTTTTTATTTCCTTGATAACTTATCTTCCACCTTCAATGCACTTTGATAAGATTCTTCTGTGGTTCTCAAATTTAACAAGATGATTTCATTTTTTATGGAAAAATACAACTCATTCACATAATTTTCACCTTTATTTAGGTCATATTAAACATATCCAACCCTTATACCGAGCTTATAAAACTCCTTAGTATATTCTTTGATACTCATCTCCATTTGTCTCAATTTTTTTTACCTTCCTAAACAAACTCATATGATAGTCGAAAGACATGAATTTGGATTTAAACTTGGCTTCAACCTATCCTAAGACCTTTTATCCTTTATTTTATTTTGTTTCATGGCTTGCACATTATTCTACCATATAGAAACATGGTCCTTCAAATTTTTAAAAGAAAACATCACCTTCTTGGGCTTCTCTATTATCTCATAATCAAAATACTTTTCCATTTTAATTATCTAATATATCAACTCTTCAACAATCAAAATCCCTTTTTAACAAGGTGGATCCATCTTTGGATTATTACTTATCCTTAAAATAGATAAAATAAACTCAATATCATTCTTCATGTCCTCCACACCAAGTTCTTAAGTTCCTTCTTCTTCTTCATCTTCACTTACACCTTCCATAGGAGTTCCCTTTCTTTGGGTTGTCTCCATAACATCTAATATTTATTGGATTGCTCTCATAATATCTATTATGTGTGAAACCCATGATCATATTTATCTTTCTCTTCTCTTAGTTGAATTTATTTTATATGCCATATCTATACCAATTTGAAATCTTATTTTTCATAACTTGATTCTTGACTCAACTGTGTTATGCCTATTTTTCATACCCCTATAATTTTTTGAAATTCATACTCCTATCTGCCATAGTGATGACCTAGTCATAAAATGTACAACTCTAGTTGGTGACCTAAGTCAATTAGTAGTATTATGAATACATATGTTTTCAATTAAATGATTTGTTTTTGAATTCATATCTATATTACAGTTGTTTCAAAAAAAAAATGGTTTAATGAATCAAATTTGATATATATATATATATATATATATATATATATATATATATATATATATATATATACACATATATATATATACATTAATATATATATATATATATACATATATATATATACATACATACATATATATATATGTATATATATATATATATATACATATACATATATATATACATATACATATATATATATACATATATATATATATACATATATATATATATACATATATATATATACATATATATATACATATATATACATACATATATATACATACATACATATATACATATATATATATATATATATATATATATATATATATATATATATATATATATATAAATTTATAAAAGTATATTCTTAGTCATGACATTTCAGTGGATAGAATTGATCAAATTACATTTAATTGAAGTGGATATTGTATTATTTTCTAGTTTGAAAAGCAAAATGGTCTTTATGGTTTATGAGAATTGAATGAATTATATGATTTTCTATAATATCTTTCATTTTTCTTCATTTTAATTTTGATTGCAAGCTTTATATGGATTTATCATAATGATTTTTAGATTAGCATCATTCACAATTCAATTACAAGTACATAATATTGGCATTATAAGTTGTGCCATGAATAAGTTCTATTTATATTTAAACCTAAGATATTATGATTCTAATGATTACTAAATAATCCTAAATGAATTCTAATTTTTAATTCTAAATGTTATCTTATCTTAAGATATCAATGTAATATAGTCGACCTAATACAAAGACTTTAAAGATGGTCATGAAATGATTTGTTTTATTTTGAAGGCCAATTTGATTTAAATATTGGTTAACTCAAGGATTCAAAATATACAAAGGGTGATTATTTAAATTAAATATAAATTGATATTTTTAAACTTGAGGCTCATGTTATTAAGGTTTGTATGACAAGCTAGTAATCTGTTGTCCCCAAAATATCATATTTAAAATTTTTGTGATACTCCTATTTAAAATTTTGCATTTTATCTTGTGTGAGTTAGTTGTACTTGTTAAACCAATCCATTGAATAAGACTTGGTATTCAATAGTTTTGTTTTTGATTACTTTCTTTTCCCAACTAATTCAAATTGCTCTAAAAGGTTGGAAATATCTACCTAAAAGCCATCACTAAAAAACCCATTTACTCATCTTTCCAAAAAGATCAAAAATCCAATTATATGATATCATTTCCAAGACAACTCAGTTTCCCCAAATTACTTAACTTATTAAAAAATAAGTAAAGTAGTCTTGCAAGTCTATGTTGCACTGCTTAGTTCAAACCAGAATTATCAAACAGCTTTACTTCTCCTCAAAATTCAAGTAAATCAGTCCTAAAAACCAAAAAAATGTTACCTAAAGAAAACCAAGTTTTTGAAGTTACTCTACTTATACAAAGCCACAAGTAAAAGTTATAAAGGTTTACAAACCCAAAATACTCACTAATCAAGACCAAGTTGGGTTTGTAAAGATACATAATTTTAAATGCCAAATTAAGAAAAGTAGTTAATAAAACTTGAGAAAAGCTAAGGGATTATGTGTATTTTTCCCATGTGTATAAAAATTATCATTAATGCATTGGAAAATATAAATATCAAGGAATTCCACCTCATTTCCCACCTAGAATTCAAGTTGTTTGACCAAGTTGGCACCCCTACGAACCCTGAGCTACACATTTTGAGATTTTAGAGTGATTTTGGATCAAAATATTTGTGACCTATTTATGTTTAAGGTATCTAGATAGTTTTCCTTTTATTTTAATGCCTCCATCTTGAACATTTTCTTCTCATTTCTCTCTAGTAATTTTACACTTGCCACCATGGATGCCTTATTGTCTGTGCTTATTTTGATTGGCTTAATTTGTCAAAATTTACTTGTTTAGATGATATAAAAACCATGCAAACATTATCATATACCTTAATCATGTAAAAACACACACAAAATACTAAAAGGTTAAAATATTCCCATATAAAACCTAGTGAATAAACTAGCATTGCCCACTTGGGTTTCCCACAACTGCTTACTCAGACTCTCAAATATGAGTTACTTACCCCAATAAACTTAAGACTCCTAAAACATCCTACCAAATTAGACTTTCCATTAATTTATACTCACCTGAAGTCTTGACTCTAAGCTACCACCCTCAAAAGACCTAAAACTCTTAAGTACCCTATCTACTCGAAGTTATGATTGCTTATTGCTTTTACTTTAAATTTTCCAACCATAGTTACTTACCTTAAAAAATTTGAAGTCATGAGCCTTGTGAAACCCATTAAACTACCCAAGTTATTAGGAATATAAAACACAAATCAATATTAATAAATTAAAGATATAAATAAAATGTGAAAAACATAACACAATAGAGACAGATTTAATGTGGGTCACCTAATATGAACTACATCCACACAAAAACAACTATTCTTTCTTATTATTCAATCTAACAAATGAATGGAAAAACTTGAAATACAACCACTAAAATATCCTCTTCACTCACATACAACATGCCACCATAATTACAATGCCCTCATATCAAACTAAGATTACATATTAGGGAAAAAATGCACAAACATAATCTCTACCATTAGATTTGTAACCTAGTAGTGAATGGTCCAGATTTACTACAAAATTTATGGTGACCCTAGTGGGGGGATGTTTCACCCCATCCCCCCCTCCCCCACACCCCTCCTATCAATAACTGGGCATTAAAATAAGATTATGATCCATCATCCAACATAAGTGAAACCTAGACTCCTCACTATTATTTGACTACTTTGGGTTTTATAATCCACGTTACTTATGATAACATACCTGAAGTAGCTACCTTCAAGAAACCTAGATTCCTCATAACTCACTGCTTACTTAGAATATTAAACCCAAGTTACTAGCTAAAATAAACCTAAATTTACCCATGCCTTTTTATTTTTACTTACATTGATTGTTGAATTCTTAAGACTTGCAGATCATCTAGACCAACTTGAGGTTATGATACCCTATTGCTTACTATGAGTTACTTAGGGTTTTTAAGACATTCTACTAATTGAAACCTAAAGCTAGGTTAGAGGTATTATTTGATATAACAAGTTGGATCATTTATTAAGCATTTTCTAAACCAATATGAGTAATCAAAAAACTTTTAAAATCTCTTATCAAGTCCTTATAGAGTTAATCAAAACTAATGCCAGGATTAGAATGATCAGAGGAAGAAATATCTAGAGTAGAAGTGCAAGCAACTCTAACTAAATAAGTACCTAAATTACCACTTAAATAAATCTCAGAGCCAAGTAGGAAGGGTAAAATATAATCTAAGAGAGCCAAATCACAAGAGCCAAAAATGAAGTATGAGTATAAAGGGTACTTTGTTGAATCTTGCATTACTTCCAAGTTGACTGAAATAAATGATATAGATATGGGACATGTGTCTCTGACTAAGTTATTGTAAAGATGCAAAGCTATATCCAAGACTCCACTCATGAAATAAATTAATAATAGTGGTATTCTAAAAGCTATAGATTTCCCAAGCTCAGCTCAAATTCCCAAGTTTGTCCTAACATGTGCCAAGTACTAAGAATCCCTCACTAGGACAATCAAAGATATTTCTGATAATGTAGTAATAAGGTTAGATGTTCAATATTTAAAATATTATTGAAGATCTTAAAAATATCTAAAATACTATATGTAATAATGAAAAAACTAAGATACAATGGGAAAGTAAGATAATATAGTGAATTAAAATAATGAACACAAACTACCCAAAGAAAGTGAAACAAGTTTCAATATTTCCAAAGCAGATAGTAAGGTCAAACTTAGATTAATAAATATATAACATTACTTAGTTGTTATGCAAAATCAATGGATTAAAAAAACTAAGTGATTTTCAACATGGATGTATGCATACATTAGAGCCATTGATGTCAATAGGTGTTCCATAATTATTGAGTGGGCTAGGTTGATAAGTGACAATGTGGACCAATAGTTAAGCAATGTATTATAGACTTTTGACTTCAAGATGACCTCATACTTAATATATGTTATAGCATCAAATGGAGCCATTTATAGGATAAATATAAAGGGGATGCTAGTAACTGAGCCAATATATGAATATTGTCTTTAATTGGTTCTTTTTGAATACTAAAAGAATTATAAGATAGTGAATGATGGATTATTTTATGAAATCATTTGCAATTTAAATGTAGCTTTGAAACATAAGAATGTGTCAGATACGGCTTGGGAAGTAGTTTCATAATTTGGGTGTATTTCCATTTAGTTCCTCAATTTAAAATATATCAAATTTAATAGTTTCTTAGGCACACTAATAAAATTACCAACATATCCTAGTGACAAGTGGATTCTTATGGAGTTGTGTAGGCAACATTTTGAATTACATGACTTACAGTAAAATGATCACCATCCCATTCTTAATTTTCCTATTGTATTTGGTAATTATCATTGTCTCAACATTTTAAATAACAAATAAAGTACAAAAGGAAATGTACCATAATTATAATCAAACCCATTTTGAAGCTAATGAAAATTTTGATTACAAAGGTGTAGCTCAGAGTACAATTTTTCTTAAGTATATGCATATTCCTATACTCAAGGACTATTGGATTGCTTGTAGGGATGATTTTGTGTGATAATAAGGGATAATATTAGTTTAAATATTTTCCAAATTTTTACTCTTGATCTAGCCACAATTCTAGAAAACATAGAGGATGATGGAATTGTAACTAGTGATGCCTATTATGTAGTAGGAGGGGATAACACCCCACTTCTAAAAATTATTTTTGGTAAGAATCAAATTAAAAATATTATAGATAAAAATTTAATGGTTATAACCATGACTTATATGTGGCTCTTAAACAAGGGTTATTGCATGAAATAATTGATGAAATAAATTTGTCAAGTAAAATAAAAGAGGAAAGAAATAATACCAGTAGAAAGTAGCTAGGGATCCAGGATGAAGTTGAAGTTGAAGAAAAATGCTGATGACTCATACTCTATAGTAAAATATAAATAACCCAATAAGCCAAATATCACCACACCTCCTTCCATAACTTTTATAGATACTTCTCTACCCACCATTCCTTCTTCTACTATGCCTATCATAGATCCATCAATACTTATGCCACCTATAAAGTCTTGTGGCAGCAAGACTTTTAAGAAACCCATTCAAAAGAAAAATAATGTTCTTATTCATCCTCCATATTATCTACCAAATTATCCACCTCCACCTCCTTAAGAAGATCAACCCACCACTTAAAATGAGCTAGAATAGGGAACTACTAAAGAAGTAACCCCATCTCAGGAGGCACCATAGGAAAAAAAAAAAAAAAGGAAATAGTTAAACCTAATAAGGAGGATTAAAATATAGTAAAAGATTTTAAAAAAGTAAAATAAAAATTAGTAGAGATAGATAAATTGATAGAAAAAACAAAGGAGAAGGAATATGAGAAAAAAGAAGAAACAAAAATATAGAAAGTAATGAAAAAAGAGCCTAAGAAAGAAGTTGAAAAGGAGAAAGAAGTAGAGAAAGAAAAAGATGAGAAGTTAGTTTCTAATGTAATTCAAGATAATCCACATACAAAATAATCTCCTTCTCAAGAGATAGTGGTTAGGAATAATTAGCAATAAATGGTGATTTATTCAGACACCTCCACTAGTGCCAAATTTCTCTTCTTGGTTGGCAAGGCAAATAAATATTGAGTCTAGATAAGTAATAAATTTGGAAGAGATAAGATTAAAACTATTAAAAATCATTGAACATAATGGAAATAATCCTAAAATTTCCAAGAAGAATTCAAAATTGAGCATACAAGACAAAAATTTGGGGAGGTATCAATCCCTCCTTAAGGCATGAATAAAAGTAAAGTCACAAAAAGTGACTTAATATTTACAAATATATCTCTTGGAGAAGTTACCATAGTGGGCCTAAAATATGATACATATACCTTGACCAACATACTTTTTCAAAAGCTTGATGAGGAGAAGGTTGCTAAGGATAAGTTGAAAGAACAAAATTCCAAATTATGTGAAATAATTACTAGAGTTACAAGGTCTATTCTTCAATAGTTAATTCCTTAAATAGATTCAATTGGTCAATAAGTAATAACTGAGGTAGAAGAAACTAGAGATAAGGCTAAGGCCATTGATGAATGGATGGAGAAGATGCGTCAAATTTCCTAGAAGCTCTTTCTTGAAGTCCCGAGTATCCATGCTGATATTGTAAATAAATTAGTAGAGATAAAGGTAGTAATGAAGGCAATAGAAAATGAGAATGAAATTTCCAAGTTGCAACAAGAGAGTCTGCAAAGAATAAATACTTTGAGTGAGAAAGTTTTGACTGAAGAGAAGATTGTCCCTAAAGGATCAATAAAGAAAGTAGAATAACAATAATATCTTCTATCTTTTCACATGCATATTGTTGAGGCAATGTGTGAAGAAATGAAATATTTAGAAGAAGAAGCTCACAATGAAAAGGTAAATGTAGAAGATTATCTCTTTAGTCTCACTAACATTTGTCTGATAAAACTCTAAGAACATCTAAATAGTTATTTCAACAGTTCAAGTAATTAATGGATAAGTCCACAACTCCTTTCACAACTAAATCTATAAAGGAGTTAATCAAATGTCAATATAAAATCAAGAGGCTTGAACCAAGACTTGAAAAGATGAAAGCTCGTAGTAGGAGGCTGAAAAGAGAAATGCTAAGATTTGAGACTGAAAGGCAATCACTTGCTAAACTAGATGATGCAACAATATAGTTCATGATGTCTCATCATATCAAATATAGAGAAAAGTGTAGATCTAAAGTCCACGATGTGGAATAATTGTTGTTAATATTATTCTCGATAATTTCTTATTTCTTTTTTCCATTTTATTTCATTATATTTGTAAATAAACTTTGTTATGAGTAATTACTTCAAGTAAAATTATTTAGTGGAGTTACTTGTCAAAGTATATCACTTTGTAAAATTTTAAGACTCAAGTAACTTAGTTAAACTCCATTACTTGAAGTCATTTTGTAAAATGAAATTACTTAATTGAATGCTGCCTAACATGGAAATTAGTTGTGTTCAATCCAAATAGTGAGAGAAAGAAGTGCTACATGTCACAAGCTATTGCATGACATAGGATAAATTCAAAGAATATGCCTCTCAATGGTTATGGGTTTTAACACAGTACATGGGTTTATAAGGAGTTGTTTCATGTTTTTTTTTTACATCTATTTTTGTATAAATATAAGTGTAGGCCTACATGCCTAGGGATGGTAATTTTTGGATAGAAATTGCAATTAAAGCAGGAGAGTTTAAGCAATCTAAAACTTTATGTTTAGATTTTTGAGTTTTTTTTTAAATATGAAATTAGTTCAAATCGAATGACAAAAAAGTTGTTTTCTATGGAACTTTGCATCTTAAGAGATCATTTGATAGATTTGTGAAGATTAAAATGGTAAACTTTGTGTTATCTCTAAATTTGAATATGAATTATAATATTTATTAGTCATTTTATAAAAATATTATCATCTTTTGAATGTTTATTTACTTATATAGATTCAATAAGATCTATAAAATTGCTTATTGTGAAGTACAAATTCTTGCATCTCATGTGTTCTAGTCTTTCATTCTCAATTTCTTGAAATTTATCTATACATTCTATGAAACAATCGCTTACTTGTTACAAAATCACCTTGTTATGGCTCATGAACTCTGTGACTAAAGTAATACCCCAAAAATAAGATAACTTTCACATAATCTATACAATCTATAAATAACTGAGAGCCATGAATAATTAGAAGTAAGTAGACATAAGCATATAGGAATTTCACCATTAATTGAAGGGGATTTAATCCCATAACTACCTAGGTACTTTTGATAACCTATAGAATATCTATCCAATAGTTTTTGGCAACTCTATTGGAAAACTATGAGTTTAACTCCGATAACTAAAATTAGATTCCTCACACAAGTTTAGATAGGCACTGTTAATTTTCAATTTTCCAAAATTTCCATGATTTACAAACCATTCATCCAAAAAAATACATGTGGAGAATATTATTCACCTATGAGTAAAGTGTGCCCTTGTTGAAGTCAAATCTACTTTCTAACAATAAACAAGTCATTTTTTATTGAATTACTACGTATCTAGATACTATGTTTTGTTTAATGCTTTGTTTATCTTGAAATCACTTCCTATCAATTAACCACCACCTAATTCTTTGCCTATAAACCAAATTTCTTGAGTAATCCTCAGAAGAAAATTTTCACTTCAAATTGAAAATTGACCATTTACCAGAGAAAGGAGATATCAAGGCCAGACTAATGATTTATTTGAATTGTAAAAGCGGTTCAATTTTATCTTTCTTGTTCAAGCCAAAACATGAAGAGCCAGTCTCTCACGTATGAAATAATAAAAAAATACTATGAATTAGATAAAAAACAATTCCTCAAGAATAATTTAATATGTTAATCCTCAATTCCTTATTCTTAGAAGAATTGTACAACCAATTCCCATCCCTTGGGGGGAAATGATTGTTCCTCCTAATTTGACTCATCCTCTCCATGAATTGCCAAAGCGGTTGATAAATAATTTTCTAAACTTCATAGTTGATTGAAAACAAAATCCAAATAAACACTTGTCTACTTTCTTTGTAGCATGTGGAATAATTGTCATTGAGCATGAAGATGTCTCAATCAAACTCTTCATTGAGACCTTGCATGACTTAGCTACATAATGGTTTTATCATTTGGGTCCTTACACTATAGTTAGTTAGGACATCATGTGTGAGTAGTTTGAAAAGAGACTACAAGATGTATAAGATTCACATATATTGCTTACCAAACTGACTCAGTTCAAGAAGAAACCACATGAGCACATGCAGGATTTCATTGCCAAGTTTAATAAATTAATCTCTAAAATTCCTCAAGCTACCATACCCATTGGAGATAATCATAAATGCTTCTTCATCAATTCCTAGTTACCATAGGTCAACTATCAACTCTACAGATCATGTTTGACTAATTTAGCAGTAGCTCAAAATCCTTCTACAAAGGTTGAAGATGACTTGATAATGGTTGGAAAGATCAATAAAATAACTTATATGAGTGACCCTTCTACTTAAAACACATCATAGACTATCTATCCTTTATTACATAAATTGGCTAATGAATCAATACAATTCAAAAGATAAATTACTCAAGGTACTCATGCTGCTCCTACTAGCAATACACTTGCATAGAATATTAATAATCATAATAGGAACTGCATTGATATTCCTACACAAAAATTAGAAATTAAATATGCTCTTAAAAATTACCTTGAGATGAATGAATAAGATCAGATGACTGATGATAATCATCAAAGTCTTGATAATAAAGATGACTTTGTAGATCCTGTTGGTGACTCTAACATAGGCTATCTTGAATATCAATCAAAAAAGTTATTATGAAAAAGTATTTGAAGAAGATTATGGTCACTCTTTTTTAGTGTTTATAAGGTCACAAACTCAACAAGCTAGTGAAAATCCTTCCAAAGAACAAGAGAAAGAGAAATGAGACTCTAAATCAGATGTAAGTATTCCTAAAATAGGTAATCATCTATCTTCTTTTTTAGCTCCAAAAGATGAGTATGTAGCTTCTTATTATCAAACTCATAAACCAATAACTCATATTTATGAGGCTAATCCTACTCTATCTGAATCCATACCCTCTTTTGACATAATTGATCACATAAAGAAAACTAAAATTCAAATACCAGAAGCTGAATACTTGAGGTCTTAGACTAGTCAAATATGTTCAAAGTAAAGGGTCAAGTAATTTAACCAATGCCTCTAAATATATCTTTCCTACTACCAAACAATTTCCTTTCTAGAACAATGTTGCATCTACTTCTCCCACATCTACTTCCACATCTGAAAGGATATATCCATTCTATGTGTCTCTCTTGATCATTGGGTTCAAGTTGAGCAACTACAACTTAGACTTTGAATCCTTATATAATGCTATGCTAGCTAAAGTAGATGATGCCCTCATCCTCACTTTGACAAAAACAATAGGTAGATGTTATTCAATGGAGAGACAAGTTCCCTTGATTAGACAAATAAAAGATGGCCAAGCTATCTGTTAGGACCTCCTTAGAGTACAGTTGATTACTTTTGTATAAGCAACTAAACACAAAATTAAACCAGAAGTAATAAGTAACTAGAAATTAGAAACAACAAAGAATAGGAGATACAAGAAACAACCAATCTTGTATTAAACTCTTCTAGAAGGAAATAAAATGAAGAAATCTCTTTCTCCTCACACCTCTTGGGTGTACAGTAATTCTCCCTCAAGAGTTCTCTCTCTCTCTCAATTACAATCACAATCAACTCAATACTGAGTTGTTGTTCCCTCTAGTGACAATCAACCCAATGGTTGTTGTTGCCTCCTTGATTACAATATATCCCCATGGATCTCTTAAATATAACCCAAAACAAACGATAATTATAAAAGTGGACTCAAGACTAAAATTAGTATTTACATGCAAACTAACTGTTCTCCTAAAATTAGAATAGTTTTGGAAACACACAGATGACCGATGTCGGTCTTAATCTGACCAATGCCAGTCGACCCCTAACCGATGCTAGTTATAGTGTAGCTAAATATAATTGATGTCAGTTGGATTTGACCAATGTCAATTATTGTGTAACCCAAAAACCTTCACATTAGCACATTCAGTGAAGCTTTTAGCTCCACAACTCAACAATCTCTCACTTGGAGATAAACAACTGCATCTGTACCTGTACAACAACATCCTCTAACTTGTTTCTGGCTTGTTTCTCCATCTTCAAGTTCAATCTTGAAGACCAACAAAAGTTTAATGAAGATTCAACTTCTCCTTTATTACTAGCTTTGTTAACATATCAACAGGGTTCTTATCCATATGGATCTTTTTTAGCTTCAACTGACCATCCTCCAATACCTGTTGAATGAAGTGGTACCTAAGCTTTCTATGTTTTGTTCTTAAATGAAATGCTAAATTCTTTGCCAAATGAATTGCACTTTGACTATCACTATACAATATGTAACTCTCTTTCTCCTTTCCCAACTCTTCCATGAACTGTGTCATCCATATCATTTCCTTGCTAGCCTCTATGACTGTAATGTATTCTACCTCTGTAGTAGACAGGGCAACAACCTTCTACAACTTTGAAATCTAGCTAACTGCCATTCCACCAATAGTGAACACATATCTTGTGGTGCTTCTCCTGCCATCCAAGTCACCTGCCATATCTGAATCTACATACCCATGTAGAGAAGTGTTTGACCCTGCATAGCATAAATGCCTATTGCTAGTCCCTATCAGATATCTGAGAATCCACTAAACTGCTTTCTAGTGTTCCTTTCCTAGATTGGCCATAAACTTGCTAACAACTCCCACTACTTGGCCAATATCAGGTCTAGTACATACCATTGCATACATCAATCTCCCAACTGCTGAAGCATATGGAACTCTACTCATGTACTCAACCTCATCATATGATTTAGGACACTGTTCTGTGCTCAACTTGAAGTGTCCAGCCATAGGTGTGCTTACTAGTTTTACATCCTGCAAATTGAACCTCTCCAACACCTTATTCACATAATCCTCTTGAGACAAAATCAAACTGTGATTTTTCCTATCTCTCTTAATACTCATGCCAAGGATTTTATTTTCTACTCCTAAATCCTTCATGGCAAATGTCTGAGCTAATTTTATATTTAGCTCAATAATTTCCTACATGTGTGAACCTACAACAAGCATATCATCTACATATAGTAACAAGATAATATATCTACCATTATCCAATCTGATAAAATAAATACAATGGTCATATTGACATTTACTAAAGCCATGCTTTATCATAAACCTGTCAAACTTTAAATACCATTATCTTGGAGCTTGCTTAAGACCATATAACCTGGACTTATGTCTCACTTGTCCATTCTCTCCTTCCTTTAACCTATAAATTCATTTGTTTTTTAGTGCTTTCTTTTCGGCTAGCAACTCAACCAATTCCCATGTATAGTTCTCTTCCAAGGAATCAATTTCCTCATTCATGCCATGCTCCCACTGTTTCCTAGATTCTACCTGCATGTCTCATCAAAACTTTCTAGTTCTCCACCATCAGTGAGCAATAAGAGTATAAAGAAGGGGAATAATGAATTGGAGGTTTACTTACCCTTTTGGGCCTCCTCATAGGCATTTGAGACTCATTCATAGCTTGTTGTCCACCCAAATTTCCTAACAGTGATCGATCCTGATCATCTCTCAGTCTACACCCAACCGATGTCGGTTCCACCTAACTGACCTAACCGACGTCAGTTGCCATCTGACTGACGTCGATTTCCACCTATCCGACATCACTGACTTTAGTCTTCACCTGACTGATGTTGGTTTCTGCCTGACTGATGTCAGTTTTTGCCTGACTGACGTCAGTCTCTATGTTTTCTTGTGAGTGATGATTTTTACCCATGAGCTCATTTTGGAACATAACCTTTTCCAAATCAAGATTGCCCTGCTCAAAATTATTCAACCTCTTGAGCTAATCACTGTCCATCACCTTCTCATTGAAAACTAAGGCTTTCCATTTCTTAAATGTGTTAAAAACATTAGATTTTCTCTTTATGAAATAGATCCATACCTTTCTTGTAGCATCATCAATGAAAGAAACATAATACTATGATCCTCCAATAGAAGCTCCCTGAGCTGGTCCCCACATGTCTATGTGAACAAGCTCCAACTTGTGCTTCTTCTTTGGTGACCTAGTTTTGAGAAACCTCACTTTCTTCTATTTCCCAAAAATACAATGCTCATAGAAATCTAGATCTATTCTTTTCAAATCTAAAAGCTTACCTTTTGACTTAAGAACATCCATTCCCTTCTCACTCATGTGACCAAGCCTACAGTACCACATCTTTGCATCTACATCTGAAGTAGATAAAATAGAAGGAGAATCAGTAATACAAGTAGATAGATAAAGTGTACCTACTTTCTTACCTCTAGTTAATACAAGTGCACCTTTAGAAACTTTCCAAGATTCAGCTATGAGAGTTACTATGCAACCCTCATCTCCCAACTTTCCTATAGAAATTAGATTCCTTTTCAGGATGGGTACATGCATGACATCCTTCAACACCCATGTGTTTCCATTCTATAATTTTAGCTGCAATTTTCCTTTGCCAACAATTTGACAAGGCTCATCATCCCCTAAATAAAATTTTCCAAAGTCTCCATGGACATAATCATTGAAAAATTCTCTATTTGGGGTTGCATGGAAAGAAGCACCAAAATCTAAAACCCATGATTCTACTTGACTATCTAAAGAAAATATAAGAGCATCTTGTGCAACAATACCTATATCTTTCACTTCTTTATTACCTTCATGCTGATTTTCTTTCAACCAACAATCTTTCTTTGCATGTCCTTTCTTTCCACAATTCTAGCAGGTTATACTTTCATTTCTAGATTTGGATCTACTTCCCATCTTTGACCTTGATTTCTCTTACTTGCCCTTCTCTCTTTGCTTTCCCCTACTTTCAACACTTAAAACATTACCTGATGTTTCCCCTATGCTTTCCCTACAAATTTCTTTATTCAAGATTACACTAAAAACATCATCAACTTTCAAGATATTTGAAGCAGATGCAGTATTACTATCTGCCATTACCAAGCTATCCCAACTTTCAGGTAAAGAGCATAAGATTAAGAGAGCCTTAATTTCATCATAAAAAACTATTTTGACTAAAATTAACTAATTTACTAATCCATGGAGATCACTAAGATGACTATATACAGATCCACCTTCTTGTATTTGCAAATTAAATAATTGCTTCATAAGATATACCTTATTCGAAGCTGAGGGTTTTTCATATATATTTGCTAAAGTATCCATTAACTCTACCATTGTCTTTGCCTGTGATAAGTTGGAAATCACAGAGGATGCTAGGCTCAACCTTATATATCCAAGAGCCTTTTTATCAAGAACATTCCATTCTTCATCTTGCATAACTGTGGGCTTTCTTAAAACCCCACCCAATGGTAAGTACAGATCTTTTTGATAAAGATAATCTTATATCTACATCCTCCATAATTGATAATTCTTGTCATTGAATTTCTCCATTATTAGTTTAATTTCTTCTAATAGAAACCCCTGTGAGTGAACCTGTAATCAACAAACACTAACACGCTCTGAGCTTTTCTTCAACCTAGCTCTGATGAACCTGGCTCTGATACCACTTGTTAGTGTATACACATAGCTCTAATACCAACTATTAGGACCTCCTTAGAGTACAATGTTAAGGTGTGGAGCTAAAAGCTTCACCAAATGAGCAAGTTGTAGGTTGCAAGAATTACACAATTATCGGCATCGGTTAGGAGTGACCAAGGTCAGCCAGGGATAGACTTAGAACTGCTGGCATTGGTCATAGTTCAGCCGATGTCGTTCATGTGCAGATAGGCAGGGACCGACATCGGTCACCTGTGTGTTCTTGAAAGACTATTTTTGTGGATGAACAGAATGTTTGCATGATAGGATTAAGTGATAGTTTTAAGTCTGTGTCTCTATCTTTAGTAGGACTATTTTGAGCCCTTGATTAAGAGGCATATCTAATGGTTGTAAATGCATGCTCATGTTTCCTAATTTTATATATAGGATTAAATATTCATAGCTTATTGGAACAATATTGTAAAATATTGGTGTACCAATCCAGGTTATTGGAATTGATTGTAATTGAGAGAGAGAACTCTTGAAGGAAAGAGATCTAGGAAGAGATCTGTACATCTGAGAGAGGTGTGGAAGAAAAAAAGTTTCTTCAATTGTAATTCTTTCTGTAAAGAGTTTAATACAAGTTTTCAGGGTGGTTTCTTATATCTCTTGTTCTTTGCTATTTATCATTCTAGTTACTTATCATTCTAGTTTTAATTTCATGTTTAGTTGCTTTCATATAGTAATCAATATTGTTGGTTGATCCCCAACAAGTGGTATCAGAGCTTGGTTGCTGATACCACCAAGTGGTATCAGAGCTCAGGTTGACTAACAGGTGTTTTAGATCTGGTTAGTGTGTATTGATTACAGGTCACTCATAGGGATTTATGTTTGAGTGGGAGAAGCAATAGCAGAAGAAAGTAAACTAAGAATGGAGAAGTTTAATGGAAAGAATTACCAATTATGGAGAATGTAGATAGAAGATTATCTGTATCAAAAAGATCTATACTTACCATTAGGTGGGGTTTCAAAGAAGCCCACAGACATGGAAGATGAAGAATGAGAAGTTCTTGATAGAAAGGCTCTTGGATCTATAAGATTGAGTCTAACATCTACTGTGATATCTAATTTATCACAGGCAAAGTCTATGGTAGAGTTAATGACTACTTTAACAAATTTATATGAAAAACCCTCAGCTTCAAATAAGGTATATCTTATGAAACAATTATTTAATTTGTAAATGCAGGAAGGTGGATCTGTATCTAATCATCTAAATGATTTCCATGGAATTGTAAATCAATTAAATTCAATCAAAATAGTGTTTAATGATGAAATTAAATCTCTATTAATCTTATGCTCTTTACCTGAAAGCTAGCATAGCTTGGTAATGGCAGTTAGTAATACTGCATCTGCTTCAAATATTTTAAAAGTAGATGATGTTGTTAGTGTAATCTTGAATGAAGAAATTCGCAGGAAAAGCACAGAGGAAACATCAGGGAACGCTTTAAGTTTTGAGAGCAGGGGAAGGCAAAAAGAGAAGATTAATAAAGGGAGATCAAGGTCTAAGTCAAAGATAAGAGGTAGATCTAAATCCAAAAATGGCAGGAAGACAGCCTGCTGGAATTGTGGAAAGATAGGGCACATAAGCAAAGATTGCTAGTCAAAGCCTAGAGAAGACAATCAGCATGAAGGTAAAGAAGAAGCAAAAGTTCCAGGTATTGCATAAGATGCTCTTATATTCTCTTTACATAATAATATAGAATCTTGGGTTTTAGATTTTGGTGCATCTTTCCATGCAACCCCTAATAGAGAATATTTTAGTGACTATGTCCATGGAGATTTTGGAATAGTTTACTTAGGGGATGATGAGCCTTGAAAAATTTTTGGCCAAGGAAAAGTACAGCTGAAAATGTAGAATGGCAACACATGGGTGTTGAGAGATGTCATGCATGTTTCTAGCCTGAAGAGGAATCTAATTTCTACAGGAAAATTAGGGGATGAGGGTTGTACAGTAACTCTCACAGCAGAAGCTTGGAAGGTTTCCAAAGGTACACTTGTAATAGTCAGAGGTAAGAGAGTAGGTACTCTCTATTTATGTAATTGTATTACTGATAATTCTCCTTCTATATTATCTACTTCAGATGTAGATGCAAAGTTGTGGCATCAAAGGCTTGGCCACATGAGTGAGAAGGGAATGACAATTCTTAAGTAAAAAGGTATGTTTCTAGATTTGAAAAACATAGATCTAGAATTTTGTGAGCATTGTATTTTTGGAAAGTAGAAGAGAGTGATTTTTCTCAAGACTGGGTCAACAAAGAGGAAGCACAAGTTGCAGCTTGTTCACACAGACGTGTGGGGACCAGCTCAGGTTGCTTCTATTAGTGGATCAAGGTATTATGTGTCTTTCATAGATGATGCTACAAGAAAGGTATGGGTCTATTGTATAAAGAAGAAATCTGATGTTTTTGATACTTTTAAGATTTGGAAATCTATGGTTGAGAATGAAACAGGCAGGAGATTGAAGTGCCTTAGATCTGACAATGGTGGTGAGTTTTGTAGCTATAAGTTCAACTGGTATTGTTATATGCATGGAATACATAGGCAAAGGATGGTTTCAAGAACACCTCAGCAAAATGGAGTTGCTGAAAGGATAAACAGAACAATCATGGAGCATGCACAGTGTATGAGGTTGCATGCTGGGTTGCCCTTAGAGTTTTGGGTAGAAGCTATGGATACTGTAGTTTACTTGATTAATAGAGGATCCTCTACAGCTCTAGATGGTGGAATTATAGAAGAGGCATGGACAGGTAAAAAGGTAGATCTCTCATTTCTCAAAGTTTTTGGTTGTGAAGCCTTTGTGCACATTGATAAGGAAAATAGAAATAAGCTAGATGCTAAGTCTATGAGGTGCACATTTATTGGCTATGGCTCTGATGATTTCAGATTCAGGTTTTGGAATCTAGGAACTAACAAGATAATTAGGAGCCATGATGTTGTTTTCAATGAAAAAGTGATGTATAGTGATCAGCTAAAGAAGCTGAATCAATCTGAGCAGAGCAATGGAGAATTGGATGAGGTGACAGTTCAAAATGAGCTCACAGGTACAAATAATCATAGACATAAAAACATAGAGACTGACGTCAGTCATTAAAGAACCGACGTTGGCAATACAGGAACCGATGTCGGTCATACAGTGATCGACATTGGTCAGGCAGCAACTGATGTCGGTCAGTAACAGGAATGAAAGTGACCGAGGTCGGTCACTATCAGAGAATTTGGGCAGATAGCGTGTTATGAATGAGTCTCAGATGCCCATCAAGAGGTCAAAAAGATTAAGTAAACCTCCAATTCGATATTCCTCTTCATTATTCTATTTATTGCTAACTGATGGTGGAGAACCAAAGAGTTTTGATGAAGCAATACAGGTGGAATCCAAGAATCAGTGGGAGCTAGGCATGAATGAGGAAATTGATTCCTTGAAAGAAAACCAAACATGGGATTTGGTTGAGTTGCTAGTAGGAAAGAAGACACTGAAGAATAGATAGATCTACAGATTGAAGGAAGGTGAGAATGGATAGATGAGATATAAGGCCAGATTGGTAGTGAAAGGATTTGCATAAAAACTAGGTATTGATTTTGGTGAGATTTTTTCTCCTGTAGTTAAAATGACTTCTATACAGACTGTACTATCTTTAGTTGCTATTGAGGATTTGCATCTTGAGCAGCTTGATGTTAAGATATCATTTCTTCATGGAGATTTGGATGAAGAAATATATATGGATCAGCCGAAAGGATATGAGGTCAAAGGTAAGGAGAAGCTAGTGTGCAGATTGAATAAAAGCTTGTATGGCCTCAAGCAAGCTCTTAGACAATGGTATTTGAGATTTGACAGGTTTATGACTGAGCATGGCTACAGTAGATGTCAATCTGACCATTATGTGTATTTTAAGAGATTGGATAATGGTAGATATATTATTATGTTGTTGTATGTAGATGATATGCTGGTTGTAGGATCACACATGCAGGATATCTCTGAGCTTAAGGTGAAATTAGCTCACACATTTGCCATGAAGGATTTGGGAGCATCAAAGAAAATCCTTGGCATGAGCATTAAAAGAGACAGAAAAAATCATAGGTTGATTTTGTCTCAAGAGGATTATGTGAACAAGGTATTGAAATGGTTCAATATGCAAGATGCAAAAATGGTAAGCACACCTATGGCTGGACATTTTAAGTTGAGTAAAGAACAATGTCCTAATTCACATGATGAGGTAGAGTACATGAGGAAAGTTCCATATGCTTCCGCAGTTGGAAGCTTAATGTATGCAATGGTTTGTACTAGGCCTGATATTGCCCAAGCAATGGGAGTTGTAAGTAAGTATATGGCCAATCTAGAGAAAGAGCACTGGAAAGCAGTTCAATGGATCCTTAGATATCTGAGAGGGACCAGTAGTAGGCATTTGTGCTATGGTGGGTCTAATACTTCTCTACATGGTTATGTAGATTTAGATATGGTAGGTGATTTGGATGGTAGGAGAAGCACCACAGGATATGTTTTCACTGTTGGTGGAACAACAGTTAGCTAGATGTCAAAGTTGTAAAAGGTTGTTGCCTTGTCAACTATAGAAGCAAAATATATTACAGTCACAGAGGCTAGCAAAGAGATGATATGGATGACACGGTTCATGGAAGAGCTTGGAAAGGAGCAAGAGAGTTGCAGACTATATAGTGATAGTCAGAGTGCAATTCATTTGGCTAAGAATTTAGCCTTTCATTCAAGAACAAAGCATATACAGCTGAGGTACCACTTCATTAGATAGGTATTGGAGGATGGTGAGTTGAAGTTGGAGAAGATCCATACAGATAAGAATTCTATGGATATGTTAACCAAGCTGGTTATAAAGGAGAAGTTGAATCTTCATTCAACTTTTGTTGGTCTTCATGATTGAGTTTGAAGATGGAGGAGCTAGAAGATGTTGCTATATAGGTACTGGTGTAGCTGTAGAGTTTGAGATTGTTAAGGTGTGGAGCTAAAAGCTTCACCAAATGAGCAAGTTATAGGTTGTAGGAATTACATAGTCACCGGCATCGGTCAGGAGCGATCGACGTCGGTTAGGGATAGACTTAGAGCTACTGGCATCGGTCATAGTTCGGCCAACGTCGGTCATGTGTATACAAGTAGGGACCGACGTTGGTCACCTGTGTGTTCTTGAAAGACTATTTTCATGGATGAATAGAATGTTTGAATGATAGGATTAAGTGATAGTCTTAAGTCTGCGTCTCTATCTTTAGTAGGACTGTTTTGAGCCCTTGATTAAGAGGCATATCTAATGTTTGTAAATGCATGCTCATGTTTCCTAATTTTATATATAGGATTAAATCTTCATAGCTTATTGGAACAATATTGTAAAATATTGGTGTATCAATCTAGGTTGTTGGAATTGATTGTAATTGAGAGAGAGAACTCTTGAAGGAAAGAGATCTAGGAAGAGATCTGTACATTTGAGAGAGGTGTGGAAGAAAAGAAGTTTCTTCAATTGTAATTCCTTCTGTAAAGAGTTTAATACAAGTTTTCAGGGTGGTTTCTTGTATCTCTTGTTCTTTGCTATTTATCATTCTAGTTACTTATCATTCTGGTTTTAATTTCGTGTTTAGTTGCTTTCATATAGTAATCAATATTGTTGGTTGATCCCCAACATACAATTGGCTACTTTTGTATAAGCAACTAAACACAGAATTAAACCAAAAGTAATAAGTAACTAGAAATCAGAAACAACAAAGAATAGGAGATACGAGAAATAACCAATCTTGTATTAAACTCTTCCAAAAGGAAATACAATGAAGAAATCTCTTTCTCCTCACACCTCTTGGGTGTAAAGTAATTCTCCCTCAAAAGTTCTCTCTCTCTCTCTCAATTACAATCATAATCAACTCAATACTGAGTTGTTTTTCCTCTAGTGACAATCAACCCAATGGTTGTTGTTGCCTACTTCCAGTGACAATCAACCCAATTGTTGTTGCCTCCTTGATTACAATACATCCCCATGGGTCTCTTAAATAGAACCCAAAGCAAACAATAATTAGAAAAGTGGACTCAAGACTAAAATTAGTCTTTACATGCAATCTAACTGTTCTCCTAAAATTAGAATAGTTCTATAAATGCACAGATGACCGATGTCGATCTTAATCTGACTGATGCCGGCCAACCCCTAACCGATGCCGATTACTGTGTAGCTGAATATAACCGATGTCGGTTGACCCCTAACCAATGTTGGTTGGCTCTGACCGATGTCAGTTACTGTGTAACCCAGCAACCTCCACATTAGCACATTTAGTGAAGCTTTTAGCTCCACAACTCAACAAAAAAGATGGCCAAGCTATCCTAATGGCTTTTCTAGATAAAATACTCAAAATGATAATTTTTGTAGTAGATATTCATATCTCTTACATAATGTTACTAAGTAGAAATTTATACAAGGATTTGGGTGGAAAGTCAAGATGGATTGGTCATGTGCTCACATTTTAATCAAAAGAGTAAATCAAAAGATTGAGCCTAAAAAGAAGTCCAAGTATATGGTTTCCAAGTCTAATGATCCAAGGTCATATATTATTTTTGAAGAATCAAACCATGGAGTTTACTACCTCTAATTGGTAAGGAAATACAAAGACCATAGGAAGTAGAATAATAAAAAAAGATATGTACTTAGAATTTGATGGTAGCTATAGTTTTCTTGGTTTAGGTGTAGGGGTAATATTGATATCACCTAATGGAAAAGAATTCCCTTACTCTTACAAAATCATTTTTGAAAACACTAAAAACACAATAAAATTTGAGGCACTTTTGTTAGGACTTTAACAATAAAAATAAAAACGAGTAAGACTCTTAAAAGCACAAAGTGATCTTGAGTTGAAGGTAAGAAAAATTCATGGTCAATGTCAAGTGAAGAAAGACAAGCTGAGGCACTACCATGATTGAGTTCTGAGTACAACACTAAACTTCATAACTTTCTCAATCGACTCAATTCTTCGAGATCAAAAATCTAGAACTAACTCTCTTGTGGTTATTACATCTCTACTTAGGCTAGATCAACCACCTAAATGTTTTTGAGAAAGTATTTATAAAGTAGATATGGGTTATAATCTAAAGGTCCTAGATAATTTAGATCAATGGAAAGTTTTCAATGATGACAAGAAAGTAGTTGCATTCCTTGGGCAATAAGATAACTTTGAGGAACTGTACTTTGAAGAAAATAGTTCATTTTCATGCCAGACAATAATAGGTATCACTGACCTTAAGATTACTTATAGTCAAGATGTAATTCAATTGAAGGGAAATAAAATCTATAAAGGGTTAGTTTCTTTAGAAGAAATCTTTGATAATCATGATCAGTATCTAAATAAAAAGAAAGAATATAGTGATAATTCTTCTTAGGAAATACACCAAATTAATATGGGTAGTGAAGAAGAACCTAAGATATTTAACCTTGGAAAATGCTACTCTCAAGAATAAAAGGAAGCATTCATTGAGATTCTCAAAAGATACATTGATGTGTTTTCTTGGTCCTAGAAAGACCTAAAGACCTTCTAGCCAGATGAGGTGTAACATTATATTCCACTTCAGCTAGAAGTAAAGACTTTTAAGAAAATGCTACACCACCATAACACAACCATCTCAAGTATTATCTACACTAAAATATAGAATATTCTTGATGTCGAGATCATCTATCCAACTCATCATTCATCATGGTTAGCTAACATTATTCTAGTGAGAAAGAAAAATGGAGAAATATGCCTATGTGTTGTTTTATGAAATCTAAATCAATTTTATATGAAAGATAACTACCCATTATGGGTCACACCTTGAAATTAGTTATAGGTTAAAATATGCTATCCATGTTAAATAGATTTTTAGGATATAATCAGATTAAAGTGACTGAGGAAGATCAATACAAGAAAGCTTTCACAACACCTGGGGGACATTTACTTATTAGAAGATGCCTTTTGGGCTTATCAATACTAGAGAAAATGTTTAGTGAGTAATGGATTTGGAACTTACACATATTAATAATAAGGATATTATGGTATACCTTGATGACTTGACAGTCTTCTCCAATAAGAGAGGTAATCACTTGGTTGATCTAGAAGTACTCATCTAATGTAGGAGACATGGGATTTCTTTGAATCCCAATAAATCAATATTTACTGTGACTAAAGTAAAATATATTAGTCACATAGTCTCAAAGGATGGGACAAAAATTGATTCAAAATGAGTCAAATATATTCATAGTTTACCTATGCCTACGTCCAAGAAAGGGGTACATTCATTCTTTATTAAAGTAAATTTTCTCAGAAGGTTCATTCTTGATTTTGTTGAGTTGACTCGACATATTTTGGATATGATGAAAAATAATAAAGAATTCAAATGGAATGGTGAAGGTAAGTTGGCATTAAAATAATTAAAGTAGCTATACCTTAAGCTTTAGTTCTAGTTTCCTTGTATTTTAGTAAATAACTCATTCTTTACTATTACTCTTTTGAACATACCATGTCAGCTATACTTCTACAAAATAATGATGAAGGAATTGAATCCCCTATAGCTTTCATGAGTCATCCATTGAAAATATCTAAACTAAAGTATTCATAGATGGAGAAACATGCCTTTATTGTAGTCAAAACATGTAAAGTTTTTAAGTACTACATTTTGTCTTCACATACTAAAGTCTATGTACCTGACACTACAGTCAAATCAATTCTAACACAAAAAGAACTAATATTATTGAGAGGAACCTAGGTACTTAAGGTGAAAGAGTTTGATATTGATATCAAACCAATGAATCTAGTAAGAGGAAGAGGATTGTACCAATTGGTGATAGAGATAAAACTTGATGACATAGATGTAGTGGCACCTTCACTCTAAGTTGAATCAGATGAATATTTGCTTATGGTGATTTTTGTTGATCTTGTTGATGAATGATACAACAAGATTGCTTAATTCCTAACTTATGGAGAATGTCTAATTAATCTAACATATAAGGAAAAATGTACCATCAAGATAAAGCCAAAGGATTATGTAATTTAGGATAATGGTTTGTATAAAAGAGGAATTGATGGTGTTTTCCTTTGATGTGTGGATAAAGAACAATAACATAAAATTATATAGAAATTTCATGATAAAGCATGTGAATGCCACTTTTTAGCATGAGTCACAACACAAAAATTATTATTTTCAAGGTAATTTTGTCCTAATCTATTTTAAGATACTTTAGAATGGGTTTATAAGTGTCAAACATGTCAACACTTTATGGGATGTGTAAATTTTCTAGCTTTGCCATTAAAACTAGTTATAATAAGTGATCCATTTCAGCAGTGAGGCATGGATTTTATTTTCATGTTAAATCCTTCTTCAAGTGCTATACATTACTATGTTTTAACTATAACTAATTAATTCAACAAGTGGGTAGAAGCCATTCAAGTCAAGCATGCCACTTCCGAAGTTTTATGTGATTTCTTTAAAGAGAACATTATAGTAAGGTTTAGTGTTCCATACAAGATAATAATAAATAATGCAGCTAACTTTTATTCAATAAAACTAACTTATTTATGTTACTCATATGGAATAGAGTTGGTTCATGCTTAAAATCACTATCCTCAAGGGAATGGTCAAGTTGAATCAAGTAACAAGAACTTGATGACCATCATTCATAAGCTAGTAGATAGTAATCAATGAACTTGGCACAAGAAGCTGGTTGATGCACTATGGCATGATAAGATCACCCCAAAGAAAGCCATTGGTATATCACCATTTTAGATACTATATGGAATAAATATTGAGATACCAGTCACCATAGATTTTCCTATTTTGTAACTGTCTAAAGCTATTGAAGATGAGACTTATCAAGATTCACTTGATAAGAGGATCATGTTTCTCACTAAACTACAAAATATTCATATTTAAGCTGCTAATTGACTGACTAATCATCAAATGAAAGTGAATAAGATATTTGATAATAAGGATCAAGATAGATAATTTAAAGTTGGTGACTTGGTCCTCCTATGGGATAAATAAAATAAACAAAATGGGAAGCATGGTAAGTTTGATTCCCTATGGAAAAGGAATTTTAATATAAAGATCATTGTTGGAAAGGATAGATTCATCCTAGATTATCAAGATGGATTTGAAATACCATTTCCATTCAATGGGAAACACTTGAAGCTCTACAATAATTGAACAATAAGGTAACACATGTATGTATATAAATAAGTTTTTAATTTTATTTAGTTATTTTATTTCTCTATTTCTTTTATTTTTTTGTGGTTTATATGTTTGAGTTTTTAAAAAGAATCTGTACCCAATAGACAATATTAAAAACCATATATATGAGGACCTTATCTTTGTTTCATTCTTCTTGATAAAAAAACAAATATGTCCTTAGCTAGAGCTAACTGGTGCCCCAAAATTTCACACTTAGAAATTTTGGGTTACCCCTATTTAAAATTTTGCATTTTGTCTTATGTGAGTTAGTTGTCCTTGTTAAACGAGTCCCCTAAATAAGACTTGGTATTTATTATTTTTGTTTCTGATTGCTTTCTTTTCCTAATTGCATTAAATTGATCTAGAAGGTTGAAAATATCTACGTAAAAGCCATTATTGAAAAACACATTTACTCATATTTACCATAAGATCAAAAATCCAAGTATATGAGATCATTTAAAAGTTAACTTAGGTTCCAAAAATTACTTAACTTATCAAAGAAGAAGTAAAGTAGTCTCACCACTCTGAGTTAAACTACTTAGTTCAAACTAGAATTATCAAATAGCTTTACTTCTCATCAAAAGTTAAGTAAAGTAGTCTCACAAACCAATAGAATGTTACCTAAAGTAAATTGGGTTTTCAAAGTTACTCTACTTATACAAAGCCACAAGTAAAAGTATTAAAGTTTTACGAACCTGAAATACTCACTAGTCAAGACCATGTCAGGGTTTTGAAGCTACTTAACTTCAAATGCCAAATTAATCAAAATAGTTAGTAAAACTTGATAAAAGATTAAGGATTATGTGGATCCTTCCCACATGTCTCTAAATTTTCATTAATGAATTAGAAAATATAAATATATAGGAATTCCACCTCATTTTCCACCTAGAATTTGAGTTGTTTGACCAAGTTATCACCCTTGCAAACCCCAAGTTACACTTTTTGAGCTTCTAGAGTGATTTTAGATCTGATTCTTCATGGACCATTTGTGTTTATGGTATTTATATTATTTTATTTTTATTTTCATGCCTCTATCTTGAATGTTTTTCTCTCATTTCTCTCTGGTAATTTTCTACTTGCCATCATGGATGTATTATCCTCTTTGCTTATTTTGCTTAGTTTACTTTTTCAGTTTTTACTTGTTTAGATGTTATAAAAACCATGTAAATATTATTTTATACCTTAATCATGTAAAAACACACACAAAATCCTAAAAGGTTAAACTCTTCCTATAGAAAACCTAATGGATAACCTAGCATTACCCACTCAAGTTTCCCATAACTGCTTATTCAGACTCACGAATCTGAGTTACTTGCCCTAAGAAATTTGAGACTCCAAAATTTTTTTACCAAATAATACTTACTATTACTTGATACTAACTTGGAGTCTTGACCCTAATATACTTCCCTTAAGAACCCCAAAAATCTCAAGTATCGTGCCTACCCAGAGTTGTGATTGTTTATTGCTTTTACTTCAGGTTTTCCAACCACAATTACTTGCCTTGAAAAATACTAAGTCACAATCCTTGAGAAACTCATTAAACTAACCAAGTGAAACCTATAATATTCAATAATATTTACTTACTTTGGGTTTTCTAATCCAAGTTACTTATCCTAGAAAACCTGAAGTAGCTGCCTTTAAGAAACCCTAATTCCTCATGACTCACTGCTTACTCATAATCTTGAACCCAAGTTACTAGCTAAGAGAAACCTAAAGTTACCCATGATTTTTTCTTATTACTTACCAATATTATTGAATGATTAAGACTTACAGATCATTTAGATCAACATGGGGTTGTAATACACTAGTGCTTACTATGAGTTACTTGGGGTTTTCAAGACTTTTTATTACTTGAAACCTAAAGATGGTTTAGTGGTATTGTTTGAGACAACAAATTGAGTCATTCATTCAACCTTTTATAAACCAGTAGGATAAATCACATAAATTTCAAAAGTGATTATCAAATTTTTCCAATGTTAGACAAAACTAATGTCAAAATCAAAACGATTAGAGGAAGAAATAGATAAACTAGAATTTCAAGAAACTCCAATTGAAGAAGTCCTTGAATTAACACTTGAAGAAATCTTATAACCAAGTAGGAAGGGTAAAATAAAATATAAGAGAGCCAAATCACAAGATATAAAGATGAATTATGAGTATAAAGGGTACCCTATTGAATCTTGCATTACTTCCAAGTTGACTGAAATAAGTGATTCAAATATGGGACATGTGTCTGTGACTAAGTTATTAGAAAGATCCAAAGATATATCCAAGACTCTACTCATGCAAGAAATGAATAATAGTGGGATTTTTCAAGTTGTAAATTTCTAAAGTTTATCTCAACTTCCCAAGTTTATCCTAGCATGTGCCAAGTATTATGACTCCCTCACTAGGATAATCAAAGATATTTTTGGCAATGTAGTAATAAGGTTAGATGTTTAATATTTTAAATATTATTTAAAGATTCCAACAACATATAAAATCCTATATGTAAAAATGGAAAAAATTAAGAGATAATGGGAGAGTAAGATAGCGGATTGCATCAAAATAATAAACATAAACTACCTAAAGAAAGAAAAACAAGTTTTAAGATTTCCAAAGCAGATAGTAAGGTCAGACTTAGTTTAGGAAATAGATGACATTACTCAACTATTATACAAAATAAATGGAGAAAATAATGCCAAGTTCTTTTCAAATTGTATGTATTCATATATTAGATCCATTGATGTCAATGGGAGTTCTACAATGATTGGGTGGGCAAGGCTAATAAGTGACAACATTGACCAATAGTTAAGCAATGTATTATAGACTTTTGACTTCAAGATGAAATTATACTTAGTATATGTTGTTGCATAAAATGGATCCTTTTATAGGATAAATATAAAATATATGCTATCAACTAAGCCAATATATGAATATTATCCTCAGTTGGTTCTTTTTGAATATTATAAGCATTATAAGATAGTAAATGATGGATTCTTTTATGAAATAATTTTCAAGTTAAATGTATATTTGAAATATAAGAGAGTCTTGGATGTAGTTTGGAAAGAAGTTTCATAGTTTGGGTGTATTTTCATTTAGTTCCTCAATTTCATATATATCAAAGTTGGTAGTTTCTCAGGCACACCAATGAAATCACCAAGATATCTTAGTGACAAGTGGATTATTATGGAGTTACGTAGGTAGTTTTTTGAATTAAATGACTTATAGTCAAAGGCTTATCATCCCACTATTAATTTTCCCATTTTTATTGGTCATTATCATTACCCAAACATTTAAAAATCAAATAACATATAAAATAAGATACACCATAATTACAATAAGACCCATTTTGAAGCTAGGGCAAATTTTGATTATAGAGGTGTAGCCCATAATATAATTTCTCTTGAGTATATGCATATTTATACACTTGAGGACTATTAGATTGATTATATGGATGAGTTTGATGTGAGAAGAAGGGATAATAGTAGGTTGAAAATTGAACAAATTTGTACTTTTGATTTAGCCATAATTCTATAAAACATGGAGGATGATGGACTTGTAACAAGTGATGCCTACTATGTAGTAAGAGGAGATAACACCCCACTTCCAAAAATTATTTTTGGTAAGAACCAAGTTAAAAATATTACATACATAAATTCAATGATTCTGGTCATAACTTCCACATGGATCCTAAACAAGGGTTACTGCATGAAATAAGTGATGAAATAAATTGGTCAAGTAAAACAGAAAAGAAAATAAATAATACCAGGAGAAAGCAACCAAGAACCCACAAAGAAGTTGAAGTTGAAGAAAAATGATGATGAATCCCACTTTTTATTAAAATATAAGGAACCCATTCAGCTAATTATCACCACACCTCCTTTGGTAACTTCTACAGATACTTATCTACCCATAATTCCTTCTTCTACCATGCCTATCATAGATCCATCAATACTTATGCCACCTCTAAAGTCTCATGGCATCAATCCTTATAATAAACCCATTCAAAAAGAAACTAATTTTCCTCCTCTTCCATCTTTTCCACCTACTTATCAACCTCCACATCCTTTAGGAGATCAAACCACCATTGAAAATGAGCCAGAATAAGTAACTATTGAAGAAGTGACCCCATCTTAGGAGCCACAACAAGAAATGAAAAAGGAAATAGTTGAACCTAAGAAGGAGGTTGTAAACAAAATAAAAAATTAGGAAAAACTAAAAGAAAAAATGGTAAGCCAAAGACATAGGGAGATAAATTGATAGAGAAAACAAAGGAGAAGAAAGTTGAGAAAGAATAAAAAATAAAAGCAGAGAAAGTAATGAAAAAAGAGGATGAGAAAGAAGTTGAAAACGAGAAAGAAGTAGAGAAATAAAATGATGAGTAATTAGTTGCCAATGTAATTCAAGATACTCCATATATATAATAAGCTCCTTCTGAAGAGCTAGTGGTTATGAATATTCAAAAACATATGGTGATTCATTTAGACACCTCCACTAGTACAGATTTCTCTTCTTAGTTGACAAGGAAAACAACTCCTGAGTATAGAGAAGTAATAAATCAAGAAGAGATAAACTTAAAACTATTAAAAAGTCTTTACCATAAGGGAAATAAGCCTAAAAGTTCCAAAGTAACTTCAAAATTGATAATTGAGCCTATAAGATCGAAATTTTTGGAAGTATCAGTCCCTCCACAGGGCATAAACAAAAGTGAAGTCACTGAAGGTGACTTAACAATTACAAAGATATATCCTGGAGAAGTTACCATAGAGGGCTTTAAATAGGATACATAGACCTTAACCAACACATTTTTTCAAAATATCAATGAGGAGAAGGCTACTAAGGCTAAGCTGAAAGAACAAAATTCTAAATTGTGGGAAATAATTGATAGAGTTGTAGGTTCTATTCCTTATTAGTCAATTCTTTTAGGAGATTCAATTGGTCAAAAAGTAATAACTACCGTAGAGGAAATTGGAGATAAGGGTAAGGACATTAATGAATGGATAGAGAATATGCATCAAAATACCCAAAATTTCTTTCCTGAAGTCCCAAGTATTTATGTTGATATTGTAAATAAATTAACAGAGATAAAGACAGTAATGAAGGAAATAAAAAATGAGATTGGAATTTTTGAGTTACAACAAGAGAGTATACAAAGAATAAATACTTTGAGTGAGAATGTTTTGATCAAAGAGAAGATTGTACCTGAAGGATCAATAAATAAATTAAAATAAGAAGAATATCTCCTATCTTTTTTCATGTGTATTTTTGAGGCAATGTGTGAAAAAATGAAGACTTTAGAAGAAGAAGCTCGTAATGAAAAAGTAAATCTAGAAGGTTGTTTCTTTGTTCTCACTAACATTTCATCTAATAAAACTCTAAAGACATCTGAATAGTTACATCAGTAGTTCAAGTAATCAATGGATAAGGCCACAACTCCTTTCACAACTAAATCTATAAAGGAATTAATCAAATGTCAACATAAAATTAAGAGGCTTGAACCAAGAGTTGAAAAGATGAAAGCTCATAGTAGGAGGTTGGAAAGAGAAAAGTTAAGATTTGAGATTGAAAGTTAATCACTTGTTAAACTAGATGATGTAGAAATATACTTAATGATGTATTAGTATATCAAATATAAATAAAAGTGCAGATCTAAAGTCCACGATGTGAAATAATTATTGTTACTCTTATTCTCGATAATTTCTTCTTTCTTCTTTCCATTTTCTTCAATTCTATTTGTAAAGTAAATTTTTATGAGTAATTACTTTAAGTAAAGTCATTTAGTGGATTTAATTATAAAATTATATTACTTTGTAATGTTTTAAGACTTAATTAACTTGGCTAAAGTCCATTACTTGAAGTCATTTTATAAAAGCAAATTACTTAAGTGAGAGTTGCCCAACATGCAAAGTAGTTATGTTCAATCTAAATAGTGAGATCCATAAGAGCTACATGTCATTATTTGTTGCATGCCACATAAGAGAAATTCAAAGAAGACACCTCTCAATAGTTTTTATTTTTTAGTGTAGCATATAGGTTTTGAAGGAGTCGTTTCCTATTTATTTTTGACATCTATTTTTGCATAAATATAAGTACATGTTTGTGTGCTTGGAGGATGGTAATTTTTGGTTAGAAATTGTAACTAAATCAAGAGATTTTAAGCAATCTAAAACTTTGTGTTTAGATTTTTGAGTTTTTATTTTGTATGAAATTGATTCAAAGTAAATGAGAAAGTTGTTTTTTGTGGAACTTTTCATCTCAGGAGATCATTTGGTAGATGTATGAAGATTAAAATGGTAAAATTTCTGTTATCTTTAAATCTAAATGTGAATTCCAATCTTTCTTTGCCATTTACTAAAATATTATCATCTTTTAAATATCTATTTACATGTATAGATTCAATAATATAAGTAAAATTGCTTATTATGAAGTAAAACTTTTTTCTTCTCACATGTTCTAATCTTTTATTCCTAATTTCTCAAAATTTCCTTACACATTCTATAAAATAGATTCTTACTTGCTACAAAATCACCTTGTTATGGCTCATGAACTCTATGATTAAAGTAATACCTCAAAAATAAGACAACTTACACATAACCTGTATAATTTATGAATAACTGAGAGATGCAAATAACTAGAAGTAAGTATACATAAGCATAAGTGAGCTTCACCATTAAATTAAGGAGATTTAATCCCATGAATGCATAGGTACTTTTGATAGTCTAAAGAATATCTAGCTAACATAGTCTAGTTGGTATGATGGTTTAATGCTACGCAAGTTGGATGTTTTCATATCTTGATGAAATCAAAGGTAGTTTAAAGAAATTAAATGCAAATGGTACATGCCTTAAAATTCATGAGATAGTGGGTATTTAACAAAGGATTTGGTCATGACTAAATTTTTAAGTCTTGATAAATGAGTTAGCAGTCATCTAATTGATTACCTCAATTTAAAAAATCAATAACATGCAGACACTTAAATAAAGGTCGTTAAGATGTGGGGTATAGTATACACATAACTTTTTTTTTTCAATTTGTTAGTCATTTCTCAAAGCTTGTATTGGAAGTGATACTCTACTAGGATAACTTATAAAATTGTAAACATGAATTTGTAAACCAATGAACAAGTATGCCAATGATGAAAATGAATAATTTTCAAAGGGATAATGATAGTTTATCATTATGGCCAGTTTGGATGGAATAAACTATGTTTCAAGTTGTATTATATGAGTTTTGGTAAATTATTTAAGCAATTTTTTTTTCAAATCTTTCTACATGCATGAATTTTTGGTGATAAAGAAAGAGGAATGATTTCTAGGTTTATCATTATTTTATTATGGAACATAGATGACTGAAAGTGTTTTGTTTTTTTATAAATCTATTCATCTTGGTTTTTAAAGTTAAATTTGATAAAATAAATCATTAAATGTAATAGAACTATATCTAAGATGATTTTGGAAGTTATATTATGAATATACAATATTCTTGTTCTAGTCTTCTATTGGTCGATAGTTTATTTTAGTGATGATTTTGAGTACATCAGTTTATATTTTGAAGTTATGTTTTCATTGATGATTGAGTTTTGGTTTAAAGAATGAGTTCTACATGTTTATTTTCATGTAAATTTTGATGGATTAGAAAGTGTTTATAGGTATACTATAAAGAAACTTTATTGAAAGATTTTCATAGGCAAAATTATTTACATGCAATATATATGATTTTCTAAACTTAGAGGGTTATTTTCAAAGATATCAATACTTTTTTTAGGTTTTATTTCAAAGTCATGAATATTTAAAGAATGGTAAGAAATAGTTGATAGTTTTGAAAAAGCTATGATAAATTTTTTATGAGTTTCAATATGATGCTTAAGGGTATGACCTTGTCAAAAATATTATAATAGTTTTTAGAAATTCTATCCAAATTATTTTTTAGTCAATATGAATTGGTTCTTAGTTTGAGAAATATGTGAAATTCATAATTTATGGATAATAATATATGTTATATATGTGGATATTGCACTTATACAATGAGAACTGACTGTTATATAGTATAGCATAATATTTTGGAAATTTAATTATGAGAATATAATTTTATTATGATTTCAAGTTTGAATATTATGATAACCAAATAAAAAAAAAATCAGTTTAAATTCTTGATATGTTCATTTTGATGATAGATGGAAATTTTTATAAGTGACTAGAGGTTTGGACTATTGAAATACAATTATTATTTTTAGTTCTATATATGATATTATTATTCTTTTGAGTTTTGCCAAATGATAATCAAATTTTAAATATATATTTTGAACTATAACTAGGATATTAGGTTGGGATCAACCAAAATCAAATAGAGATAATGATAATAAATGTTGGAAAAGAAATCTAAATTCTAACAACATGATTCAAGTGGCACCAAAAAGACAATTTACTAAAGGGAGTTTTAAGTCTAGATAATTTGATCCTAGATATGTCAATAGGGGAGTTTGAATGTTTATCCATTTTAAAGCCATTGACATTAAATTGTAGAATATGTTGAATTGTCTACCATTTAATCCTATAAATCATAAGGACAATAAAGGTTTTCAAGGTCATATATTTGAAGCGAGATATCATTCTCATAGTAGGTCTTCCCATCAATTATAGAATAGTCCAAACTAGTTATCTATTAAATCACCTAGCCAAGAAAGATTCAATGATGTTAATGAATCAACATAACTGGTTAACGAGATAGTCCATGCACAAAATTTTGTGAATCTTGCTTTACTATATTGTTCTAGTGAGCCTACAACACCTCAGAAGATGCTTATTTCAAGTTGAAATAAGCTCAATTTGGAAAAACCTCTTGTTGTCTTACATCTAACCACTTCTAGGAAACATGCAAATATTCAGGATGAATCAGATACTCCAATAAAAATTAGAGTTGTGAAGTAAGTTAAGTTGGAGATAGATGATATTGAAAGTGATTCCAAAATGAAGCTAGTTTAGTTTCCTACAGTGGAAATGAAATATAATGAATTTTTTATTAAATAGGGTTAACATGTGATTGAAGTCCTATCTGATTTTGATGACTCTTGATCATCAAAAAGATACATTTTATTTTAAAATTTTAATATAATGAATTTAAGTACATTCGAGATTTTGATGCTTTAATTATAATATATTTTTGAAGTGTAACAGAATATATATATATATATATATATGCATGATGGAATTAATATAGATAAGAATTTCATTTTAATTTGAATTATCTTATTATTTATTGAAATATGTATTTCTTATTATTATGAATTGATTAAAGGGTCTCCACCCATTAGTAAATACCCAATCTATTTTCAAATAATTGATCTCTTAAGATTTTTTTAAGTCTTAAATAACTCTTAACTTATAACTACCATGTTAATTGACTTTTAAGTCAATTATTTTAAGTTCACAAATAAATAATTAAATTTAGTTACAACTTCTTTTCAACCAACTTAGAAATATAAAAGGAGATCAGGTATTCATTTAAAAGGAGGAGCAACATAAGTATTAAAGACTATTACACTATAAAGTCAATCATCTATCTCTTTCTTCTATATAATTTATTTGAAATAGCATGGATTTTGTAGATAGATCAATGGTACCTTATTTTATGGTTAATTATATTGCATAGACAATGTAGTTATATTGAGTTTTATATTATCATTTATAAGAGATTATCTAAAGATTATCAATTTTAACATCTTTCAATGATTGCTTCTTGCATTTCTATGTGTAGAATCAAAGTATTCAACATAATGATGATAAAAACTTTATTATTTATGACATATTGTTGATCTAATTGATTGTAAAAGTTATTTTTTTAAATATATTTTGTAAACAGGATGTTTGTTTCTCAAATAAAATAATCTATTTTGCTAAGACGACCCTTTTTGTTTAAATTCATATGTTTTATTTATATTATATTATATTTTGAATTTGACTTCTAATTTAATTTAAATATGGTTTTAGTTTAGTTTTCAATTATCTTAATTTATATTTATATTTTAGTTTAGTTTTCATTAAAATTAGTTTACTTTCTTAGATAGTTTTATTTTGATTTCTTTGTTTAGTTTGTGTTAGTTTAGTATTAATGTTAGTGTTAGTGTTAGTGTTAGGTTTAGTTAATTTCAGATTAGTTTTATATCATTTTTTTTTAAAAACTTATAAGGAATCTTGGTAAGATCATTTAGATGCATTTAAGTTAGTTTGTTCAACTCTTTGTATAACAAGTGAAAATATTTTCTTAAGCACTTGAAGGAAAAGTTTATCAAACTTTTGTTAATTTACCTTCCAAAACTATTAACACTTAGAAAAATATTGAATATTGGCTAGAATTATCTTTTAGAAAAGCTAAGGAAGATCTGGATTAGTCAATGATCTTGTAAATTTTATCTAGATCTTGGTGAAACTATAGATCATTTTATTACTAGATTTACTAAATTATATCAAAAGATCTCTTGTGATTTTTGACCTTCTAGAAAATTATCTAGACTTTACTTTTGTAGTGCTTTACCTTTGAAGTATATAATGGCTTTAGAAGATAGAGATATTATGAAACTGTAACATTTGGCATTGAATATGAAATGAACTTAAACGCATTGGGTTTCAAGATAGGTCTTCTATATGTCTAAATTTAGATAATACAATTTTTTTAAAAGCCATTCAAAATCTAGGAAATGAATTGGTCACTATTAAAAGATAATTAAATAATAAACCTTCTTCATCTAATAAAAGCATTGTTGAAAGTAAAAATAAATAAGTTACTCATTAATATAATGTATGTAAATTGAATCATGAACTAGATTCATGTATTACTATTTATAAATTTAAAATGTTTATTCAAGGAAAAGATAGTATATCTATTGATCTAGTGAATAACATAAATATGTATGCTCTTGATGATTCATCATAAAATGAAGGTACTTATGTTGTTAATACTAAAAACAAAGATTATAATTCTTCTCAAAATAGTAATACAACAAATAATAATTTTTATTCTAAAGATAAAGGTAAAGTAAATCATAATAATTCTTGTAAGCATTCATCTAATAATTCTTCTAAAACAACTCATTTATCAATTGGTTATAATAATATTGAATATCAGTTTTATAAGTTTAATAATTATACTCTAATTAGATAATCTGATGCTAATACTTATAATATAATTGATGATTTATTTATAACTAAAGCTATATTTTCATTATTACAAGAATGTACCCTTCTATGACAACTTAATAAAATTAATGAAGCTATTAAGAATTCAAATTCTAAAAATGATGTAGGCTTACAAGAAGAAGATAGTAATGAAAAAACATCTATTTTTACTCAAAGTTATGATCTTCCTGCTGATTATATACCTCATTTTTATAGTTCAATCAAAATTGCTAATAAGGTAATCCATAATTATATCTTAGATATAAGATCTTAAAAGAATATAATACCCAAATGTATAGTAGATCAATTAGGCATTTCTTATGAAACTGATAATAAGAAGCTTAATGGATTTGATTCAAAACAAACTAAAAATTTTGGTAAATTTACGGATATACTCATTAAAATTGATTAAGATGAAAGAATTAAATGTATGACTAATGCCCAAATTTTAGACATTCCTAATAATTATTATATGTTATTAGGAAGAGATTGGTCAAAAGCAATAGGTGCTTTTATTGGTAAAGATATTACATGGGTTCTCATAAGTAATGAGATTGATTTTATAAAAAAGAGGATTGGTCTAGTACACTTATAAAATATCTACTCCTTCCAATATTGCCTATGTTGAGACATGTTTTGAAACTTATGAGCTATTTAACTTGGACAAACTAGAAAATCAACAAAAATAATTCTTTGATAAAAATATTTTAAGGTCACTATATTTTGATAGAGCTTGTTCTCAACAAGTAAATGGTGATAGAATTTATTTAATTTTATCTTGTTGGTAAGATATTTCATAATGATTAAAATTTATCATTTGAAAACACTAATAGTACTACTAAATTTAAAGTATTATGTTTAAGTTTAAAAAAAGTTATTGAACTTAACATCAAATATTTAGATGTCTTGGGAGATTTTGAATTAGTTTTTAGGCAAGTTTGGAAAGTTTATAAAACTAACCAAACTCATTTACATCATTATACTCAAAAAGTTTAATCTTTGCTTGAACATTTCAAATATTTTAGTATCACTCATATACTTAGATAATATAATAATAGAGCTGATAAGTTTGTTATTTTTGCATCTAATTCAACTCTAAATAAGATTAAACCAATCACAAACTTCTCTTTTTTATATAATATTTTGACCTAAAACTCCATATTTGAATGATAGTTTACCTATTTTTACTTGTGATGAACACAGATTCATTTATTAAAGGCAATTATTTTAATATTGATGACTATGTATTAAATTGTGAAGACTACCTACAATTTACTATTAATAAATTACTTGTTGGTCTAGTAAGTTTGGAATCTATGTTTACACCTAATGATCAACCTAACATTTCTAGAACAGAAGAACTTTCCAAGAGAATTATAGGTGAAATTATTCCTATAAATTTAGGCATGAAAGATGATCTTAAATATGTGTATTTATGAATTCAAGTTACTATTAGTGAGAAGTTGAATTTCATTAAATTTTTCAAAGAGTTCATTGTTGTGTTCACTCAGTCATACAAATATCTTAAAGGTTATAATATTGATATTATTAAATATGATATACCTATAAAATATGTTATTAAACTTGTAAAATAAAAAATATGAAGAATTATCCTTTTATTAGGGGACACTATTAACAAAGAGCTAGATAAAATGATTGATGCTATTATCATTTTTCTTATAAAATATTTTGAATGGGTAGTTAATTTAGTGCCAATTAGAAAGAAAAATGGTAATACTAGATTATGTGTTGATTTTAAGGACTTGAATAAATATAGTGTTAATGATAATTTTCTCTTACCAAGTATAAATCATATTTTATAACAAGTTATAGGATTTGAAATGATATCATTATTAGATGGATTTTTTTTGTTATAATTAGATTTTTTTAAACCCTAAAGATAGACATAAAACAACTTTTACTACTCATAGAAGGATTTTTGTTTATAATAAAAAGCTATTTAGATTAATGAATGTAGGAGCTACTTATCAAAGAGCCATTCATGTTGTATTTGATGAATTAATTGGTATTTTCATTCATGTCTATCTTGATGATCTCATCATTCATTTAAAAAGGCGTAAAAAAACATTTAGATCATCTTCGTAAAGTTTTCATAAGATGTAGGAAGTATGGTATTTATTTAAATCTAAATAAATTATTTTTTAGTGTTACTGAAGGTAAATTATTAGGACATATCATTTCTAAATATAGCATTTTTATAGATCTTAAACGTATTAAAGCCATTGAGGAATTACCTCCTCCTAAATATCAATATAGTTTATGATCTTTCTTTGGTAAAATTAATTTTGTTAGAAAATTCATATCAAATTTTAATGAGAAATCTAATCCTCTGCAATTATTACTTTAAAAAGATAAATATACTTAGGATGAAGGTGTTGATTTATCATTTAATAACATTAAAAATACCATTGCAAGTTCTCCAGTACTCACTAAAATTAATTTAAAAAAATCATTCATTTTTTATGTTAATGTTACTAAAATTTCAATTAGAGTGGTTATTATATAATAATTTGAAAATAATGATGAAAAACCAATTGGTTATATGAGTCAAGTTTAAAAAGATGTTGAAACTAGGTACCCTCTTATAGAAAATTTTATTTTTTCATTAGGTTTTTCTTTAATAAAATTTTGTTATTTATTGATGGGAAATAAAGTTATAGTGTGATCTAATGTACCTATTTAATCTTATATTTCAAAATAACCAATCATTCAAAGAAGGCTTGAAAAATGGGTATTACAGATTCAAGATTTTTATCTCAAATTTGAAACTTCAAAGATAATTAATGGTAATGAATTGGCAAAATATTTAGATGAAAATGATTTTTCAAGTATTAATATTTTAGTCCTATCAATTGATGATAATTTGAATGTAAAATATCATTTAAAGTCCATGAAAATATTTGATTTCTCTAAAAATTTCAAATTTGGTCTTGAAATGAATGAATAGATTGTATGCTTTTCAAAGATGATTAGTATCATGACTCAGTCTTTTATTTTTAAAATCAAAATTATCCTAATAATTTTGATAAGAACCAAAAATGATCTTTATGCTTAAGAGTATTAAATTTTTGTTTATTAAAAAATATTCTATGTTATCAAAATAGAGATGGTGTTTTGTTAAGATGCCTTACACATGACCAAACCCAAAAAGTTCTTAGAGGTTGTCATGAAAGAAATTATGGTGGAGATTATGCTTTAAGAACCATTATTTATAAGATTTTATGAGCAAGTTATTATTAGCCTACTTTATTTCAATATGTTTATAAGTTAGTATATTCTTACATGTCATACCAATTATTTGTTGGTAGATATAAGTTACCTGTAATGCCTTTAAATCTTGTTGTACTTGAAAAATCATTTATGAAATAAAGTATTGACTTTATTTCATATATACAATCTCCTTCATTAGCTGATCATAGATATATTTTAAATACAATGGATTATTTCACTAATTGTCTTAAGGACAAAGCTCTTAAAAGTTCTATAATAAGTGAAGTAATTTCATTTCTAAAATATCATATTTTCTCTAGATTTGAAGTTCTTTATGAAATCATATCTGATAATGATTTTCAATTTATTTTAATTGAATTTTTAAAATTTTTAAGAAAATATTATATTATATCAAGTCATTCATCTAAATAATACCCTTAAGGTAATGGTCAAGATAAGTTAATAAATAAAAATTTTATTTCAATCATGAAAAAGTAGTTTGTAAAAATAAATGAAATTGACATCTTAAAATTTGAAGCTTTATGTGTTAAGGTATGGAGCTAAAAGCTTCACCCATGAGCGAATACAGAACTTGCTAGGAGACCACAGTCATCATCAATGGTCAGGTGCAGACCAAAATCTGTCGGCATCGGTAGTAAGTCAGCTGACGTCAGTCACAGGCAGGCTGACAGGGACCGACATCGGTCACCTATGTGTGTTCGGGAGCTATTTTCGTGCGAGAACAGAATGTTTGCATGATGAGATCAACTATTGGTTGTAAGTCCACATTTTATAATTTGAGTAGAACTGATTAGAGCCCTTGATTAGGAGGTCCATCTAATGGCTGTAAGTGTATGCTCATGAATCTCTAAAGTTATATATTAGGGATAGATCTTCTTAGCTTAATTTGAACAATGCAGATTGTATATGTAAATCAATCCAGGTTGTTGGAGTTGATTGTAATTGAGAGAGAGAGGACTCTTCAGGGAAAGAGATCTAAGAAGAGATCTGTACATCTGAGAGAGGTGTGGAAGAAAAGAAGTTTCTTCAACTATAATTCCTTCTGTAAAGAGTTTAATACAAGTTTTCAGGGTGGTTTCTTGTATCTCTTGTTCTTTGCTATTTTGGATTCTAGTTACTTATCTATCTGGTTTAATTTCGCATATAGTTGCTTTCATATAGTAATCAATTTTGTTGATTGATCCCCAACAAGTGGTATCAGAGCTTTGATTCACTAACAGGTGGTTCAGATCTGGTTAGTGTGTATTGATTACAGGTTACTCACAGGGATTTTTGTTTGAGAGGGAGAAGCAATGGTAGAAGAAAGTAAACTGAGAATGGAGAAGTTTAATGGCAAGAACTATCAATTATGGAGAATGCAAATAGAAGATTATCTATATCAAAAATATCTATACTTACCGTTAGGTGGAGCTGCTAAGAAGCCCACAGACATGGATGATGAAGAATGAGAAGTTCTTGATAGAAAGGCTTTTGGATCTATAAGATTGAGTCTAGCATCTACTGTGATATCTAATTTATCATAGGCAAAGTCTATGGTAGAGTTAATGACTACTTTAGCAAATTTATATGAAAAACCCTCAGCTTCAAATAAGGTATATCTTATGAAGCAGTTATTTAATTTGCAAATGCAGGAAGGTGGATCTGTATCTAATCATCTAAATGATTTCCATGGAATTGTGAATCAATTAAATTCAGTAAAAATAGTGTTTAATGATGAAATTAAAGCTATATTAATCTTATGATCTTTACCTGAGAGCTGGCATAACTTGGTAATGGTAGTTAGTAATGCTGCATCTGCTTCAAATATTTTGAAAGTAGATGATGTTGTTAGTGTAATCTTGAATGAAGAAATTTGTAGGAAAAGCACAGAGGAGACATCAGGGAATGCTTTAAGTTTTGAGAGCAGGGGAAGGCAGAAAGAGAAGGGCAAGAAAGGGAGATCAAGATCTAAGTCAAAGATGAGAGGAAGATCCAAATCCAAAAATATCAGGAA
Source organism: Torreya grandis (assembly GCA_037957365.1). Classification (NCBI taxonomy): domain Eukaryota; kingdom Viridiplantae; phylum Streptophyta; class Pinopsida; order Cupressales; family Taxaceae; genus Torreya; species Torreya grandis. Next base: position 440,649 of record JARHVA010002818.1, on the reverse strand, counting down.
GCCACAATGCTAGAATTGTGGAAAGATAGGGCACATAAGCAAAGATTGCTAGTCAAAGCCTAAAGAGGACAGACAACATGATGATAAAGAAGAAGCAAAGGTGGCAGGTATTATTACACAAGATGCTCTTATATTCTCTTTGCATAATAATATAGAATCTTGGGTTTTAGATTATGGTGCATCTTTCCATGCAACCCCCAATAGAGAATATTTCAGTGACTATGTCCATGGAGATTTTGGAATAGTTTACTTAGGGGATGATGAGCCTTGTAAAATTGTTGGCAAAGGAAAAGTGCAGCTAAAAATGTAGAATGGCAACACATGGGTGTTGAAAGATGTCATGCATGTTCCCAACTTGAAGATAAATTTGATTTCTACAGGAAAGTTAGGGGATGAGGGTTGTACAGTAACTCTCACAGCTGAATCTTATAAGGTTTCCAAGGGTGCACTTGTATTGGCCAGAGGTAAGAGAGTAGGTACTCTCTATTTATATAATTGTATTACTAATAATTCTCCTTCTGTATTATCTACTTTAGATGTAGATGCAAAGTTGTGGCATCAAAGGCTTGGCCACATAAGTGAGAAGGGAATGACAATTCTTAAGTCAAAAGGTATGTTTCCAGATTTGAAAAGCATAGATCTAGATTTCTGTGAAGACTGTGTTTTTGGAAAATAGAAGAGAGTGAGTTTTCTCAAGACTGGGTCAATAAAGAAGAAGCACAAATTGGATCTTGTTCACATAAACGTGTGGGGGCCAACTTAGGTTGCTTCTATTGGAGATCACAGTACTATGTTTTCTTTACAGATGATGCTACAAGAAAGGTATGGATCTATTGTATAAAGAAGAAATCTGATGTTTTTGACATGTTTAAGATTTGGAAAGCTATGGTTGAGAATGAAATAGGCAAGAGATTAAAGTGCCTTAGATCTGACAATGGTGGTGAGTTCTGCAACCACAAGTTCAACTGGTATTGTTATATGCATGGGATTTGCAGGCAAAGGACTGTTCCAAGAATACCTTAGCAAAATGGAGTTGCTGAAAGGATGAACAAAACAATCATGGAGTGTGCAAGGTGTATGAGATTGCATGCTAGTTTTCCCTTAGAGTTTTGGGCAGAAGCTATGGATACTACAGTTTACCTAATCAACAGAGGACCCTCTACAGCGCTAGATGGTGGAATTCCAAAAGAGGCATGGACAGGTAAAAAGGTAAATCTATCATTTCTTAAAGTTTTTGGTTGTGAATCCTTTATGCACATTGATAAGAAAAATAAAAAGAAGTTGGATGCTAAGTCTATGAGGTGCACATTTATTGGCTATGGCTCTAATGATTTTGGATTCAGATTTTGGAATCTAGGAACTAACAAGATAATTAGGAGCCATGATGTTGTTTTCAATGAAAAAGTGATGTATACTAATCATCTCAAGAAGCTGAATCAATCTGAGCAGAGCAATGCAAAATTGGATGAGGTGAAGGTCCAAAAAGAGCTCACGAGAAAGAAAAATCATAGAAAGGAAAACATAGAGACCGTCGTCAGTCAGGTAAGAACTGACGTCGGCCGTACAGGAAATGATGTCGGTCAGACAGTGACCGACGTTAGCTAGGTAGGAACTGATGTCGGTCAGGCAAAATTGACGTTGGCTAGTTATAAGGCCTGGAAGTGATCGAGGTTGGTCACTGTCAGAGAATTTGGGCAGACAGCGTGTTGTGACTGAGTCTCAAACGCCCATCAGGAGGTCAGACAGGTTAAGTAAACCTCCAATTTGATATTCCCCTTCATTATTCTATTTATTGCTAACTGATGGTGGAGAACCAGAGAGTTTTGATGAAGCAATACAGGTGGAATCCAAGATTCAGTGGGAGTTAGGTATGAATGAGGAAATTGATTCCTTGAGAGAGAACCAAACATGGGATTTGGTTGAGTTGCCAGTAGGAAAGAAGACACTGAAGAACAGATGGATCTATAGATTGAAAGAAGGTAAGAATGGATAGATGACATATAAGGCCAGGTTGGTAGTGAAAGGATTTGCACAAAAACTAGGTATTGATTTTGGTGAGATTTTCTCTCCTTTTGTTAAAATGACTTCTATACGGACTGTACTGTCTTTAGTTGCTATTGAGGATTTGCATCTTGAGTAGCTTGATGTTAAGACAATGTTTCTTCATGGAGATTTGGATGAAGAAATATATATGGATCAGCCGAAAGGATTTGAGGTCAAAGGTAAGGAGAAGCTAGTGTGCAGATTGAAGAAAAGCTTGTATGGCCTCAAGCAAGCTCCAAGACAATGGTATTTGAGATTTGACAGGTTTATGACTAAGCATGGCTATAGTAGATGTCAATCTGACCATTGTGTGTATTTCAAGAGATTGGATAATGGTAGATATATTATTTTGTTGTTGTATGTAGATGATATGCTGGTTGTAGGATCACACATGCAGGATATCTTTGAGCTTAAGGTGAAATTAGCTCACACATTTGCCATGAAAGATTTGGGAGCAACAAAGAAAATCCTTGGCATGAATATTAAGAGAGACAGGAAAAATCATAGGTTGATTTTGTCTCAAGAGGATTATGTAAACAATGTGTTGAAATGGTTCAATATGCAGGATGCAAAACCGGTAAGCACACCTATGGCTTGACACTTTAAGTTGAGTAAAGAACAGTGTCCTAATTCACATGATGAGGTAGAGTACATGAGGAAAGTTCCATATGCTTCCACAGTAGGAAGTTTAATGTATGCAATGGTTTGTACTAGGCCTGATATTGCCCAAGCAGTGGGAGTTGTAAGTAAGTATATGGCCAATCCAGTAAAGGAACACTAGAAAGCAGTTTAGTGGATCCTTAGATATCTGAGAGGAACCAGTAGTAGGCATTTATGCTATGGAGGTTCGAACACTTCACTACATGGTTATGTAGATTCAGATATGGTAGGTGATTTGGATGGTAGAAGAAGCACCACAGGATATGTTTTCACTATAGGTGGAATGGCAGTTAGCTGGATATCAAAGTTGCAGAAGGTTTTTGCCTTGTCAACTACAGAAGCAGAATATATTGTAGTCATAGAGGCTAGCAAAGAGATGATATGGATGACACGGTTCATGGAAGATCTTGGAAAGGAGAAAGAGAGTTGCAGACTATACAGTGATAGTCAGAGTGCAATTCATTTGGCTAAGAATTCAGCCTTTCATTCAAGAACAAAGCATATACAGCTTAGGTACCACTTCATTAGATAGGTATTGGAGGATGGTGAGTTGAAGCTAGAAAATATCCATATAGATAAGAACCTTGCTGACATGTTAACCAAGCCAGTTACAAAGGAGAAGTGGAATCTTCATTCAACTGTCATTGGTCTTCATGATTGAGTTGAAGATGGAAGAGCTAGAAGATGTTGATGTATAGGTACTAGTGCAACTGTTTATCTCCAAGTGGGAGATTGTTAAGGTATGGAGCTAAAAGCTTCACCCATGAGTGAATATAGAACTTGCTGGGAGACCACAGTCGCCATCGATGATCAGGTGCAGACCAAAATCTGACGGTGTTGGTAGTAGGTCAGCGGACGTCGGTCACAGGCAGACTGACAGGGACCGACGTCAGTCACCTGTGTGTGTTTGGGAGCTATTTTCGTGTGAGAATAGAATGTTTGCATGATGAGATCAACTGTTGGTTGTAAGTACGCATTTTTTAATTTGAGTAGAACTGATTAGAGCCCTTGATTAGGAGGTGCATCTAATGGCTGTAAGTGTATGCTCATGAATCTCTAAAGTTATATATTAGGGATAGATCTTCTTAGCTTAATTTGAACAATACAGATTGTATATGTAAATCAATCCAGGTTGTTGGAGTTGATTGTAATTGAGAGAGAGAGGACTCTTGAGGAAAAGAGATCTAAGAAGAGATCTTTACATCTGAGAGAGGTGTGGAAGAAAAGAAGTTTCTTCAACTGTAATTCCTTCTGTAAAGAGTTTAATACAAGTTTTCAGGGTGGTTTCTTGTATCTCTTGTTCTTTGCTATTTCTGATTAAAGTTACTTATCTATCTGGTTTAATTCTGCATATAGTTGCTTTCATATAGTAATCAATTTTGTTGATTGATCCCCAACATTATGTGTTGATAAAACTATTGTTAAGGTGGAAATTGATTATTCACCTTTCATGTTAGCATATAAATTTGAAGTCATTTTACCAATAGAACTTAAAATTTAATCAACAAGAACTACTTTACAATATGTTTCTGAAGATACTAATTTGATTGAGCAAAAATTACATGATCTAATAGTTCTTGATGAATGAAAAGCAATAACATTACAAAAGTTGGAAAGAGGTAAACAAAAACATTTTTTTTATAATAAAATTTTTAATAAAAAATTTAAAGTTGGTGATTTAGTTTTATACTATGACAAAGCTCATGAAGATATTGATAAACATCATAAATTTGATTCATTATGCCTTGGTTCTTATCATATTGTAATTGTACTTATAAATAGTATTTTTCATTTAAAAGATTTTTAATGGGAACTGATTACATTATTTATTTAATGACCATCATTTGAAATTATTTCACAATTAACTTCCTTTCAAATTTGTTAGTCTCATTAGATTTAATGTTTTTTTTAGTTTTTTTCTTTTTTCTTTTTGTTTATTTTTGGTTGGTTGGTTTGTTTGTTTGCTTCTTATTTCTATTTTTCTTTTACTTTTAAAATATCAACAAGTTTCTAAATTGAATGAAGTCTTCATGTTATGAAAGAAGAATGCAAATATGCTTCAATACAACTATAACTATCAATTATTTTGAGATATTATTTTTATAAAATTAGTCTTCTTTATACATAAATAATATATGTTAAGTTATATCTAATTTCTGAAGTAATACTTTATTTTTAGATATTGTATTTGAGGAATTTGAATTTGTTTATGCATCTAGCCCAAAATTTTATTTTATATCATTCTCTTTCTTCATGCCACACTATTCAAACATCTCATCCCTTATTGAAAATTATTATAAAGGGCTTCATGCATGGCTTCTTGAGAAATGATTCACTTGGATCACACTCTCAAGATTATTTTTCTTATAATTAGCAATTTGATTGCTACTCATTTTTATATTCAAAATTGACTGGAAAAGCCATTAATGTTATGCCTATTTTTCATACCCTTACATTTTTTTGAAATTCATACTCCTATCTACCATAGTGATGATCTAGTCATAAAATTTAAAACTGTAGTTGGGGACCTAAATCAATTAGTAGTATTATGAATACACATCTTTTAAATTAAATGATTTGATAATGATTTGTTCATGAATTCATATCTATATTATAGTGGTTTTTAAATGCATTTATGCTTGAATGAATCAAATTTGTACACACACACACACACACATATCATTGATGAATATTTATTTTTAGTCATAACATTTTAGTCGACAAAATTGATCAAATTGAATTCAATTGAAATGGTTATTGCAGTATTTTTAGTTTGAAAAGGAAAATGTTCCCTATGGTTTATCAGAATTAAATGCATTATATGACTTGTTATAATAGTCTTTGGTTATATTCATTTAAAATTTTACTACAATATTTATATGGATTTATCATAATGGTTTTCAAATCAGTCTCATTCACAATTCAATTATATGTATGAAATGTTGACATTATAAGTTGTGTCATGAATAAGTTTGGTTTATATTTAAACATAAGATATTATGATTCTAAATATTATCAAATAATCCTAAAGGGGTTCTAATTTTTAATTCTAAATGTTATATTATCCTAAGATATTAATGTAATATGGTGGACTTAATATAAAGACTTTAAAGATGGTCATGGAATGATTTGTTTTATTGTGAAGGCTAGTTTGATTTAAATCTTGGTAAAATCAAGGATTAAAAATATATAGGGGTGATTGTTTGAATTAAATATAAATTGATATTGTTAAATTTGAGGCCCATGTTATTAAGGTTTGAATGGCAAGATAACAGTCTAGTTAGTATGATGATTTAGTGCTACGTGAATTGGATGTATCAAGATCTCAATGAGATCAAAGGTGGTTTAAGAGAATTAAATGCTAACGGTACATGACTTAAACTTCATGAGCTAGTGGGTGTTTTAATAAAGGATTTGATCATGACTAAATTTTCATGTCTTGATAAATGAGTTACTAGTCGACTAATTGATTACATCAGTTTGAGAAACCAATAACATGCAAACACATAATCAAAGATAGTTTAGATGTGGAGTTTAGTATACAAATATATTTGTTTTTCATTTTATTAGTCATTTCACAAAGCTCACATAAGAATTAATACTCTACTGGGATATCTTGAAAAATTATAGATGGGAATTTACAAACCAACGAATAGGTACGCCAATGATGAAAATGAATAGTTTTCAAAAGGATAGTGATAGTTTTTCATTATGTTGAGTTTCCATAAAAGAAACTATGTTTTAATTTGCATGATCTGCATTTTTGTAAATTATTACAACATAAACTATTTTTTTCAAATCTTTCTACATGCTTCATTTTTTAGTGATAAGTAAAGTGGAAAGATTTCTAGGTTTATCATTATTTCATTATGCAACATATATTACTAAGCGTGTTTCAATTTTTATAAATCTATTCATCTTGGTTTTTGAAGTTAAATTTGGTGTTATGAGGATTGTAATTTGAGAAAATAAAGAATTAAATGTACTCAAACTATGTATGAGATGATTTTGAAAGTTATATTGTGAATATGCAAAATTCTGATTCTAGTCTTTTGTTGGTTGATAATTTGTTATAGTGATGATTTTGAGTGCATTAGTTTATATTTTGAAGTTATGTTTTCATTGATGATTAAGGTTTGGTATAAAGAATGATTTCTACATGTTTATTTTCATGAAAAAATGTATGGATTCGAAAGTGTTTATGGGTATACTATGAAAAAACTTTATTGAAAGATTTTGATAAATGAAATTATTTGCATGCAATATATATGATTTTTTAAACTTAGAGGATTATTTTAAAATATATCAATACATTTTTTGGGTTTTATTTCAAAGTCATTGATATTTAAATAACAGTAAAAAATAGTTGATAGTTTTGTAAAAGTTGTGATATTTTTTATTTCTGAGTTTCGATATGATGTTTAAGGGTATGACCCTATCAAAAATATTATAATATTTTTCATAAATTCTATTGAAATTGTTATTTTAGTAATTATGAATTAGTTTTTAGTTTGTTAAATATGTATAATTCATAGTTTATGGATAATATATATGATGTATATGTGGAGATTGCACTTATGCAATGAGAACTGAATGTTATAGAGTATAGAAGAATATTTTGGAACTAAAATTATGAGAATATAATTTTATTATTATGATTTCAAGTTTGAATATTATGACACAGTCAGATTAAAAAATTGAATTCAGTTGCAAACAATTGAAATTATTGATATGTTCATTTTATTGATAGCTGGAAATTTTGATAAGTGACTAGAGGTTTGGAATATTGAATTATAGTTATTATTTTTGGTTCTATAGATGATTTATTTATTCTTTTGAATTCTATCAAATGATAACTAGATTTTGAATATATATTTTGAATTATATCTAGGATGTTAAGTTGGGATCTCAAACAGGGATAATGATAATAGAGGCTAGGCAAGAAATAAATTTTTTGGCAATATAAATCAAGAGACACCAAATAGGCAATTTCCTAGATATGTCATTAGGGGAGATAGAATGTCTATCTATTTTGATGCCACCAACCCTAAATTGTAGAATGTGTTGAATAGTATACCCTTTAATCTTATATATCATAGGTCCAATTGAGGTTTTCAAGGTCATAGATTTAAAGCCAAATCTCATTTTTATTTCAAATATTATCATTGATGTCAAAGGTCTAACAATATTGGTGACAAAGGCCCAATAACATTTAATGTCTAAAGGTGTTTTTAATGTTCATATCTTGGCTAAAGTGTGTTAATATTAATTAAATATCAAAAAATATATATTTGGTTGCATAGAGTCAAGAGAAGGTCCATGAGGAAGTCAAAGAGTCACCAAGTAAAGATAAAACAGGGGAAAGATGCATTTTCCCATGAAGGGTCACTTTGAAGAATTCAAAGAGTCACAAGATAAAGACAAAAGAGAGAAAGGATGTATTTTCCCATAAAGGATCACCATGTGACTTTTCATATGAAATAATTCAAAGGGTCATGCAAGTTTGGTGCCATTTTCCATGTGAATTGAAAGGTCACAAAGGGTGAATGCCAAAGGTCATTTGGAATGATATAAAAGGAGGCTTGGGAAGCCATTTGTTATAAGCAAGGAAGAGCATGGTTTATAATAGTTATATATATATTAGAAGAGTAGAGGAGATAAAAAAAGATATATTAGTGTGTTATTATTTGTTGAGAAAGCAACATTGAGAGATAGTTTGTGCATTATACACAAAGGGGTTGGTACTCCTATGGGTTCATGCTTAACAAAGGGGTCAGTGATCATACAAGTTTGTTCTTGAAAACTTTGTAATTTGAGTTGGTCTTCATTCATATACTTTATATTGTTCTCTATAGTTTTTCCCGCATTGGGTTTCCACATAAAAATTTGGTCTCTCTCTCTCTCTCTCTCTCTCTCTCTCTCTCTCTCTCTCTCTCTCTCTCTCTCTCTCTCTCTCTCTCTCTCTCTCTCTTTTGTGTGGTACATGTTATTGTTTTAGTTTTATTACACATCTTAAATGTATGGTTACGTACAGTTTGATTAAATAGAAGTTTTATAAGATATATGATATACTAATTCACACCCCCTCTCTATTTATTCCATGTTTAACAATTGGTATCAGAGTAGGTTCTTTTGAAAAGAGTTTAACAACTTGAAGGTAGATTAGGAAAAGCACGATGGCTAGATCACATGAAGGTTTTTCTATAAATAAGAAAAATTTGTTTGATGGAATAAATTAAACCTTTTGGAGCATAAGGATGAGGACTTACTTGATGTCCCTTAGATTTGACATTTAGCAAGTAGTGGTGGAGGAATCTGAAGAGCCATAGGTGCTTATAACTACTCTAGTAGAAAAGAAGGCAAGTGAAAATAATGTTAAAAATTTAAATGCTATGTTATGTGGTTTATGTGAATCATAATTTGTTAAAGTTATGGAATGAAAATCTACTTGTGAGACTTGGGTAAAGCTTCAAAATATTTACAAAGGTGATGGAAAGGTTCAACAATCTAAGCTCTAGACTTTCAAAAGATAGTTTGAGATTTTGAAGATGGACGAGGAAGAAAAAATAGAAAGTTATCTTTTGTGGGTTGATCAAATAGTTAATTAGATTCAAGGCCTTGGAGAAAATTTAGAAGAATCAATGATGGTACAAAAGGTTTTGAGATCTCTACCAATGAGTTATAATGCAAATGTTTCAATAATTGAGGAGATGAAGAATCTATCCAATCTAAAAATGGATGAACTACAAGGTATTCTTATGGCATATGAGATGCAAACCAAATAAGAGCAACCCTCAAATAGGGAAGCTACTTTCAAGACATAAAATAAATACAAGGCTAAAATTCAAGAATCAAGTGACAAATCTAGCGATGAGGAAGATGATAACAAAGCTCTATTCATCCACAAGTCAAAAAAGGGCACAAGTAAATATTAAAGAAAATAGCCATTTTAATGTTTAAAATGTGTTAAGATTTGACATTTTATAGCTAAGTTCCTAGATAAGAATAATGGTGATAATGAAAAAGGAAAGTCTACATACAAAAATAAATCTAAAGGCAAATTCAAGAAGAGATTAGAGAAGAAGAGTTTATATTCTAAAGATCCTAGCTCAGCCGAATATAGTGGAGTTAGTGACTCAGATGAAGAAGAGATTCTATTCATGACCATACATGAAGATGCCTCCATAGGAAAAAGTATAGATGATCAAGAAGAATAACATGATGACGTTAAGGTGAATCTGGAAGAACTCATTTGTGCATTAGAATAATTACAAGCTCTTGAGAAGAAGAATCAAAGATTGAAGCACTAGATCAAGAAAAATAGAAAAGAGTCAAAGGAAATAACTGAAGATCTACAAGCACACATTGAAGAATCCAAAAAGATTAAAGAAGATATAATATCTCAGTTGGAAAAAGTAAGTGAAGAATGCAAAAGGTATGTTATTGAAATTACCTCCTTAAAAGTATATCTTGAGAAAACAAATAAAGTAATCAATGATAAAGTAGTCAATGATTCAAAATTTGAGAATTACACTAATATGTTAAATAAGATATTTGAAATTTAAAAATTAGTATCAGATAAGATAGGTATTGGTTTTGAAAAGAAAAAGAGCTATGCTGAATCTCTTACAAAAGAAGAAACAAAAAGGGAAGAAGTTAAGAATGTAGAGGACACCTCAAACAAATAAAGTTAGAAGGAATAGAGCTACAAAAGACAATCGGGTCAAAGATACATAAATCAAAATAGGTTCTATTTTCATGGTTATTATTTTTATTATAATGGTTATGGTCATAAGAAAATATAATTTCAGAAAAGAGCTAAAAATTTTATAAATAAGGAGAAGGAAATTCATGCAGAGTCAAACAAAAGCCAGAACTATTTTGTTCCTCTAGTAGGCTTTGATGAAGAGGCCATAATATGTCACAAGTGCAATAATTTTAGACACATAACCCAATATTATAGAAGCATGTTTGAGTCATTCAAGAAGGACCAAAGTTTCAAGACTCCATTCATCAAGAAGAAAGTTCAGACAAGTTCGTAATAGAAGAAATAACCTAAAAAGTATATGTTAGTCCAAACAACTTTGCATGCAAGAAATGAAGAAAAGTAATGGTTATTTGATATCAGATGTTCAAGACACATGACAACAGATAAGAGTAGTTTCATAACTCTAAAGAAGGTCAATGGAAGCACAGTGAAATTAAGAGACAAAACCACTACTAGAATAGCCAAAAAGGTACATTAAGTTTGAATAATGGTAAAACTAAGACTGAAAATGTTCTATATGTAGAAGGTCTTAAGCATAATCTATTGAGTGTAAGTCAAATGTGTGATCAAGGAAACAAACTAAATTTTTATGTATAAAGTTGTGAAATTAAGAGAAAATATTTAGATATGTTGATTATAGATGCTCAAAAGATAGGGAGTAATTTGTATGTGTTATCAAATATCAAAGGTCAAAAATGTTGTTTGAGTCAGGTTGAGAAAAGTTGGCTATGTCACAGGAGAATGAGACAGATAATTTTTGACAATCTTGTCAACATATGAAAGAACCAAATAGTTAGAGATATTCTAGAGATTAAAAATCTCTCCAACATGCTTTGTGAACCATGTCAACATGAGAAGTATGTCAAAAGATGGTTTAAAACAAAAGAATACTTGACCACTCAGATGTTAGAGTTTTTTCACACTAATTTATATAGACCTATGAGAACTCAAAGTACACAAGGTGAGAAATATTTCATGTTTCGTATTGATGATTTTAAATGTATGACTTGGATGATATTTTTGAAAAACAAATTAAAATATTTTAGCCACTTCAAAGCATTCAAGGCTTTTGTTGAGAATGAAACTAATTTGAAGATTAAGTGCCTAAAATTATATTGATGAGAATTCATATCAGATGATTTTATTGAGTAAAGTGAAGACCATGGGATAAAAATCTATTATTTGGTAACCAAAAATCCACATCAAAATGGAGTAGTTGAGTGGAAAAATAGAATAGTTTAAGAGATGGTGAGGACAATGCTAAATGAATCCAAGATACCAGATAAATATTGGAGAGAGTTATTAGGTATAATAGTGCATATTAAAAATTAGAGCATTGTTAAGAGTCAACATTGATAAGACTCCCTATGAGATATAAAAATACAAACCAACTATAGTTGATTACTTTAGAGTTTTTAGTGGTAGATGCTTCATAAAGAGAATTGAAGAAAAATTTAGTAAGTTTGAATCTAGAGTAGATAAAGGTATATCTCTTGGATATTCTAGTAAAAGTAAAGCTTATAAATGTTATAACAAAAGAAACAAGAATATTGTTGAAAGTGCAAGTGTTAGGATAGATGAAGATGTAGCACAAATACCCAGTAATCTAGTAGACACTCCTAAAATCATTGCAGAAGAAGATTTTGAAGAATTAGATGAGGATGAGAAGGAGTAAAAGGACACCTAGACCCCATCCAAATATGTTCTTATAAATCATAGTAAGAGTGACATTGTTAGGAACATAAATGAAGGAGTTTACACTATAAGGATAATGAGAAGTGAATTTGAGCAAGTTAATTTTTTTGTTATCCAAAATTTAGCCTAAAACTTTTTCAAAAGCTGGACATGATGAGCACTAGGTTAAGATAATGGATGAATAATTAAATTAGATAGAAAAGAATGATACTTGGAAATTAGTGCTTAGACTAAAACATAAAAATATGAGAAGAAAAAAATGGGTATATAGAAATAAGTCAAATGAAAATAGTGAAGTTATCAAGAATAAAGTAAGGCTAGTATGTAAAGGATATGCTCAGATTGAGGTATATATTTTGAATAAAATTTTGTACCAATGGCAAGGCTAGAGGCTATTAGAATGTTTCTTACATATACAATGTTTAATAATTTCAAAGTGTTTCATATGGATGTCAAGTCTACCTTCCTAAATAGGATTCTAGAAGAGGATGTCTACATTGAGTAGAATAAGGGATTTATTCTCTCAAATAATAGTAACCATGTATGCATATTGAAGAAAACATTGTATGGATTGAAACAAGCTTGCAGATCTTAGTATGCAAGACTTGATAAGTACTTGCAAGATCAAGGTTTCAAGAGAGGTTTTGCTAATAGTAATCTATATATAAAAATAAAATGTGAACATCAATTGATTTTTGTGGTATATGTTGATGACATAATATTTGGAGGAAACATTGAAAAGATGACAATTTTTTTTAATAATATGCAAAAATAATTTGAGATATCTATGCTTGGAGAATTGTCATTTTTCTTAAATTTGTAAATATTCAAATTAGAAAAAAGAATTTTTATATCTCAAAATAAATATGCCAAGGAGATGTTGAAAAAATTTGGTTTTGAGGATTGTACACTAGTTAGCACACCAATGGGTATAGGAAATAAATTAAGGATGAGGATTCACTTATTATAGATAAAAATTTATATGGATATATGATTGGTAGTCTTTTATATTTGACAACATCAAGATGAGACATCATGCATTCAATAGGCATGGTTGTGAGATATCAGTTAGCTTTGAAGAGGAGTCATGTTTAGTTGGTGAAAATAATATTTAGATATGCCAAGGAGACATTGGATTATCGATTATGGTATCCCACTGGCAGATATTTCATTTTGGTTGCCTATATAGATTCATATTGGGTGGGTTGTTTAGATGATAGAAATAATATAAGTGGAGGAGCTTTCTTTCTCGATGATATCTTAGTATCTTGGCTAAGTAAAAAGAAAAACTCAGTATCACTTTCTATAGCTAAAGCATAATATATTATAGTGATGTTGTGTTTTACTCAAGCACTTTAGATGAAGAAAATTTTAGAAGACATTAAGATAATATATGATGAACTTGTTTCTATTTTTTATGACAATACAAGTGATTTTAATATTTCTAAGAATCTAGTGCTGCATTAAAGATTAAAACATAATCTTATTAGATATCACTTTTTGAGAGAGTAGGTGGTAGATCAATAGGTTAAAATGGAATATATCAGTACTATAGAGTAGATTGTAGATATTTTTATAAAGGCACTACTAAAAGACACATTTGAGTATCTGTAGGAGAGTTGGGAGTAATTTCTTTTACTTCCTACCATTGAGGATCAACATTAGTTGAGGAAGAGATAAGTGTTGACTTCAGAATAGACCCTTTACCATGATGTCAAAGGGGGAAAAGAATTAGAATAAGTACAAAAATAGGTACAAAAAGCTATAGTAAGGGGAAGTGACTGTATGTTTTTTAGATGGTAGTATGTGTAGGTTAACATGTGTAGTATAGGTTTCAGGATGTGATAATTTTAGTTTGAGATTGCCATCAATGACAAAGGAGGAGATTTTTGGAAATATTATCATTGATGTCAAGGGTCTAAAAATATTGGCAACAAAGGCCCCATAGTATTTAATGTCTAAAGGTGTTTTTAATATTCATATCTTGGCTAAAGTGCATTAACATTAATTAAATATTAATGAATATATTTTTTGTTGCATAAAGTCAAAAGAGGTCCCATGAGGAATTCAAAGAGTCACCAAGTAAAGACAAAAGAGGGAAAGGATGCATTTTCCCATGAAGGGTCACCTTGAGGAATTCAAAGAGTCATTAGATAAAGACAAAAGAGGGAAAGGATGTATTTTACCATGAAGGGTCACCATGTGACTTTTCATATGAATGAATTCAAAGGGTTATGTAAGTTTAGCACCATTTTCCATGTGAATTGAAAGGTCACATAGGGTGAATGGCAAAGGTCATTTGGAATGATATAAAAGGAGGCTTGGGAATCCATTTGTAATAAACAAGGAAGATCATGGTTTTCAATTGTTATATCTAGCCTAGAAGAATAGAAGAGAGAAAAGAAAGAGATATAGTAGTGTGTTATCATTTGTTGAGAAAGCAACATTGAGAGATATTTTGTTTTTTATACACAAAAGGGTTGGTGCTCCTGTGGTTGGTGCTCAAAAATCATTGTTGTGTTATTACTTAGAAAAGGGGTTGGTTTTCCTATAGGTTGGTGCTCACAAATCATTGTTGTGTTGGTGCTTAGAAAAGGGGTTGGTGCTATTGCAACTTGGTGCTTAAAAAAATTTAGTTTGAGTTAGTGCTCATTTATAAACTTAAGATTGTTCTCTATGGTTTTTCCCACATTGGATTTCCACGTAAAAATCTACTCTCTCTCTCTCTCTCTCTCTCTCTCTCTCTCTCTCTCTCTTCTGTGGTACATGTTATTATTTTAGTTTTAATACATTCTTGAGTGTATGGTTAAGTGGATTTTGATTAATTAAAAGTTTTATAAGATATATGATACAATAATTCACTCCCCTTTCTCAGTATATCCCATGATTAACAATTCTTATAGTAAATCTTCCCATTAGTTACAAAATAATCCAAACCAGTTGCCTATTCAGTTACCTAGCCAAGAAAGAGTCAATGATGTGAATGAACCAATACAACTAGCCAATTAGATAGACTATGAAAATAATTTTTTAAATTTTGATTTACCATCTTGTTCTAGTGAGCCTACACCACCTTATAAGATGCCTATTTTAGGTTGAAGGAAGCTCAATTTGGAAAATCCTCTTATTGTCATACATCCAATCACTTCCAAGAAATATGCAAATAGTCAAGATGAGTCAAACACTCCAACAAAAATTAAAGTTGTGAAGTTAGTTAAGTTTGAGATAGATGATATTAAAAGTGATTAAGGAATGTATATGGTTCAATTTCCTATAGTTGAAATGGACTATAATGAATGTTTTAATGAAAAAGGTGAACCCGTGATTGATGTCGTATCTGATTCTGACGACTCTTGATTATTAAAAGATATAACTCATTTTAAAAGTTAAATTTTAAGTTGATAAGACTTAAGTACTTTTTAGATTTTGATACTTTATTTATAATATATTTTCTATATATATAATATGCCTAATTATTTTGGATTATATGCATGATGGAATTGATATAGATAATAATTTCATTTTACTTTGAATTATCATATTATTTATTGAAATGTGTATTTCTTATTATTATTAATTGATTAAAGAGTCCCCACCCATTAGGAAATACCCGATATATTTTTAAATAATTGATCTCTTAAGAAATTTAAGTCTTAAATAACTCTTAACTTATAACTATCATGCTAATTGCATTTTAAATCAATTATTTTAATTTAACGAGTAATGAACTAAGTTAAAAAAAATTTCAACCAACTTTGAATTATAAAATGAGATCAAGGATTCATTTGAAAGGAGGAACAACATAGGTATTAAATACCATTACATTCTAAAGTCAATCATTAATCTCTTTCTTTTATGTAATTTCTCTGAGATAACATGACTTTTGTAGATAGACCAATGGCACTTTCTCTAATAGTTGAGTATATTGTTTAGGAAACATGTATATCCAATTTTATATTATTATTTATAACATATTATCTGAATATTGTCAAGTTTAACATCTTTTGATGATTTCTTCTTGTAGCCTTATGTGTAGAATCTAAGTATTCAACCTGAATAATGATAATTTTTTTACTATTTATGACATATTATTGATTTAATTGATTGTAAAAGTTATCTTTTAAATATATTTTGTAAAGGGGATGTTTGTTTCCCAAATAAAATAATTTAGTTTGATAATATGACTCTCTTTGTTGAAACTCATATGTTTTGTTTATATTGTATTTTATTTTTACTTTGAATTCTAATTTAGTTTAAATCTGATTTTAGTTTATTTTCTAATTTTATTAATTTCTATTTCTATTTTAGTTTAATTTTCATTATAATTAATTTACTTTCTTAGATAGTTTTATTCTGATTTCTTTTTTTAGTTTTTGTTAGTTTAGTATTAGTGTTAGGTTTAATTAATTTTAGATTAGTTTTTTTTGTGTTATAGATTAGTTTAGATTAGATTATTTAAGTTCTTTAAATTAGCTTGTTATCTTTTTATTTAGTTGGTAGATGTTTTGTTTTCTTCTTTTCTTTTATTTATTGAGTTATTTCTATGTTACTTGCTTTATTGAAGATATGCTTATAAATTGATTTATCTTCTTATCTTCAATTTATCTTTGTACTTGTTTATTATCATGGTGTTTAGATGGAAGTTAAAGCAACAAAGCAAGATATTATTTGAGAATATATTTTATTACTAAATTAGATTTCTTTCCTTCAAGAGATTGTCTTGTCCATATACTCTCTCTATTGGATATAATAGATTACACATTCATTTTTGAACTGATTAATGATTTAATAATTACATTTTTGAATTATAATGGAATATACTATATTGAAGAGCCTATTTTTTATTTTCTAAAATATTTTAAAAAACCCTCGTACAGTTAGAATCGTATTAAAACCTTTATAATCTTAGTGTTAGATTGGTATGATTCTAACTTTGTTGGATGGTAGACCCTGATCTTATTATAATGCCCAATTCTTGATAGGGGGTGTGGGGGGAAATGCCCCCTACTAGGGTCGCCATGGGGGTTCAAGGGGTGGTGACCATACTTGGAGCCCCCTGATAGGGTTTTAGGGGCAACACCCCTGAAGCAAAATTTTGTGAAAAATGCATAATAAAATAATGTAATTTTGTAGTTAATCTAGACCGTTCACTATTAGGTTGTATATCTAACTGTAAAAATAATGTTAGTGCATTTTTTCCCTAATATATAAACTTCATTTGATATGAGGTAATTTTTAATCATGATGAAACATTGTGTATGAATGAAGAGGGAATTTTATTGGATGTATTATAGGTTTTTCCTTTCATTGGTTATATTGAATAAGAGAAGAACTAGTTGTTTCTATATGGACATAACCCATTCTAGGTGAACCATGTTAAATTTATTTCTATCTTATGTTTTGTTTTCTATATTTTATTTATATATATATATATATATTATTAATATTTATCTATTATCTATACTCCTAAAAAATTTAACCTTCATGATAGGCAAAAGGGTTGATTAGTTGACGAAACATTTTTCATCATCAACAAATTGGAGTCTTCTCTCTCACTCTCTCTCCCAATAATGAAAACCATTTAATTAATACCAAATGGTGAAAGTGAAGATAAGCCATTCACTTCAAGATATCCTCTATCTTTGTGATTCTTAGTTTGAACACACACATAAAAAGAGACTAACTCAAAACTCTATTTGTAGACATTCACCACAAAGAATACAGTCTTTTTCATTGATTATAAGACATTATAATGTTTAAAAACCACATACATACTATCACCCACATGCATTATAACATTATTCAACACTAACATGAAAAATAACATATAATCACATTCTCCCATGAACTATATACTTTCACACTCTTGACTTCTTTCTTCTTGGGGTTCACTTTCATTAGCTTTCTCCCTTCAGAGATAACTCTCTTCAAATCCAACATTCATTTGAATTCCTTAGTTTATATAATTTTCTCCTCAACTTCCATGATCTCATAAAAATTTAAAAGGTTTTCTAATTTTAGTTTCTTATTTTTATGCATGACACCATTGACAATTGTGTCCAAGATATCTAACAGTTTTTAGTTTCCTTGTTTTTTTGCATGGTATCATTAACATTTGGGCCCAAGATATCCATATCAATACATCAAACTTACAATAGGAAATACTAAGAATGTGTGGATTTAAAATTTATTACAAAAATAGACCCTAAATGTTTTTTGGTGATTCCCATATGTAATAATCAAAAGCTAGTTGTAGTAGTTCAGGGCCGATTGTGGCACTTGGGAGCTGGGTATAACAATCCAAAGATAGATTAAAATTATCATAAATTTTACATATGGACTTGGATTAAGATGATATTTATTTAAATTATATATATTTTCAATATGAATAAAATTATAAAGTCAAATTTAGGTATATGGACATTATTTATGACTATTTTCCCTTTCCACCACAACTTATCAATTTTATCCCTTCAACTTAGATAATGACTTCTTGAATTGTACATGTGGTTGATAAACTCAACCAAATTAATTTGAATCATGTATCTCCTTGAAATTTATTAATTTATGATGAACCTGAGCATAATTTAGTATTTGAGTTTTGATTTAACTCCCATTAACTTATCCATGTCTACAACCAACACAAACAAACAAAACTATGAAAACACATAACCACCATATTTTTGGGTGATGGAAGATTACCCTTCACCTTGGATGATCCTACATCAGTTTTTGTCCTTTGTAATTCTAAATATTTCCATATTAAATAGACATGACTATCCTATGACCTTGTTTGTTTAGTATGAACTTGTCTAGGTATAACTTTCAAAGCTTATTTTGAGTCACGTTTTATTTAATTATTATTTTTGTCCCTTGGGTCTTATCTTGGGTAGGTTTTTTCATGATAATAGGTTAAAAATTCAAAACACAAATATTTTTAAATGTAAGGATTCTCTAGGGAATTAAAGATAGTTCTCCTTAATCTCAAAAACTAATCAAAATATTTTCATGTTCTATTTATAGATCTATTGAAGTTATATTTATGGATGAATTCATATCTACATAATTATGCCAAGGGTAAAATAGGTGAAATATAATCTATAATTGTATTCAAAATTTCAAACATACATATAAGTGGGAGAACAATATTTGAGTTTGAAACCTCTTCAGAGTATTGACATTGTAGTGTAACATTTGGTCATTCAATAGGGACTAACCAAGGTCAGTCCAGCTCAATTGTTTTTGCTCAATCCCCCTTCCAATGTAGTTTATGTGTAAAAAAATAGGGTTTGATATTTATAGGAAATTTTCATGGAATCAAAGATATTAATGTGTGTTAACATCCATAATTTAGATCTATCACAATCAGTAGAAATAAGTCTACAGTAAATGAAATCAAATGCATTGTGTGTTTGTCTATTTATAACATTCATGTTCAATGATTTTATCTAATTTTGTCATTGATATATCAATTTAATAAATCTAATTAATTTTATATTATTTTGTCAATTAGTCAACACAGTCAACTAGGACAAGTATGTGGTCAATAGACTTGAACATACTAGGTTGTAGTCTACTTATAGTGGACCTATCCATATCCTATTTTTTATTATGTGTCTAATATTGAATCTACATAGTAATTTCTTTTCCTAATTTTTACTCAAAAAATCCAAAATATTCATCATAAATCTATATTAAATCTAAGTATATATCTTCTTGTAATTTTTCCATAATAACAACTATCCATATTTATAAAATTTACAAAATCAAAATTATTGAACATTGTACATCTTTAGCATTCTGATATCCATACTTTTGCTTTGAGCATTAATTTATTTGTTAATTTTTATTTTAGGGTTTAAAATGAATTTATGGTTTATAAAAACTAAATAGATAATATTTTTAACCTTAGGGATTTAAAACTCATGTTTCCCTACACAATAATATTTTCTTGTTATTGGTTTTCAGTTATATTTTATTTATTTTCCGAGAAACTATGTTCTATCAGTTTTAAAATTCATAGTAGTTAATTTTCTAAGCAAAGAGGCATTCAATTTTACCTGATTCATGGTGTGAATGGTTACTAACCCAATACTTAATCTTTTAGACAACACTATCTATATATTTTAGTTTTCATATACCTCATGGTATATTGTAGACACCTAGGATTTTTTTAAATCCATAGGAAGCCTTCAACCATTTATTCTTGTAGTGCACAAGTAAGTAGTTATCCCCAAGAAGTTACTCACAATGTATCCCATGAGATAATAGTGTATATACAATAATAGTGGAATCCCTCATATCATGTTCTCTATTTACAACTATGATCAATATATTTGAGAGCCTACAAACAAATAAAACTTGCCTAGTTACACCCATTGATATCCTCTCTTTTGTGGTATGATTGGTTTTTTTTAGTGTTGATCTTGGTATTTGTCATCTTTACTATATTGTGGATTAAAAAAATTAAAATGGCTTATAAAAATGCAATTCTCAATGGTGTTCATCCTTTATATTTAATCTTATCTATCAATGCTACACCTTACACTTGTAATAATGAATGCACTAATGATCCCACTTATATAATTTTTTATGCTTATTACACTAATGAAGAGAATGATTATGATATATATTACTATGATGATGGAAATATAGATGATTGGTACAATAATGAAGAGGGAAATGATCATATTATCTCAAATTTTAAAAAATCAATTACATTTATTCCTCCATTGTATTCCTCTTTCCATAAAATAGAACAAAAAGAGCATGCTGATAATGAATATTTTCCATCTCTTCATCTATTAAAAGGAACAAAAGATGAAAATTTAATAATTATTTAACCTTATTTACCTTCAAAATTTTATATTACATTACATCACATTTATCAACACATGTTACAAAAGCGTACCCTTGTATAGAAATATAAAATGATATAAATGAATGTATTAATCCCTCTTTCTATAGAAAAGGTAGATGATGTAGATTTATATATTCCACACTCTCCTCTAGGTACAATTAATGATGCAAAATATTTTGATAATATCTCCCTTCGAATCAATGAATAATGTTATAACAATATCCTCTCTTAAAATATTACAAGATGCTAATGGATGTGAATTACAAATACAAAGTGACATTATGACTTCAGATTTGCAAAACAATTGTAATGAAATGTTATGCAAATATTCTTAAGATATTCATCCTCCACCCATTCAATATGATTTTCATGATAACATAAATTGTGAAGACTATCCATTCTCTCTTACTTCAATCAAATTAAATTAAGAACAACTTGATGCCTTGACTCTCGTACAAATTCAATGTGATAACATAATCAACAATTCTAAAATATGTAATGATTTTATCTTAGAATTAAATCCTCAACTATCTAATGACATTTTACAGGATCCTCTCACATTGATTTTTAAATTATATTATCAATTTAAACCCATATTTGAGCCTTTCCAAACCACTACCATTCTTATTAGTCATATTGTATCCATGATGCATGATATTGATGACCTCCAAAATCAAGTCCTTAATATCATTTTACAAAATAGATCATGTTGTATGAATATCAAATATAATTTTTCCTTAGGATAACCCATTACATAATTTTTATATGAGCATCCATATCCAAATAAAAATTTAAAGCCTTTACTACCATTTTTTGATGGTTGCAAAGATCCTTGTACTCATTTGAATCAATTTACCATTTATTTTAGAAAAAGGAGGAATGATGAATGTATTTTATTCAAAGTTTTTAATATAAGTATCACATGAGATGATTCATAATGCTTCTAAAATTTACCTAGTGTCTCCTTATCTAACTTCAAAAAGATAGAAGATGCATTGTTATCTGACTATCATAAGCACATAGTATCTAAGCTCATAGTGGAACATCTAAAAAGTTTACAACATGGCCATGATGATCTTATTTAATATTAAATCATAAATTTCAAAAATATTTTTCACTCTATAACTTATCAACCCTCATAATTTAAAATTAATTTATATATAGTAAGGGTCTCTTATATCCACTTAAAGAAAGAGCCATGCATAAGATTTACACCAATTTTGAAATATTATACATGGATGTGTTTAAATATACATGTTATATAGTTTCTATAAGATAATTTTAATTGGTTAGAATCATATTAATACAATCAAAAATTATCAAATAACAAAAATAATTCAAATCCAATATATAAAAATAATAATCTAGTTTCAATCATTCATAATGTAGATGCAGCACTTGAGGTGGTTCTTAATAAGGAAGAACAAGTCAAGGTACTCAATAAAGGGAAGAACTTAGTTTAAAAATTTCCACCTTAAACCAGATTACAATAAGAAGAAACCTCCATAATTTGACAAATTTATTGATTGACCACAAGATATTGTACATACATTATTGGATGAATTCATATCTAATATCTAAAAGAAAGAATCTAGTTTCAATATTTCATAATGTAGATGAGACACTCAAGGTGGTTCTTATTAAGGATATCAAGTCAAATTACTCAACAAATGGAAAGACTTAGTTAAAAAATCACACCTAAATAAAGTAAACCTACTTACAGTAAGAAACAACCACTAAAAACTGACAAATTCAAAGATCAAACACAAAATATTCTACATAAATTATTGGATGATAAGTTAATCACTCTCTGTCCTAGTTAATATCATCTTCATCATCATCATGAGTACATAAAAGGAAAAGATTTTTTCACTTGTCATGGTATTAGTGGACATCAATAAAATGACTTATGCATTGTAATAAAAAAATACAAAACTTGCATATAAAAGGATTATTCAATTTCAAATCAATAGAACCGGTAATAAAGATATAAATATCAATGTTAAATAATTACTATAGGTGCAAAGCCACATATAAAGTATCAAAAGACAATTATGAATGATAATCACTCTGGTGCACAATATTTATTTATATCAAGATGGTCAAATTATTTTATAGTTTTAAATTAACATAAATATAATAAATTTTTATCTAAAAGTACAATATCGTTAACACAATTCATTTTTAAGAGCCTAATAAAACATATAAACATTTTCAATATTAATATTATCACATTGAACTAATCTATCAAAGTACAATACAAATATAAAAAACATGTATGCTAGCTGATTGGTGGTTTTAATAGTAATACATGGTTCTAAATTTATCCCTAATTGGTACGAAATATTATAAAATGTTTGTAATTGATAATATCAATATATGATACCTCTTACACACCACATAAAATAAATAAACCCTCTCCATACTGGTAGATCTATAACTACTCAAAGATAATATTCTTAGTTTGGGACATGACATTAACAATATCTCATCAAGTGGCCACCTTATAAAAATTTTGTTGAGAAAACCCACAATATCCCAAACATTATCATAAGAATGTACCTCATCTAGACCCATGGTATAGTAATCATTTCATACTTTGTATCTACTCCAAGTACTATCAAGTTTTTATTACTTATTAAATAAATGCACACCCAAAGCATGACTGAAGTGTTGCATTCCTTTACTAAAAATTAGAATGGTGGTGCCTGGAAAACATATTTTAACAACTAAATATTCATTGGGATTACCAAGATTTTTGAATTTCATGAGTTCATTCCATGCTTGCAAATCATGATTAAAGTGTTGCATTCCCTTACTAAAAATTAGAATGGTGGTGGGTGGAAAACGTTTAGTAACAATTACACATTCCCCATTCCTCTAAGAGTGGAAATATTGAATGTAGTTTGAGACCCATCCAACCATGTCCTAGTGATTCATATCATCTTGATTATCAAAATTACATCTATTTGAATGACTACCTTTCCTCATAAAGCATTCTATGGGAACTATCTCCATTTTTTCAACACCTATGATCTCATCTTCAAATGTGGAACTCATCTCTGAGGAATAATCTATGGATTAATCCTTCACAACTTTGTTATAATATACTATGTATCCTATATGAATCCCCATCAACTCCATTTCTAGCTAATTTCCAAAAGGAAAGAATGGCAAATTAGATTCAAATATTCTATTCACTTCATCATTCATAATTTTACCTGAGTCCCATCCTATATGACTCCTCATGAACTCCATTTCTAAACAATTTCCAAAGGGGAAGAATACCAAAGTAGATTCAAATCTTCTATTCATTTCATCATTAAAAAAATTTCCCAAGTCCCATATGCCAACATAATGTCTAAACATCACCATACACTTATTATGAAAATTTTAGATATCAACATGATGTTTACCTGGTTCATATCTTTAAATATATTTGAAACTCCATATTAGGATATATAATCAATTTTTTGACTTATCTTCTTGATGCTAGACTACCAATATCATATTGTGATGATGTAAACATAACTATTTATATAAATAAAACTCATTATATATGGAAAATATCATGCTACTATTGAATGATATATTGGTAACTAAATCAAAACCTTTCAAATAAAATAAAATTGTTATTGGCTTGTCCAGTATACTATGGACCTTTTATAGGAGACAACCATTTTTCAACTTATTACCAATCACCATGTTCCATATTATGATACATTCATTTGTAAATATGACTATTGTTCAATTAATTTCACTCTCTATCCAACCATCAAATATAAATCTAAAAATGATGGTATTGGTATGAATCTAATTACCTTATAAATATTAAATGTTTTGATGTTACAATTATTGATTAATGGATTATAACATATTTGATTCTTGTTTTTTCCTTATTCATTTGTATGGGTTAATAAAATTATCAACAATAATGATATTGAAATCAAAAAATTTATCCTTTATAGATATAAAAATGTTACATGGATTCCATACCCTTATTTAAAATGCATTTTGATCCAAAAGCTCTATCTTTATTCATTCACCATTCTTTGAATGATAGGGAAATTGAAATAGAGATATGCTCTCATTCCCATATTGTGAATTGACATTATAAGAGTGCTTACCATGATGACAAAAAATATGAAATGGATTAGTATGAAATAAAAAACCTAAAATATGACTTTCTTTTTATACCTTGAGCTATAATCCAATTATTTACCTCTTTTTTATGATTTAGAAATATGACCCTTTAAG
This sequence comes from Torreya grandis, assembly GCA_037957365.1. Classification (NCBI taxonomy): domain Eukaryota; kingdom Viridiplantae; phylum Streptophyta; class Pinopsida; order Cupressales; family Taxaceae; genus Torreya; species Torreya grandis. The sequence continues at coordinate 415,366 of JARHVA010002818.1, read as the reverse complement.
ATATTTTCCTTGACACAACTATCTATGTAATGTAGAATCTCAAAATTAGTGGTAGTAATTGACATTCTCCTTGCTTATATGATCATTAATATAGTACTCTAAAAATCACTTTCACATGGTAATGACTTAATTTTTTCAATGATTGGAAGATTTATAGATGCTTTTAGGGTTGAAACATCGTCCATTTTGGATATTCAACATGTAATATTTCTTGGGTTGGAATAACTCCAATCTTGGATATTTGGCATTCAACATGAAATGCATGTTTTTACTTAACATTTTTAATACAAACATTTTATTTATCAAAAGTCATACCTGTTTCTATTGAATATTCTTCAATTTTCACTTGCATGGTGGATTCCTTCATTGGTTTCTCACTAAATACTTACATATATGAATTCTCTTACTTCTTGATTTCTTTCTTGGACTTATTTTGAGGGTTTGACCTTTCATATTCCTTATTCAACCTTATATTTATATGTTTTGTTTATAACTCCAAGAATTCTTCAAACATATTATAAAACATGTATATATCAACCTTCTTATCATATTCATCAGAATAAAAAAATTTGAACTCATCTTTATCACACTATTATTCTAACCATGCTTATTGAATAAGATAATTATTCCACATTCTTATAAATGACTCTAGGGATTTATAGATGATAGAAAACTCCTTCAAAATTTGATTCTTAATATCTTGGATTTTTTTCTGCTTTTTCTATATCCATAACCACACCTCTTAGATAGTATCTATGTATTTATCCATTGGTAAGAACTTAGGTTGCCAATCCATTATAGAAAACACAAATCCCACATCTGGCCAAGAGATGAATCTGATACCACTGTAATATCCCTTAGGGAATATTTTAAAAAAATTGGGGTTTCCAACAAACCCTAGGAATGGAAATATAATTTCTAACTTTTATTTATTAAAACATTAACTAAAAATTATAAAATTCTAAAAATGATTATTTAGGCTCTAAAATGAATTTCTCCAACATCAAATATCCATCATAAAATTATAAAATATTAAAAATATTTAATAAAACCCAAAGTCTGATTTTGACTTTAATTTCATAATTAAAAATTATAAAAATAAAATCACCAAACTGATGAAAGTGGAAACTGAATTTTCTATTGATCTAATAATTCAAAAACAATTTTCAAGTTTCCCAATTAAGTCACCACACTCGAAGTGGATGAAAATGACCTTGTTGACCCCAAAAGGTTGATACACTATTGTGACTAACCCTACAAAGTCCTCAAACTAGTTTACCCACCTTCCAAACAACCCTTGAAGTCAAAATTATGATATTCTACCTAATTGTGACCTTTGAATGAAGTCACCAAGAGAAATGAGGGTCTACATCCCAAATTATAGAAGCTAATAAGTGTTTCCATCCTCATAGGGTGATAATACAAGTAAACACGATTAACATTTGGAAAAAAATTAGATTATTGATTGTTCCCAAATAAGTAATCACCCCATCCTTATATACCTTACTTTTCCCTCTAAAATTTCCCCAAGGGTGTTACTCCACAAAGGGAGTTAAAAAAATATTCAAAAATCACCCCTCCTTCAGAAAATATCAATAAGGTCTGACTTAAAATAAAATAAAAAGTCCCCCTTCTTTATTTAAAATTCAAATAACCAAAGTTTCCAACAATATCACCTTATTAACAACTTGAAAAAAGAAACATAGTTTCCCTTTTTAAAACCCCTCCCTTAACCAATGGGAAACAAAAGAGTCAGACAAGGGATCCAACCTTATAAATCCCAAAAAGGGGACATTATAATCCTACCTTCTCAAAATTTCTTGTCCTCAAGTAATGTTATTTTTTATTACCTAAATCCTAAAAACTTGCTTCTTGGTTGTATCCTTGTGATCCAATGATTCCATTAATTCTACCATGGGTTGTCCCCTTCACTTCATGGCATAAAATATCTTGCATGTAGCCTTGAAATAGTCCATAACAACCACAAACCTCCTTGAATCTCATCCCCATGAACATTATGATGGTTAGGTTGTTTTTTCCTGATAGAAAACATATTTTACTAACATAATCATGCAATAAACTTTCTCAAAATACACAAATCCCTTGTTGGTTATGACTGATAACAACAACTCATGATCTAGAATTATAAAAATTAATAATGTGATAATGGTAAATTAGTTTTTAAACTGGTATTTCCTTATAAAAATAAATATGTAAAGGATATAAATTACCCTATACAATTTGAAAATACTTCAACAAGATGAGCTAGAAATTCCTCCATTATGTGACCACAAACTCTTGATCCTTGAGTTTCCATTCATCAAATAAATATGACCAATTCATGACAACACTTACACTCACCTCTTATATATTGTTTTTACACTAATTAATTTGGATTCTAAAAGTCCTTATCATGATGTTTTGGCTACTACCATTTGAAAAACAGTTCATATCAGAATGTATGCCAATTGATTGGTGGTTATAACAGTAATACATGGATATGAATTTCTCCCCAATAAAAACTAAATATGCTAGAATGTTTTCAATTAATAATATGAATATGTGATACCTATTACACACCACATCAAATAAAGAAACCCTCTCCATAATGATATATCTATATCTACTCAAAGAGGAAATTCTTAGACCAGGATATGGCATTGCCAATATATCATCAAGTGACCACCTTAGAAAAGTTATATTGAACACACCCACAATATCCCAAATATTATCATAATAAGTTACCTCATCTAAAGCCATGTTATAATAATTATTACATATCTTGTGTCTACCCCAAGTACTAAATTTTTTTATGCCTTATCAAATAAATCCATTCCCAAAGCATGATTGAAGTGTTGTATTCCTTTACTAAAATACAACATGGTGGTGGTTGGGAAACATATTTTAATAAATACACATTCATTAGGATTACCATGATTACTTTGAATTTCATGAGTTCCTTCCATGTTGACCAAATCATGATTAAAGTGTTGTGTTCCCTTATTAAAAATTAGAATGGTGGTGGTTGAAAAACATATGGTAAAAATTGTATATTCCCCATTCTTCCAAGAGTGGCAATCCTAAATGTAGTTTGAGACCCATCCAACAATGGATTGTTTATTGATATCATCTTGATTATCAAAATTACATCTATTTTTCTAACCACCTTTCCTCGTCAAGTGTTCTATGAGAACTATCTCTATTTTATTAATACCTATGATCTCATCTTAAAATAAATCATCTCTAAGGAACTATCTATGGATTGATCCTTCACAACTTTTCTAGAATACACTATGTATCCTATGTGATTCCTCATGAAATCCCTTTCTATCCAATTAACAAATGTGAAGAATACCAAAGTAGATTCAAATATTATTTTTACTTCATCGTTCAAAAAAATTCCTGAGTCCCATATGCAAACATAATATATAAACATCACCATATACTTATTCTAAAAAATATGAATATCAACATGATGTTTACATAGTTCATATCTAGAAATATCTCTAAAACTCAATATTAGGACATTTAAGTAGTTTTTAGACTTATCTTCTTGATCTTTGACTACCACTATCAGATGATGATGCAAACACAACCAATTATACAAACACAACTCATTATATATGTAGAATATCATGCTGGTGTTGAATGGATATTTATAACTAAATCAAAATTTGTATAATAAAATAAAATTGATCATGACTTCTCTATCATACCATGTACCTTGTATAGGATATATTCATTTTCCAAATTATTAGAAATCACCATGTCCCATATCATGGTACATTAATTTTAAATTATGATTGTTGTTTAGGTAATTTCACTCTCTATCCAACCATCAAATATTAATCCAATATGATGGTATTGGTATGAATTTGATTACCTTGTAAATACTTAATGTTGCATCTGATGATCAATGTCTTATAGCTAATATATTTAGCTCTTGTGCTTGAACCACTATATCCCATTGTCATTTATGATATTTTACTTATGCTTCTTTAAGGTCAATTTTATTTTTTTCCTTATCCATTTGTATGGGTTAATGAAATTTTCAACAACAATGATAATGAAATAAAAAAAATTATCCTTTATAGATCTCAAAATGTCATGTGGATTCCATACCCTTATGCAAAATGCATTTTGAGATAATGGCTCTATCTTTATTCTTTCACCATGCTTGGAATGATGGCAGAACTGAAATAGAGTTGTGATATCATTCTCATATTATTAATTGACATTATAAGAGTGCTTATCATGATGAAAATAAATTTTAATGGTATAACCTAAAACAACAAAATTGAAATGTGACTTTCCTTTTTATAGCTTGAGTTGGAATAAATTATTTACTTCCTTTTTCTAATTTAGAAGTAGGAACCTTTAAGATAATTTCCTTGACACAACCATCTATGTAATTTATAATTTTAGAATTAGTGGTAGCAAGTAAAATATTCTCCTTGCTTGCATGCTCATCACTATAGATACTCTAAAAATCACTCTCACATGGTAATGAATCATTTTTTACAATGTTTGGAATATTGATAAATTCTTCGAGGGATGAAAAATCCTCCATTATTTATACTCAACATTCCATGTGTAATGTTTATTGGGATAAAATAACTCCAATCTTGGATATTTGGAATTTAAAATATAATGCATATTATTCCTTAACATTTTTAATACAAACTATTTTTTTTATCAAAAGTCATACCTATTTCTATTGAATATATTTCACCTTCCAATTGCATGGTGGATTCCTTCATGGGTTACTCACTAACTTCTTTTAGATCTAAATTATCTTGCTTCCCAATTTCTTCATTAGAATTATTTTGAGGGTTTGACCTTCCATATTCCTTATTCAACATTCTATTTATATTTTCTCTGTATACCTCCAATTATTATTTAAATTTATTTTAAAACATGCATATATCAACCTTCTTATCATATTCATCAAAAGTAAAAAGTTTGACCTCATCTTTATCACATTGTTCTTCCAACCATGCTTCTTGAATAGGATCATTCTTCTAAATTCTTATAAATAACTATATGGATTTATAGTTGATAGAAAAATGATTCAAAAAATGATTCTTAATATGTTAGCCTATTTTATGATCTTTTTGTATTTGTGTCCAAACCTTTTGGATAGGATCTATGTATTCTTCCTTTAGTAAGAACTTAGGTTTCCAATCCATTGTATACAACTCAAATCACACAGCTAGCCATGATATGAATCTGATACCACTATAATGTATATTCTAGGGGATATTCAAAATAATTTGGGTTTACCAATAAATCCTAGGAATAGAAATATAAAGTTTGACTTTTATTCATTGAAACCCTAATTAAAAATTAGAGAATTCTAAAAATGATTATTTAGTCACTAAAATGAATTTATCTAACATCAAATAACCCTCATAAAATTGTAGAATATTCAAAATATTTATGATAACCCAAAGTATGATTTTGATGTTAATTTCATACCTTAAAATTATAAGAAAAGTATCACCAAACTAATGAAAGTGGAAACTAAATTTTCCACTTATCTAATAATGTAAAAATAGTTGTACAAGTCTACCAAGTAATTCACCACATGCTAAGTGGCTCTAAATTACCTCGTTGACCCTAAAAGGCTGATCCATAACTATGTCCAACCCTAAAAATCCCCCAAACTAGTTGGTCCACCTTTCGAATGACCATTAAAGTTGAAGATCCGATATTCTACCTAACTATGACTTCTAAATAAAGTCACCAAGATAAATGAGGGTTTTCATCCCAATTCTAGAATATAATGAGGGTTTCCATTCTCATAGGCTAGTAATTCAAGAATACATGCTCAACATTTAGAAGAAAAAATTATATTATTGATTGTTCCCAAAATTAACAATCACCCCTTCCTTATATACCCTCCTTTTCCTTCCAAACTTTCCCCAAGTGTGGCACCCTAAAAGGGAGGAAAAAAATATATTCAAAAAGCAACCCCATTTAAAAAATATCAATAAGGGATAATTTAAATTTAAAAAAACCCTTCCTTGTTTAAATTTTAAATAACTAAAGTTATAGATAATATCACCTTCTTAGAAACTTAAAAAAGGAAACATAGTTTCCCTTTTTAAAACCCTTCTCTTAGCCAATGGTAAAAAAAAGAGTTGGTCTAGGGATCTAATCTCATTAATCTCATAAAGGGGAAATTACATGACACTACATCATCCCATCTCTTACAACATGAGTTTTACCCACCCATTTATCCACAAATATCTATGAATGATCCCATTGAATACAAGGCATCCCCAAAGGATGAATAATTTGTAATGTGCTCATATGCCTAATAACGTGAAATCATGGTCAATCCTAACCATCCTCCAAAACCATCTCAAGTGAATCTGTGTAAGTCCCTATAAAAGTGGGCTAGCATGGTGCAACCCTAAGAATATATCATGTCATGATCTTAATATCATGGATAAAAATATGCATTTGATATGAAATACAAACTCCATCACTGTTAAATGCCAAAAATGATGTTATTAAGGTAGAGATGAACTTCTAAAAATACAAAAAAGTTGCCAACACAAGATATGATAACAAGATAGTATCATTACCATAGGCATAGCAGGTACCTTGACCATGTCTAGTCATGTTTAAGTGAGCATGAGTAATTTGGGTTGGCATACCAGCACCCTACAATGCCATCCACCTCAAAAAAATGGGAAACTACATAATCCCCCACACAACCTATAAATTGACTATCATTTCCCCTATCGAGATGTACAAGTTACAAGTGTCTAGGTTTCATCACTCAGCCAGGGCAGTCATCATGTGTATGGCATACAACATCAACACTAGCTACCCAACATGCATGATAACCTTTTCATGTAATGTATCTCTCTCATCATTGGTTAAATGTAGAGCTTAAATGGTCTGCATCATATGGCCACAATGTAACTTTTTAGACCACATATACCCCTGCAACCATAAGTTCATAATTTTTTTCTAGTAATCACATACATAGATTTAATCAATAAATTTAAAGCACAATAATAAATAAATAAGTAAATTTTTAATGAAGAATACCATAGTCCCTTAGAAGACTCTAAAGAAGAGTTTATGGCTAAGTAGATAGGTCCACCAATGAGTCCATGCTAGTGTAGCATAATTTTGATAGGGTCTAGATAAGACCATTCTAGAGTAGGACACTATGAGAAAACTTATAAAAATCACTTAAAATAAATAAAATGATAAATTTTTCAAAATTTACATAGGTTAAAATTTATTTATTTTTGACTTGTTAGGGGTGACACATCCTCAGACTACACTCTAACCCTAACCTACTTGAATCGTGTCATCCCCTGAAATCTCCTCTAGGGCATCTTATTTCTCTTAGAGCTCAAAAATCACAAAATATTAATGTGAAAATGAATTTAAATTTATTTTTCATCTAAACTATTTATATGAGTTGACTTTTTATTTTTAACAAATTAAAAACCTTTCTAACTAATTCCCCAAAACTTGTGCAAGTGATATCTCAAGAAATACATATGAAAATCACTACTCTAATTTGCATTGGAACACATGCCATGTATTATTCCACATGGTACTATTTTCATTATGTTAATCAACATTTTAAGAATTGACAAATTTTACGCTTACTCTTCTGTCGAATCTCTTGTATATCTTTTGACTTTTTGAAAAATTATCCAAATATAATAATCATCATAGAAAAATGTTTAAAGGGACAATATATCAGAACAATCAAAGATTTAACTGATATCTAGTCAAACAAATACTAACTCAATAAAAGATATTGTAAAACATATACTTTACTCTTCTAATCTGATGCACTTAGTTTTCTCATGCCTCACATAGAGTGGGGGGAATACATCAGGATTATCACTAAGTACATCTTAACACATTATGTAGGATTCAAAATGGTTCAAAATAGTCTATAATACATATATATTATTGTATATTTTTCATAAAAAATACATATTGACATGAACATTTAGGATATATGACATATAAGTACTGTAGTCATATAAAATTTGAAATTTGGTAACTTGAGTATGGCTAATAACACCCAATCCATAGGTCCATTTTGATTGCTCTCTTAACCCTGTTAGGCATGTCTTCATAGCTTTCTAGTAATCTATAACCTTTCAGACTAAACCCTTACTGATCGAGGCTGATCTTTTCATGACAAATCCATCCCCCTAGGTCTCCTACCCTTAAGAAAATAGTGCATAAACTTAGATTATAATGCTAAAACTGAGGGTATCCTATTTTTGGCACTATTGTCCAAGTGCAAATTTGGTTCAAGTATTCATTTTATCCTCAATCCTTATCCTAATACATGTTATTTTAATGTGAATTCATTTAAGCCACGATCATTAAATACCCTATAAAAGGCCATTAAAAGTCCATTTAGAAGGGTTGTCACTCATTTACAAGAGAGAAATAAGAATACAAGCAAGATCACTCAATAACTTATACCTATTCTATACATACAACCATCCAACAATATTTCAAGCTTATTCAAACCCTAACATTAGTCCCTAGTCATCCTAAGTATACCTAGTTTTGAATTTACTTGCATTTTCATCACACTATTGCACCAAACACTTCAATGGGAGAACTACATATAGCTGGATCCCTCCTCAGAGTATTGGTATGTAGGTAATGTGCCCACACATAGGGTGTGAAGTGTGTCGAGCATATCTTTTACATACCAACCCCTTTTCCCTATTTTCCAAAGTTCTATCTAATTTCATAAAAGACACAAGCACATAAAGAGTCAACTATATAGAGAGTTTTGTTGATAGTGAAGATCTAAAATTTGGTACATAGACTCTCACAGATGTTGTGAACAAAATCCATAAAAATTAGATCATTGTGATTAGTTTGGAAAATAATAGTAAGACCAGGACTATAACACCAGAAATTAGGGTGTCTTGTTTTTTATTGTCTTATTCAATCAAAAAACAAACTATAGGTCTTATTTTGTGAGTGTCCTAGTAATGTCCCTCTAGTATCAGACTTTGTCTCAACCGTGGTAGCCTAGAATAAGCTAAGTTGTATTTTATCCCACTCATTACTATTTTTAGGAAAGGAAAAAATAACATTTTTTTACACAAAATCAATGGCTTAATTATTGCATATTATTTATCAATTTTATCTACTCAGACTTGTTTATTATTTAAGAATTAAAATTCATAATTTTCCAAAAATAAATAAATTAGGTACACTCAAAATTAGGTCAAGGATAGATTATAAAGATGAAAATAATGTCAAATTAGATAATGTAATAGATTACATGTTTTCTAATGAGTCAAAATAATTCAGAAAGCAAACACATGATAAATATTTTACACATTGATATTTTTTTTTGGGCATATGACATGCATATGCACCCACTTTTAAAATAATCAAATAAAATTATTTTACACACTTGAATGTATATGAAAAATAAATACAAAATAAAAATTACAAGTTATAAATATAGTTACATTTGATAATATAGATTCATAGAACTTTATATCACTGACACATATTTAGGGAGGCATGATCCTTATCGATGCTCATGCTTATTCATATTTTTAAAATGAAAAAAAAAAAAAGTTTTAGGGTTCAATATTCAAAGATAAAAATATATAATTCAAAGGTAGAATATTCATTTCAATTCAAATCTATGAGTAGTGCACTCATGAATGGGGCATGAATATTCTTCATTCCTTTTCATTCTAAAAAAATAGAGTCTAGATTCATCTACAATAGTGTGATTTAAATTTTTGAAATTAATGTATGTTAAATTTAGTGACACTAAATAACCTTGGCATTACTTCTATCAAACCCATTATGTAGTTCCATTTTTATTTTATGGATGATGTATATTTGAGTCTAGGCCTTGGCATCACTACTAGTGAACCAATCATGGTTTCACATTTTTTGGAATTTAGTACATAGTGTATTTCTCCTTATTATTAAGAGTCAGAATAATAAAAATTTCCAATTCATGGGATTTATTGGTTACATCCAAAATTTTAGACTTGATCACACTTATCTCTTCAAATAATTCAACATAAGACACTACTCTCTCCAAGAGCTTTAACAAGGGGGCATATTATTTTCCAACCTCTGATCTCATAGTACAATATTAGATCCAACTTAGTTACTTGATTCAATATGGTCATTGGTATCGTGACACATGATGAAATATTACTCTCCCATTTACCACTCAAGGGATCGTTCATTTCTCTAACTAAGAAATGAACAAAACCAAAATCATCCTCTCTCCACTTGGAATAACACAAGAATTATCCACAAGTAGCATTCATGCATGTGTACACTCTCCTTGCTCTTTACATTTTCAATCTTCAATTTAGGATTTCATATTTTACATATGGAAATTAATTTTTACATGTGTTATTGTAAATTCTATCATGATATAGCAAGTACAATCAATGTCTCTAGTCAAGAAGACAATGTGTCATACACTCTCATATTTCAATTATTTCCTTTACTCTATAATTTTCATTAATAGAATAAATAAGGGACGTTGGGGAGGGGGGGGGGGGGGTGGTGGGGGGAGATGTAGACACCAAAATTTGGTATAATCCCATCCCTTATGTCATTTACTCATATTTTTTATGTTTATATTTTTGATAATGATTAGAGTATCTATTGGTGTATTTTACTTAAGTATTTTCTTTTTCTTGACTAGTGATTTTGTCTATTAGTTATTTGTCTCTCCATTTGGTCATATAGATCCAAAGTTTTGGTCCTTTATCCTTATAGATAAGTCCATGGTAACTGTACATGACTGGCCTTTATCTCTTTCTACTTATCACATACTTTTCTAGGCATGACTTTTGAAACATATTTTGAGTCATATTTCATTTAATCCTCATTTTTATCCATTAGGTCTTATCTTAGGTTGATATTTACATGAAAATAGGTCCCAAATTAAAAATAAAAAAATTATAAATAAAATTATTCTTTAAGGCATTAAATATAGTTTTCTTCAATCTTAAAAGCCATTCAAAATGTTTTCATGTTCTATCTATAGGTTTGTTGAATCTATATTCAGGGCTAAATTCATATATGAATACCTATGCCAAGGGTAACATAAGAGAAAGAGCATATTTAATTATATTAAACATTTCATACATACACATAATTGGGAGAACTACATTTGATTTTGAGCCCTATTTAGAGTATTAACAATGTAGTGAAATGCTTGGTAACACAATGAGGATTTACTAAGGTTAGTCCAACTCAATCCCTTTTGTCTGATTCCTCCCAAATTTGATTCCAATATTGTTTATGTGAAATAAAATAAGGTTTGATATTTATAGGTAATTAATATGGAATTAAATATGTGGAGGTGTATCAACATCCCTAATTTATATATGTGTATATGGTGATGTGATTAATTTTATGTTAGATTCAAGAGGGAAATTTCTGTAATCAATGGACATGAATTCACTATGATTTTTATTATTTATAATGGTCATGTCAAATAATATTCTATGTTTTTTTCTCTAATATATAATTTCCATAGTTTTTATTATTTATTAATTTTCTTATTAGTTAGTGAACACAATTAGCTAGGACATGTCCATGGTCAATGGACTCAAATGCACTGTATTGCAGTCTACTTACAATGAACCTATCCAGATCCTATTTTTAATTTTTTTTATTATCATGAATTTGAATATTAATATATATTCCTAATTTTAAATCCAATGAAATTGGAAAAATCAAAGAATTGTTTGTGTAAACTAATTATATTTATTCTTAATTTTTTTCAAAACTAATAACTTTCCATATTTATCAAATTGTTGAACATTTTACATATTTAGAATTATGATATTTTATATTTTTAAAACTATTATAACATTAAAATTTATATTTTTTATATAAAAAATAATGTAAAAAACCATTTGAACATTACCCTACTCTATTCCAATCTTTACCTCTTTATGCACACCATGCATACCTTTTTGATAATATTTTTCTTTAATAATTCATATCTCATATTGGTTGTGATTATAAAATTAATAATTTCCTATAGGGATGAAAAAATATAAAATTTTTAAAGGATTAATTTTTGTACTTTTGTTTACTAAGTTTTTAAATGAAAACTCAACTTTTGTGAACATCATATCCAACTATTTCATATTGTCTCCTACCAAGCATCTTAGAAAGTTGCTAAGGCATCTATTCACCACATCTATTTGTTCATGATTTGAATATTATCTGATTTTATCCACAAATTCCTCCAAAATTGACCAATAAAACTTATATCTCTATATGATACTTTGTTCTTTGACAATCTATATAGTCTTACTACTTTAGAAAAAAAAGTCAATATGTGTGGCATCACTTATATTCATAAATGCTATGAAATGAATCATATTATAACATATATCACAAAAATTAAAAATTAATCATTACCTATTTGATTTATTGGAATTCCAAGATTGAAATCCATGCTTATCTCTTTCATGGCCTCTCTAGAATATACAAAGGCTGAAACAAACTTGAATTCTATTTTTTTCCCTTATTATGTTGAAAAAATCAACATCATTTCATGAAATTATTTGCATATAAACTCATCCTCAACAAATTATATAAAATCTCATTCATTTGTGTTAATCCTTTATAAACACCAAAATGACCAACTAGTTCTCCACTATGTTATTCTCTTATATTATTCTCCCTCATTAACTGATATAGGGGCATCACTTTTAGGATTTTTTTTTTTTTTTTTTTTTCATAATTTTGGTTTTATTGCATTAATTTTGGTTTTATTATTAATTTTATGTCTTGGAAAGGCCCCAAGAATCCTTATTTTTTAAATTGGTAGCTTAGGATTGCATGTAGGTAGTTCAAATTTCAAATTTTGAGTTTTCCCACCAAAACTTATTTTTCAAATTTTTGGCTTATTGTAGGAATTCTAGGGGTAATTAAATTATTTTATAAAGTGTGTGAACAAGTTTTGAACATTTATAAAGACTTAATCATATGAAAATATAATATTAACCTAAACTTCATGTTTTATAACTCACCTTGTGACCGTTGGTAAGGTGACCAAGGTAGTTAAAATAGTTGTTTCCATATAAAAATTGAGATTTTTGAGGTGTGTATATTTGATGCATGTTGTAATAATTTTAAATTTGAAGGGAATAAGAAAAGAAACTACTGAATATTTCAACTATCAAACCCCTATTCTTAAGATATTTTGCTTTGTTACAGACTGTATCTTTCAAGATTGACAAATAAATGGAATTTTAAAATTATTTTAAACATTATTTAAGGTTATTTTTTGTGGTTTTAGATTATAATTTTGAATAAATATAAAGTAAATCATCAAGTGCTTAGATATATGTGTAAACATACCCTTGTTCCCTATAGGATGCAATGTTAGTTGGACTATATGGTTGTTCCATGAAAATAAATGATCTTTGAACCATTTTTAAAGTGATTGTAAATGTTTTTGTAAGTTCCTTAAATGTGTTTTAATGATTTTTTAAACTTTATATTGCATAACATTGTGTTTTTTCACTCCTACAAGAACATAGACCTATATAGTCAAATGTAGTTTGGATTGGAAAAACATAATAGTGGATTGGAAAATGGAATAAAATACCTTAAGTACTTGAGTAAGGTCAAGATATACATATGTAAACTTTTATACTCCCTTTAAACCTCTTTTTACTCTCACAAAAAAAGGTTGTATCCTCTTAGGTTGAAATAGGGTGGAATAAGCCCTAGTCTAGGGTTTTGATCTTAAAACAATTTATAATCATCACAAAAATCCAAAATTTTGTAGTCTAATCATATTCAAGTTGATTAATATTAATAACATGGTTTAAAGTTAGTATGGACTACTTGGTATGGATTTTGAGGGGTTTTGGTGTGTTTGGGCTAGAAAAGGCCTAAAGAAGGAAAATGGGTCTAGAAGAGGAATTAGGTCTTAAAAATTGATACACAAGAGTATCTCAATAAAATGTATCTAAAAATATATTTTTTTAATCATAAAAACCTATAATTTTTCCATACAATCAATAAAATAGGGGAAAAAGGTTAGTAGTAAGGGTCAAGAGCCTAGAGAGATTGCTCAAAAAGTCATAGTTGGAACTTATTCTAAGAAACCTCTACATTATTTTTGTATTAGATCCAAGATTGGATTCTTGAGAACAAGTGGGAGAGAGAATATCATTTTCAAGAGAGAGGAACAAGTACTTATTTGATATATTGCCTAAGAAAGGACCTAGATGTCATGTAGGAAAAATAAAGGAGGTGTTGCAAGGAATAAAGATAATCAAGATGTGTTAGTAGAGTTCAGGAAACTTAGAGTCAACTTGGATTCTAGGTTAATTATAGTATAACAAAACTAAAGGATATGATTCATAACAGGGGCCTTGAGTGATAAGGAAGATGATCCACAATTTCATAAGGAAGTAGATAGAGAATAAATAATTGAGGGACAAGAAGAGTAGGGTATAGGGAGACTACTAAAGGTAATCATGGGTTAGGGATCAAAAATAAATGTGGAATTTACCACCTATGTTGGTGGTCTTGATGGAGAAGAACTCATGGATTGGGTGAATGAATTAGACAAGTATTTTGAGTATGAAGAGGTACTTGATGATAAGAAGGTTAAGTTTGCATGCACCAAACTAAAGGGGCAAGATTCATTATGGTGGGATTTCAATCAAGATGAAAGAATAAATAAGGGAAATAAAAAGATGACTTCTTGGGATATAATGGTTTCCAATCTCATGGGAAAATTCTTACCAAATGACTATGAGACAAACCTATTTAGACAATTATAAAACATGAATAAAAAATAAATATCTATGTAAGCATATACAGAGGAGCTCAATAAGCTTACCATCAGGTCAAGACATGTTGAGGAGAAAAAGAAAAGATTTCAAGCTATTTAAATGGCCTACGATAAAATTTACAAGATGAACTAATACTTTTTTTTTGAAGAAAACTAGAGGAGTGATACCAATATGCACTCAAGACTGAAGGCAAGTTAAATAGGAAACAATATTAGTAAAATACAGGAAGGGGAATAAGTTTTAGAGGTAGAGGATAAAAAGGGGTCATAATTTTCTCACAAAGAAGCCATCAAGGAGATTCAATAAATTCACAAGAGCAACCCACTAGTTCAAGAGGTGGTTTTATAGGTAAGAGACCTTTCAACATAGGTGGTTATGAATGAAGGGGTATATGATCAAGTGGATTTGTAGTAAGGTGTTTCAAGTGCAATAATTTTGTTAGATATAAGTCATGGGAGTACCTAGAGGACCAATTAGTATGGAACCAAAGAAATTAAGGAAGAAATTAGATTTTACAAGGAGGTGAGGAAGAGAGTGTTTGATCTCTATCACTTATGGAAGATCTTAAAGTGGGAGATTCATTGATCATGATGAGGGTACTAATCAAGCCACCCAAGGAGAAGGAGCCACCACAAAGGAATAATATTTTCAAAAATTCTTGATTTTCCCAAGGTAAATGTTTAAAAATGGTCATAGATTTAGGAATCATGGATATCTTGTTTTAGTATAAATGGTTAACAAGCTTGGATTGAAGAAACTACCTCACCCCACACCATACAATGTCTCATGGTTGAATAAGGGTTATCAAGTCTTTGTGAGTGAACAAAGTTGGGTATATTTCTAAGTTGGAAGGTATAAGGACAAGGTGCTTTGTGATGTCATCCCTATGGATGTGTGTTATGTGTTTAATGGGAGGCCTTAGAAATATGATAGGAAAACCACTCATGATGGAAGAAGGAACATGTAAACCTTGATCAAGGATGAAGTTAGTCATACTTTGATACCTATAAAGGATGAGGAGAGTGATCAACAAGTTGGATCACATGTGATGTTGGTAAGTGGTAAGGAATTTTTGAATGACATACATGAAGAAGACTTAAGATTTACTTTGGTATTTAAGCATAGTATTGTTATGAAAGCCAAAAAGATCAATGAGTTTCCCCGAGAGATTCAAGATATGTTGGATAAATATGTAGATATAGTTGTTGATGAGTTTCCAAACACATTGCCAACTATGAGGAGCATAACACATCATATAGACTTTGTACCTATAAAAATTATACATAATAAGGAAGCCTAAAAGATGACCCCATAAAATAATGATGAGATAAAAATATAAGCAAAAGATTTTCTTGAAAAAGTGTTGATCAAAGAAAGCTTGAGTCCTTATGTAGTGCCTATAGTGTTGGTGCTAAAGAAGGAAGGTGAGTAGAGGATGTGTACTAATTACCAGGCCATAAACAAGATCACCATAATATATATATTTCCACTTCCTAGGATGGAGGATTTGATGGATTTATTATGTGGAGCAAGTTAATTTTCCAAGATTGATCTCAATAGTGAGTACTATTAGATTAGAATCAGATAAGGTGATGAGTGAAAGAATGCTTTCAAGAGAAATGAAGGTTTTTATGAGTGGTTGGTCATGCCATTTGGTTTTACCGATGCACCAAGAAATTTTATGAGATTAATGAATGAGTTACTAAAATATTTTATATGAAAGTTTGTAGTGGGATACTTGGATGACATACTAATCTATAACCATAGCAATGAGGATCATCTTCATCATTTGGAGTTGTTTGTGAAAAGGTTGTAAGAAGAGAGGTTGTTGATCAACCTCAAGAAGTGTGATTTCATGAAATTAGAGTTTTTTTATTTTGGTTTTATCATATCACAAGGCATGGTGAAAATGGACAAGAATAAGGTGAAGGCAATCATGAAGTGGCCAACACCTAGGACAATATTAGAGGTGAGAAGTTTTCATGGTCTTGAAAGTTTTTATAGGAAGTTAATTAGGAATTTAAGTGGGATATGTGCTCCCATAATAGACAAAATCAAGGGAGACAAGAAATTTTTTGTGTGAAATGAGAAATTAGAGAAGATTTTCCAATACTTGAAGTAAAAAATCATGGAATAGCCAGTACTATCATTTCCATACTTCAATAAGATGTTTCAAATATAATGTGATGAAAATGGAGTGTAAATAGGGGATTTACTAATCCAAGAGGGTAAACCTATAGCCTATTTTAGTTAGAAGTTGAATGATGCCAAGAAGAAGTAATCATCCTATGAAACAGAGTTATATGCAATAGTACAAGCATTGAAGAAATGGAGGCATTATCTCATGCTAAAATAGTTCATTATGTGCATGGATAATAGTGCACTTTATTTAATCTCTAATCATCCCAAACTGAACCAAAGGCATGTGAAATGGGTGGATTACATTCAAATTTTCACATTCACCATCAAACATAAACAAGGTAAAAAAAAACAAGGTTGATGCATTGAGTAGGAGGGTCTTATTGGCACATTAGATTCAGCTAGAAAGTGTTGGGATTGAGTAAATCAAAGACATGTATGAGGATGATGAATAATTCAAGGAAGAATATCATGCATGTAAGCACCCAAACACTCTCAATAAAGAGCCATGGTTGGATTTTGTTCTTCAAGATGGACTGTTATTCAAAGGAGTATAGTTGTGTGTGTCAAAACATTCTATAAGAGGAAATCTGATCTAAAAGAGGCACAATGGAATCATGGAAGGTCACTTTAGGCTTGACAAGATATTCGAGTTGCTCACTAGGCACTACTATTAGTCTAGAATGTAAGCAAAAGTAAGGAGATATGTGGAAAGGTGCAAGATTTATCAATTGGTAAAAGGTAAGAGCACTAATGTAGTTTTGAATTATCCCCTACCAATTCCAAATAGGCCTTTGAAATCTATATGTATAGATTTTATGATGGGATTGCCTAGGATAAAAAGGGGTTTTGATTCAATTTATGTAGTTGTTGATAGATTCTCTAAA